>VDFB02270651.1:581624308-582005308 GCA_007258455.2 Sequoia sempervirens | reverse complement strand
GTATTACTAGAATTATCCAAAGCATGCATAATAGCTAGCATCTCCTTATCATATATGGGATATCATTTTTCATGGTCTCTTAATTTCCTACTTTCAAATGTTATAGGGTGTACCCTCTAATAGAGAACAACTCCAATCCCTTCATTGAGATAATCACATTCTACAACAAAAGGAAGTGAAAAAACAAGAATTGCAAGAATCGGGCAAGAGCTCATTACCTATTTCAACTTCTCAAAGGTCCTTTGTGCTTTGAATGTCCATTCAAAGGCTCCTACTTTATTCATATTGGTGAGAGGTGTTGCAAACTGAGAGAATCCTTTGACAAACCTCTGGTAATAACTACAAAGTCTAAAGAATTCTCTTAGCTAAAATAGATTTGTGGGAGGAGGCCTGTCTAGGATAGCTTGGATCTTCTACTGATAAACTTGAACTCCTTTAGCACTTATGACATGTCCCAAATATAATATGTTTGTTGCTCCAAACTCGCATTTGGACATCTTTGCAAAGAGAGACTGTTGTTCCAGGATTCCCAAGACTATATCCAAGTGCTTCAAATGTTCTTCCCATGTTTTAGTGTAAATTAAAATATCATCAAAGAAAACCAAAACAAACTTCCTCAAATGATTACCAAAAACATGATTCATACATGATTGGAAAGTTTTTAGAGCATTGGTGAGACCAAAGGGCATAACTAGGAAGGAATGTAGAGGGATTCCCGAAATCAACTCTATCTTGGCATAGTGATCTTGAGTTGACGATCTTCTGATGACGATATCTTTTCGGTAGATGATTATTTTCCCACGAGCTCCAGATATGTTGTGGGACCTTCATTACAAATACTATGTCCCAAACCGTAGACTAAGATGAGCTCCCACAGAGGAATACAATAGAATTCCTAGATTCTACTGTACAACTAGTTTTTTAGAGAAAGGGACATGAGAAGGGGCATACATTCGCATTTGTGCTTCACTTTATTCATATGCATTGGACTTAGTGATGTGTTAACATCGAAATTTTTTGTTTTACTTTGTTCACACACATTGGACTTAGTGTTGCATTAGCATAACATTTTGATCATTTTTGTGGCACCTTACCAAAATTATCAGTGAGTATAATTCCTAGAATGGTTGACATGGGTACACACCTAGTGAATATCAAACTTCACTAGTCCTTGTGTGTTTCTCATTTTGATACTTTGTATTGGGGGCTCACCCAGTGAATATCAGACTTCACTAGCTCATGTTGCCTTCGGTTTGTGATTCACCTAGAAAATATCAGACTTTGTTAGCCCATGAGTCATGAATGCTTTTGGGTGTTGACATTGTATATGTTTGTGTATGTGATCTTGTTGCATTTCATACATGTGTGTGTTCCCTTGTGCTTATGTTGTCTTGCCATGGGATCTTGGATCCTGGGGGCTTGTGCACTCCCCCTTGATCCTTTGTCATCCTATCTCTTCAACATTTGGATGATCAGACCCCTCTTGACATATTTTTCTACTTTAGTGTGGTTTGAGTGCAAATTCATACTCTCACTAAAGTGGGGGCTAAATGTAGCATCATAAATTGTCACCCTTGACAATTTCACACTATGTTTTGTTCCCCATTAAGTTATTGGACCTAATTGAGCCCCTAATTCCTTAAATTATGCATTCTATGGCCAATTTTTAATAATTACTAACAAATTGCAAGCAAAAAAAAAATAAATGCATTCATCTAATACTTTTCCCCCGACACTTTAATTTCAAAAAAATAGTGTTATGACACATACGCCCAGGCGAATTAGTCCCCTATTTTGGCTCAAAATTCAAATATGTTAGTATTGACACTTTATTATTTACAATTCTAAATTCTAAAGTTAGCTATCAAGATTTAATTTTCATGAAATTAGAATATTGCATATAAAATACCTAGTTATTGCATCATTTGAAAAAAAACAAGAGAAAAATCTAGCAAGAAGTGAAATGATTGAGCAAGAATGATTATCAAGCAAGTTAAGAGAATTTTTTTAGTGATTTATTGTGGCAATTCAAGATCCAAGCATCATGTCAAATTTTATGTGATTTTACACATGTTTATGTTATCATATTATTTGTGAAGGCTAACCCCTTTATAGGTTTCCAATCAATTCAAACAATTCAAGAAAACTAGGCAAGCAAGATCCAAGCCTTGAGGAGATTTGTATGACTTCAATCCTTCAAGGAAGCCATTGAAGGGTAGTGAGTTGCATCACTTTTTTGATTCACCATTCCTTCTTATCATTTATCCATTTATCATTGGCATTGCCATTGTGGAAGTGGAAACACTAACACGGGGTTTGACTAAGGCGAGCCCATAAATGACACAACCCTTCCTCTCTCTTTGAATGTGTAGGTTTTGGGTTTGGTGGAGATTGGAAGAAGTTTGAATATCAATTACCCATTGTTGCAATTAAAGCCCTACACCTTGGCAACTTATAGAAACTCGCTTACATAAATATTTGATAGTAATCCGATAAATTTGTAGATGGAAACATAAAGCTTTGATCTAGCACCAAAGGACTACGAAAAATGTATCTGAAATACCTCTACAAGGACACATACACCGAGCAAGGGGAATTAGTCCTCCATTTTTAGCCCCAGATTTATACCATAGGTGTAGAGTGTCCTACTCTATCCATTTCAATTGTCCAAATTTGTTTGTAACTTTATGTGTTTGATGTATTTACATCAAGATATTAATTTGCATCATTATCATAGCTAGATCATTGCATTTCATCCCTAAATCCATCCCAAATTTGGTCAAGGGCTAGTTGACTCACCTTTTAGGTTGTAAGTCAATCATATACCTTGTCCAAGTCCTTCAAACCCCCACTACCATCCATCATTTATTGTCCCTATCTAATGAAATCACATGGAAAAGGTGTAAAACCCTAAAAAGGGAGGTCTCCCCTAAAGGTTTCCCTTTTCCACCAATTCAATAATAAATAAACAAAGACCAAAATAACTAAAAAGTGCAATTGGTAGGTGTAATAAATAATTCCTCAACCTTTGTTGGCATCTTCCCAAAAATTTGTGGTTGCAACACCTTGGTGAAAGCATTACTCCATAATGGGTCATGCAACTAGATTATAAAGACCATGTGATCTCTGCATGCCCCATCCTTTCTCTTGCGAACCATACTCCTACATAATAACCCCTTCAAAATCCCTAAGCATGTTAATGGTTTTTATTTCCCTTCAAATAGTTGATGGACACATTCAACATAAGTAAGAGGTACTTGCTAGTCTCAAGGAGAAATTAGAAATGACACAAAATAGAATAAAACAATAAGTTGATCAACACTGCAATGAAAGGAATTTTAAATTTGGAGATTGTTTTTTTGTGATTACAACCATAAAAGAAAATGTCATTGAAACACAAATAGAAGGATAACAAACTTGCACTCAAGTATTGTAGTCCTTATAAGTTATTGTAAACGATTGACAATGTAGCATACAAATTGAAGTTACTTATGTCAACAAAAATGCATCCAGTCTTCCATGTTTCATTTTTGAAGAAGGTTATCAAACAAAGAATTATAACACAAAATGAGTTACTAGAGCTTGCTGAGGAGGGACAAATAATCTTGGAACTTGAGGGAATCTTTCAAACATGAAAAAAATAGGTTGCAAATGTGGGAAATCACAAAGTATTTGATCAAATGGAAGAATTCTCTAGTTGAAGACACTATGTGGAAAAATAATTTTACACAAAAAATCCATAGTTGATCAACATTAAAGACATCACTTCTCTAAAGAGGGAGTGTGTTGCATCATTAATCTTATAGTGTGCATATGGATCTATGAGTAGTCATCTTGTGACTATCATAATTCTAATAAGTTATACAATCATTAATATATACTCTTATATAGGTAGTTAAGTTTGTGTGGGTGGCATCCATAACATAAGTATGATATGTATAGGAGGTAGAGGAAAGGTTATTAGCATCATATTGTGAAGTGCATTCTTATTGGAGATTTTTGGAGCTCTGCCCTTTGAATGGCTTGTTATTCTCAAGTATTTGTAACATTTTTTCCTATTATATTCCTCTTATGCAAGTTATGTCATTACAAGTTTGCAGTTGAAAAAGTTCCAACTATTCCCTTGTGTTAAACTGCGATGATGTGAATTCAGTGACTTTTAAAAATGGTTGAAAATGACACTCTTTGAACATGCATTTACTCAATAGAATGATTATGTGGACCTAAATTATGTTTACAACTCCATAGAGGTGTGAACATTTGACTAAAATGCAAGTGATCTCTTTGTTCTTCAATGATTCAATGATGATTAGAATGAATGCAATAAATGTATAAATACTAGAACATGAAATCAATTTGCAAAAACATGAGTTTAGTTGACCTTGGGTGGGAAAGGTAAAAGGGGGCTAATCGTCCAAAAGGTTGAATTAGGATAGGTTGAGTTCACACTCGTAGAGATGGCTCTATGACTTTGTGACTGTGAATTTGATCTATAATAGAGAGACAAATTAAACAATAAGAAATAGAGGCTATCTAAGAATTAATATATAAATAAATAGAAAAATCAATAGATAAACCAAATGTATAAAAACATATACACAAAAAAAAAAAAGGATCATACAAAAATATAATCCAGATAATTAAATTGAATTTTACACCAAATTGCATCATTTATCATTAGACACATTTATAAAAGGCATTTCCTCAAAATAACTAAAAACTAAATGACAAATGGCACCCAAAGGCTAGGGGAGAGGACCCAATAGTACCCTAACTTCGTGATTCTCAAAATCCTACATGAAAATTTCAAATCACTCCCAATTTTTTACAACTTGCTTGGCAAGTCCCTGCTTATAACTAGGCTTTAGGGCCACATCATAAATTATGATGCCACATCAACATGCTTTTTGTCGAAATGTTCGAAAAAGCCTAAAAAAAATGAGACCAATAGGTGTGTACTAAGTCATCTTTTATAGGTGTGTTAATGTGGCATCGCATGATTTGTTGCTTTTTAGATCTAAGGAATACATTTCATTCAATTATGGGTAGTCATCATCAACACTAACAACTTTAAATTCACAACTACCTATTGGTTCAATATTGTTAAAAATATTGAACATTAAATCAACAAATGTTATAACAACTATTGGAACATTCTCATGCATCCTCTCCCCTATTTTTCACAGTGAATTAAAAATTTGGATCCAAACGATGATATATTGAGGTACTAATAATAATTAAATCCTCTCCCCTATTTTCACTTTAATTAAAAATTTGGATCCAAACGATGATATATTGAGGTACTAATAATAATTAATTATTCTAAGTGCTCTCCAAAATTACGTGACACGTGTCATAACTTGGAGCTTGGGTTATATTTGGCCCAATAATAGTGAAATTTCTAGGGTTTCTAAAGGTTAGGATTTGTAGAATACCAGCGATTTAGGGTTTTCTTTATAAACCAGCGCGTGGTGGTGATCTTCAACAACATATGCAAGCGTCTCTCCTGGTTTGCCATTACATTCTCATTTCATCGATTTCTTTGCTTTTCATGTTTTTTGTAACATATGTTGGGCCTGCGCGTATCGGCAATGCAATGGTGTTGATTCCATTGCAGTTGCAAACATGATAGATTAAAATGAGTTTTTATCTTGAAGGGCATGGAGATTTTTACATTAAGCCGATCAACATTTGGATACAGATTAGAGATTTAGTTTCTTAAGGTCTGATCAAAATGGCCGCTGATGATAAATTTTTAGGCTTGTTTCTCAAAACATTCGCAGTGGCCGACCAAGAGCTTTCGCCCTAAACAGGCTCGAGAGCTAATGCTGTGAAATTCTTCCTTGGATGTCTGAGGCCAGTTTACCAAAATTAATCTGTGTTAGGGTTTGTTAAGATAGTACGGGATTTATACGGTTTAGGGTTTTATAATAGCACAGCGTCCGAGGGATAAATTGACGCAACAACTGTTTTTGTCGTCATATTAGAAAGAGCAAGTATTTTTTGACGATTTTATTCGGTTATCGTGGCGTTTTGATTTCTTTTTTCGCTTTTCTGGTTTGCGGTAGGGTAAGGGTCTGTTTTGGATAATTATATACTATTTTGACAGTTGGAATTATTTTCAGCCTAAGAAGGGAATTTATAGGGTTAGGGTTGGAGAGTAGCGCGATTTACTGATAAAATGAATAAAGGCTGTGAATGAAAGAACGGCGGTTGTTATGAATTTACCGCAGAATGAATGTTTTTGGTTATTTCGTAGAATTCTGCTTGCAAATTTTTCCTATTTGTTCTTGTGTTCTGTTCAATTATGGTTTCAGTTGTTTAGCGTATTTAGAAATTTTTTAAGGATGTAGTTATTTTTCATCGTAATGACGGTCATTAAAATCAAAGCTGAATTATTCAAATTAGCACTTTGTTTTTATTCGGTTGTCCTTGTTCTCATTAGAGTGTTCGTTGCAATGAAGAATTTTAAAGTTCAAGCTCAACAGTTCAAATTGTCTCATTTATGGGGCATGCCGATTAAATTTCTTAAACTGAGCAACATTCATAAATAACATATGTTTCTCTGATATATAACGGGGAAAATGGCCAGTGATGATAAAAGTTTAGGCTTGTTTCTCAAAACATTCGCAGTGGCCGCCTAAGAGCTTTCGTCCTTGCCTGGGCTTGAGAGCTACTGCTGTCAAATTCTTCCTTGGATGTCTGAGGCCATTATCTCCAATATTACAGTACACAATTTAATATACCCATGTTATCTGTTGATGCACTCTAATTTTGAAACTGAGGTGTCTTGGCGACATAGTTTGAATGTATTGAATTCGTAAAGTACCTTTTATGTACAGAATTGTATGCACGCCAATTTATTCTAGGCGATTTTTCTGTTTAATGCTTACAACAAAAGGAATCAGCGATTTTATTCTCACCCACATTTTCTTGCGTCTCAATGCTTTCCTTTTTCTGTTTTTGGGTTTACTGCAATAGATTCCTTTCAAACGAATCTGTTTTTGTATCTACTGCAATACAGATACCTTTTAAGCGAAAGCTCCAAATTGCAACTGGATGGCCTTTCATATTTAAATCTTTGAATGGACTTGTTTGAAACCTGGTCAATAACTGGGCATGATAGTTTGATTTTTTATCTGTGTAATAATATAATTATAATTTTAAATCTCAATCAGAGAGAAAAAACAAGAAACAAGAAACAAGGACTTTAAGTGGCAAGACAGCAAGAAATTATAATTTTAAATCTCAATCAGAGAGAAAAACAAGAAACAAGGACTTTTAGTGAAAACAAGAAATAAGGTCTTTAAGTGAAATCTCAATCAGAGAGAAAAACAAGAAACAAGGACTTTAGTGAAAACAAAGAAATAAGGTCTTTAAGTGGCAAGACAGCAAGAACTAATGCATTAGCAGGTGGCAAGACAGCAAGAACTAATGCATTAGCAGGTGCTGATTATAATTATTTGGCTTTTCTAAGAATTAAATATATATTGACTATTAAGAATAAAGGATCCAGTTAATAAGTATTCCTCACTGCAAGACAGTAAGAGCGCATTAGGATCCAGTTAATAAGTATTCCTTATTGCAAGACAGTAAAAGTGCATTAAGAAGTGCATTAGCAGGTGCAGTAATTATTTGGTTTTTTCCAAAAATTAATATATTTTGATTACTATGAATAAAGGTTCTAGTTAATAATTATTTCCTTTTTTGAGAGGATTGATAAAAAGAATTTGATTTTGATTACTATGAATAAAGGTTCTAGTTAATAATTATTTCCTTTTTTGAGAGGATTGATAAAAATAATTAGAGAGAGCAAGCTTTTTTTGAGAGGATTGATAAAAAGAATGAGAGAGAGCAAGGTCAGATGATTTTCCACCTTCTAATGTCCACCTTCCAAAGGCACTTTAGTCATGAAGGCTTAGAAAAGGTTGGAAGGGGATCAAAAGACCTTCCAAAGGCACTTTAGTCATGAAGGCTTAGAAAAGGTTGGAAGGGGATCAAAAGGTTGAGACCAACAATGTTCATTCTTTGAGAGGTGTGGATGATGTAATGACAATGTCTATAATGAGGGGAATGACCTCTACATATAAGACAATTTTAGCCATCATACATGATGCATTACTTCCATGATCCAAAAGTACTTGCAGGTAGGCTACATAAGTACAACTTTATTAATTTTCATCTAAATTTTTAAAATGTCATGAAAATTGAAAACATTGATTTATTATAGTTCTACCTCTAATTTTTAATTCTTCTCATCTATGTTAACTCTACTTCAAATTCCTAATTTTTTTCCAAATTCACAAATGGTTTGGAAACATTATCTAAGAGATTAGAGCTTTGTATTTCTCCTTAAATCAGATTTATGGTTCATTTTAGCAAAATGCATAGTTATAAATAAATGAAAAGGTGGGAAAATAATCTTAATCCCTTGTGTTAAAAGTGCACATACATAAGCTCAATTAACCTAACTAGATTAAAAATATGCATATACATAAATAAATGGAAGGTAGATTGCTTAGCTTTATATAACTAATTTAAAAATGCATATACTTGTAAATTACAATTAATAGGAGGATACTACTTAGCTTTATAAGTAGAGAAATTAGAGTTAAATGAATAAGATTCTAGAATCTCATGGGAATTTTTTTTTGTATGGCTCTAGATAAAGTTTGTAGTTTGGGTTAGTATTATAGCTATAAACTTGGTTTACAATGGTAGACCCAACCTAAAATAATTTCAAAATTTTGTCATTTTGTGTAAGCTTAAAAGTACATTACACAATTTGAGAGCAAATTGTTAGTTTGTGCCATCAAATTTTTAATCATTTCTACATTATGCCATCTACTTGATCTCTCATAGTAAATAGTGATTAGTAGATTTGTACGTTTGCACTTCCACAAAATCCCTTTAGCTTTCAATGTGTCAAATTGTGTAAGAATGTCAAATCAATGACTTTGGCCAAATGATCAATAAGAACATACAAATGTTTAGAAATTAAACGTTGAGTATACTTTTTAAGCAATGAATCTAGATGTTTCACTATTGATTTGTTCTTCTAATTGCTATTAGAATGAGATCTCCTAGATCTCCTAAGTCTATGTGATGTTTGATGTTCTTTATTCTAATTAAGGTAAACAAATATCTTCTTATGGAAGCACTTAAAGATAAATAATGTAAAATATACATGGTCAACTTTAGTTGGAAAAGTTAGCGAGCCAAGTAGTTAGTAAAATTAGTAAATCAAATATATTGTAATTGGAGAAAGATTAGTTGTTTAATTAATGTGGTTTTGTAGAGGTTTGACTTTTTTTTGTTGACTACTTGGTTTCTTGCAACATAAGATTTTAGTAGAGTTATTAATACTAGTTGTTTAATTAATGTGGTTTTGTAAAGGTTTGAGTATTTTTGTTGACTACTTGGTTTCTTGCAACAAAAGATTTTAGTAGGGTTATTAAGACATTTAAGTTCAATGTTTACTAGGAAGTTCTTTAACATAATATATGCAATTATTCATGTAAGGACATCTTAGTGATGTAGAGATTACTCAAAGGGAACTAATCAAATTTTTGAGGATTTGTTACATATGCATTGTATGAATCAACAATTTAAATGGGAAGAATATTTTCCACTAGTGGAGTTTGTTTATATTTTTGTAATCTATCTTGGGAATGACACCTTTTGAGGTAGTATATGGAAGAACATGCTAAACTCTTTTGAGTTTATTATTGGTCTTGATATGATGAAAGTAACGGATAAGAAATAAAGACTATAAGACAATCGCTGAAAGAAGCTTTCAATTAGCAAAAAACATGAATTGGGGAAAATTTATTCTTGAGATCAAGACCTCATAAGAGCTCCATATCTTTTGAAAGGGAGCCAATTAGTGTCATATTATGTAGGGCCCTTCAAGGTGCTAGACAAAGTCAATCCACTAGCACATTGTTTAGCTTTACCTCAATGGCTAGGTAATGTCTTCCACATATAGTTGCTTAAAAGGTATGCACCTAATATTAACCATGTTCTTAAATAGCATGCCTTATAGGTGTAAGATTTGTGATTAATAATGATAGAACCATATAGAATCTTGGAGAAGCTTTGGTACCAATTGCATAGCAAGGTAGTAGACCAATGTAAGGTACAATAGGACCAATACACTATGGATAGTGTTACATGGGAGTATACAATTGACATATAGCAACATTATCCCCACTTATTTTGAAACTTGGCTAATTTCATTTTTTAGTATAATAATATATTAATTTTAAATTTTGGCAATAACAATAATTCAGTGATTATATTTTTGTCAAAACAATGCACAATCTTAAGGGGAAAGATATCATAATGCTTGTTTTTAACTATTATATATGTTCATTTAATTTTTACAATAATCTTGTTTAAATTAGGTTAGCAATAAAATTGATTTTCTAATGCGTAATCTTAGGAGAGGAAAGGATGCCATATTTGTCATTCTTAACCATTATATGTGTTGATGTACAATTTAGACAATAGCAATAGTTAATGCTTGAAGCATAAAAAAACTCAATTCAAATCAAACACACCTTAGTTTAGAGCATTAAACATGCAAATGTAACATAAATACAATCATTTATACATTCATGATGTTTGGAATAGCTCCAAGATATGTAGTTGCAATGATATGAAGTAATGTTGGTTGCTCTTTGCAACTTGGACATGTACATGCTTGAGAATGTAGTGTATTTGTCTTTTGGAGGAGGTTTATTAAACAAACCTCCAACTATGAATATGGAGGGCTAGAATTTGATTATGGGACTAAGGGTGAGGATTGACTTGCATTAATGTGTAAGTTACCTTGATGACAAGTGGAAGGAGACAATGGAGATAATCTTAAATTGCATGGAGGAGGGAGATGCAAACATGTGAAAATGTGGCACGAAGGCATATGAATGTAGAGGATTGAATCATGAAATGGAATGTGGAGATTTATTTCTTTTGTATGAAAGTGGGAGATTCACATGTGGAAGTGTGCAAAGAGGGCAAGTGGAAGAGAAGACGTGTGAAAATGAATGCTCAAGATACTTTTGGATTTGAATGAATGGTGAGAATGAAAAGGTGATTATTTTTGGATTTTAGTGGAAAGGGAAATGAATTATTAATTTTTAAATTGGAGAAAATTATAGGAATGTGGATTAGCCTAAACAATTAAATAACATATATATGTTATTTAATTGAAATCAAATAAATATATATTATTTAATTGAATAGTTAAAGAAGGTTAAACTAGATTAATTAACTCAAGAATTAGCTCAAATAATTATTTAACTATTGCTGGTAGGAGATTAATCTAATTAATTAAATAAGAATTTTATTTAATTAACTAGTGATAAATATTGATTAGCTGCATTAATTAATTAATTATGTTTTGTTTAATTAAGTTGTTATGAGGTGATGTAGGAAAATTTGGAGTGTACAATTTGCTCATTTAATTTTTGTAATAATCTTTGGTTAAATTATGTTAGCAATAGAATTGATTAAATATCAATATTCATCTAGATATTAATTTTATAAAATACATAGTAAAGGAAAATGAAATTTGCATCCTATTAAATAAATAAATTTAAAATGAGTTAATTAAAAGAGGGTTTGAAAATGGCCATGTATTATTTGAAAAAAATGAATGACTGAATAAAATAGATTTTATAAAATTATAATTATATTTAAATTAGTTAGGTGGAATTTCATTAATTATTTATAATAGATTTGAAAAAGGTTATGATTGAAATGATGTAATAAAGATAGCATGGTGTATGTAAAATTTAACTAAAAAATTATGGAGGTGGTTTGAGTTATTTGTGGAACTAATTGTAGTTATTTAAATAAAAATAATTGTACAATAGAGAAAAAGTACATATGAATTAACAAAAGGGGATAATTATCCATGAAAAATGAGAAAATGGAAAAAAATATAGGGGAATGGTGTTTTGAAAAAGAAGAAAGACATACAATTATATTATTTTTTGATAAAAATTGGTAAAAAGGAAAGAATCGCGAAAGAATTGTGCAAGCTTTGAGAGGTTGTCAGTAATAGGAAGGAAAGGGAGCTACAAAAAAACTAAAAAAGGAAGTGGATGTTGCAAAAGAAAACCATCAAGATACAAAGAGAAGGTAAGAAAGGAGGTCCATTAGGATTTAGCATAAGATAGATATACATTATTTCTTATGTATGCATATTTGTAATTATATTATATTGTTTATCATCTCTAGTTCAATTCCCTTTAGATTTAAATGGTTATACTTAAAATGACACAATTTCTTGATTAGTATCATCATTTTATTGTGTATTAAGGTCAAAGCATGGTGCATGTTATTTGAAATTTTAATAGATAGGAAGGGAAGCACATGGTCTGGGTAGAGGGAATGTCTATCATTGTGAGATATGGTTAAAATATAGGATAATTATTTTCTTACTTTTGAAAACTAGTATAATCTCTAAATATACATCATGTTGTTTGTTTTTCTTGTATCAACATTTGTTGCGAGGTATGAGTTCTTTGGAGAAGCTATCATATAGTATTTTACATGTTTTGTTTTAAAAACTTGCACACTAGCTTGTGTTGTAATATATATCCTTCTATTGTTGGTTATTGTTGGCCTATTTATGGATTACCCTATCAAAAGGCCACATATGATGTAAGAATTGATTATTGCATGCATGTCCATACATTATTGATTTATGCTACAACATTTTGATGATAATCAAATGTCCTAAAAACTCTAAGAAACAAATTTGTATTGCTCATAAGATAATCCCTATAAATTTTAAGATAATCAAATGTCCATACCAAGGTACTTGCCCAAAGCGCCATCGAAGTGGTTTTCACTAGAGGACAATTTTTTTCTTT
Organism: Sequoia sempervirens; assembly: GCA_007258455.2. Lineage (NCBI taxonomy): Eukaryota > Viridiplantae > Streptophyta > Pinopsida > Cupressales > Cupressaceae > Sequoia > Sequoia sempervirens. Next base: position 581,992,424 of record VDFB02270651.1, on the reverse strand, counting down.
ACTCTTTTCATTCCTTTTTCTATTTTTGGATTTTGTGTTTTTTTTATTTTTTTGGATTTTTTGGATTTATACCCTTCAAGACCTAGGCATAAAACTTCATGAGATGTGTGCTATTGATAGGCTCCTACAAGGGTTCTCCCTCAAGTGTTGACAATTGATAGGCTCTAGAAACATAACTAATTGTGACAACGAACAATCCTAACCAATTAGGTTCAAACTTCCCTTTGCTATCTAGATTCAGTATATTCTTTTGGTTCTCTTTCAATACAAGATCTCCCATATGGAAAGACCGATTTTTGATATTTTTATTATAGCTTATTTTGAGTCAGTTCTGATAGGCTTGTAAGTGATTCAAAGCTTCAAGGCGACGCTCATCCAACATCTCTAGCAAATTCAATCTGGACACTATGTATTCTTCATATGAGATGAGATGTTGTAATGAAACTCTCAGCAATCGGAGCTTGACCTCATCATGTAGGATAGCTTCAGTTCCATAAACTAGGGAATAAGGTGTGGAACCTAAAGGAATGCAAATATTGGTTCGATATGCCCACAAGGCGGGGTTCAATTGGAGATACTAATCACAACCAACTTCATTGATTATCTTTTCAAGAATTTTTATGATGGTTTTGTTCAAAGCCTTAGATTGACCGTTTCCCTGGGGATAATATGGAGTGGAAAATCGGTGTTGGATATTAAACTTTTGGCATAACTCACATACATCCTGATTTTTAAAGGGTGTTCCATTGTCTGTGATAAGGGCTTGGGGAACCCGTAATGACAAATGAGATAGTTCAAGATTAATTTAAATATTTTATTTCACGTGATATAGGTCATAGGTATCACTTCAATCAACTTTGTGAAGTACTCAGTGGCTATAATGATAAATTTATGACCGTTGGATGACGTGGGGGTTATTTTTCTTGAGGTCAAATCCCCATTGTGAGAAAGGCCAAGGTGTAGTTATCAGTCTAAGCTCTTGAGCCGGTGCATGGATGAGGTCCCCATGTTGACATTGCATGCATTTCTTGACATATTGATGAGCTTCCTGTTCCATGGTAGGCCAGTAATATCCCATCCTCAACAATTTCTTAGCCAAGGTCATACCACTTGAATGCGATCCACAGATGCCTTCGTGTACTTATTTTAACACAATCAAATATTCCTCTTGGTTAAGACATTGCAATAATGTCCCCTCGAGACTTTGACAGTAAAGGGTATTGCCTAAGAGAACAAATCGAGATGCTCTTCTGACAAAAGTTTTTCTAAGGTTTAGAGTAAGGTCATATGGGAGGATACCTCTATGTAGGTAAGTAAAGATATCATGATACTAGGGAGAACCAGGACCAACAATTTTACACACGAATTCAGATTTTGGTACCTCGAATGCTAGGACGAGAAGTTGCTCGATGAGGAATTCACATTTCAAAATGTTATGTGACATATCTAGCAAGGACCCAATAGTTTTTATAGCATTGGCTACATGGTTGTTGATCTAGGTATTTTCTTGAATGTTATGTCAATGAAGAAATCCTTGAGACTTTCCACTCTTTTTGTAAGGTGCGAGCTTGTCATCCTTGGTTTGGTAGTCATCATTAACTTGGTTTACAATCAACTGAGAATCTTCGTAAACCTTCAATTCTTGGATTTTCCACTGTATTGCAATCCTCAATCCTATGATAAGAGCCTCATACTCAACAATCTTATTGGTACATGGGAAAGATAACCGATATGACTTAGGAATACAATCACCTTGTGGGGTGATGAAGAGGATACCGGCTCCAAATCCATGTTGTGTATGTGAACCATCAAAATACAACTTTTACTACTCCACTATATTGAGGGAAAATACTGACTCATCGGGAAACTCAGACACCAACAAATTTTCTATGTAGATAGGGGACTCTGCTAGTTGATCTACAATAACTTGCCCCTTGATAGCCTTTCGATCCAAATATTCTATGTCAAATTATGTGAGGATCATCACCCACTTGGCCATACATCTTGTGAGGGTAGCTTTGGATAGCAAATACTTCACTGGATCTATTTTAGAGGTAAGCTTCACTTTGTGCGAAAGCATGTAATGCCTCAACTTCTGAGAAGCAAACACCACTACTAGGTAAGTTTTTTCAATGGATGAATAGTTCAACTCATATCCAACCAATGTTCTTTTGTTGTAGGACCTCAAGATGCAATGCTTTATTATGTGATGGTTGTGTGGGAAGGTCTTGCTCAAAAAAGGTGAGAAGATGAGGGGTGGTGATGTATCCGACCATAGCCTAGAATTGTTCGGTATCAAGATTATCTAGTACGGATGATGATGACAAAGCCTTTTCTAAGATGTCCCTATGTGTAGGAGATATTTTCAATAACTCTAGGATAGAGATTTGGGTGGGGTTCTTCTTCAATTGGTCCAAGAGGCTATAATCATTGGGATTTGACTTTGGTAGTGAGGGTGGTTCCCTAGGTTGTGATGGTGCTCCTTGGATGGTGACCTTTAAATTCCTCTACTTGTGGTGACTCCACACTCTACACTAGGCCCTTTGATTTTGATGACGGATATAAAATGATCACAAGATGCCACCACATTGTTATAAAAATGACCTGTGTTGTGATAATCCTTCCCTTTGCCATTATCATTTCACTTGCTATGGTCCGACATCAGGTTCTTGTATATTTTAAGGTCTTTATTTCCCAATTGTTGATCCACGGTTATGTCTCTGTTGTTGATAAAATCTTGAATGACATTTTTCAATTTCACGCAACTTGATGTTTTGTCCCTTGATTTTGTGAAAATAAAAAAGATCCTCCTCTTTATACCATGGCGATTTGACTTGAGGTTCTTAGTAATTTTTGTAATTGAGGAGCATGATGAGATTAGATTGTACCAATTTTTGCATGACCACTTTAATGGGTTCCCCCAAAGGTGTGTACTTGTGTCGTTGAGGGTAATTGTTTTGAGGGGGTGGTCCTCTTTGAGGGTTGGCATTATTAATTATTTTTTGGTTGTTGTGTGTTTGTCTATTTTGGGGCATTTAACACCACTTTCATGTCAACTATGCCATCATTAGTAGCATTCTTGTTTTTGGCCCATATATGGGGTTTATCATTAGAACTAGATGATGGATGGTTATCTTTGTATGCTTGTGTTGCTCCTTGTGTGATGAGGGATCTTTCAATGTTAAGACCCCTAGGGATGATTTCTTCATATGTCAAGACACATTGCATTTTTAGTTGGAAGTATAAGTTTGTGTCTACATTGGCAATAATGATCTCTATCTATTGCTTTTCAAGAATTGGCCATTTGCATTTGCTAGCTTTATGCCTCCATCGTTGCAAAAAGTTTACAAATGATTTACCCTTGTTCTATTTAAGGGTATATAGTTCTTCCAACCTTACGTCCATATCAAGATTGTAAGCAAAGTGTGCTACAAATCAATTTATTATTTCTTGAAAAGTTCAGTTTCTAGGAGGTAGATTCGAGAACCATTCTATGGCTTGGCCTCCCAAACTACATGGGAAAAGATGCATCAAATAGGAGTCATTGTATGCTACTTCCATACATGCCACATAAAATTCCTTAATGTGATCTTTTGGATTTCCACACTCGTATTTGTCAAATTTGGGGATTTCAAATCTTGGCATAAATGGTATCATTGCAATGTTACGATCAAAAGGATATGGACACAAGTCTCGTGTGGCATACAATTTCTTCATTTTTCCAGCTTGGATATCTTGAATTTGTTGTGTAAGCATTATGATTTGCGAGGAAAGGTCGTCTTGAGAATTGTTTGGTGGTGGAGCATACATGTTGTATTGAGGAATGGTAGATGAATTGTATGTGGGATTTTGGTAAGGGTGTGTGTTTGTGTTGAATGTATTGTATGGTGTGTATGGTGGATTATTTAGATATCGCAGATTTAATGGTGATAATGGTGGTGGTGTATTGAATGCTCCCTGTGAATTTTGATTCAAGACATTTTTTTGCAAATTTGCATATGGTTGTTGTTGGTTGTAGTACAAGCCTTTGTTGTTTTTTACAAGCAATTATTTTTGGGCATATTCTTGTGCTTGTTGTGCTTGCAAGGCCTGTTTTGCTTGTAATTGGGCTTGTTGTGCTTGCAATTGGGCTTGTGCTTGTTGTGCTTGCAATTGGGCTTTTGCTTTTTGTGCTTGTTGATATGCCATAGATTGTTGATAAACCAAAGCATTTTGTCCTTGAGGTGATGGAATGGCGTTTTGATTTGGGACATATTGGTTTGATTGAATGTATTGGCTTGATGGGATGTTTTTATTTTGTGAAATAAGTGGTAGATTTTGTGGAATCATGTTGTGAGTGGCTTGTGATGGAGGATTGAGTTGATTTTGGGGTGGATTTTGTGGAATTATGTTATGGGTGGCTTGTGATGGAGGATTGAGTTGATTTCGGTATTGATGTGTGACCAAATTTTGATTGTTGGATACTTGATTTTGATTGGACACATGTTGACCTTGTGAAATTTGTGCTTGATTTTTTTGTGCTATCAATCCTTGCAAAATTTAGGATTGTGATGGAGAAATATAAGTTTGAGGGATTCCTTGATGTTGAACCAAAGGTTGGGCTACTTGATATGATGCCATTTGGTGTTGCAATGTTTGTGGAAAACCTTGATTTGGGACCAATTAATTTTGAGGATTACCTTGATTAACTTGATTTTGGGTCAATGAATTTCCTTGATGTTGGACTATTTGATTTTGAGGATCAATTGGATGGTATTGTGACGATTGACCTTGAAATGTTGTGTTCATTTGTACTTGGAGATTTACTTGGGGTTGTTTAACACTAGGGACATTGGTTTGAACATTTTGGGTATTTGTTGTGATTGAAGAATATGGTTGTGCACGAAATGTTGGTGCCATGTTTGTGTTGTGATCATGTGATGTAAGTGGCATGTTTGGATGTTGATGGTGTTGAGGAATGGGGATGTTTTGGGGGATGCTTGTGTTTTGAGTACCCAAATTTGTGTTGTTCCCTAGACTTTGAGTAAGACCAAGTTGATTTCCTCGTTGAGTTGCAAGACTAGATGCATATATCCTAGAAGTTAAAGGTTTTCTTGGTACATGTGATGAATATGGTTGTGTGATGGATTGAACGACATTTTGGACCCAGTGTTGTGTGATACATGTTTGAGGAATAAATACAACATTCACCAAAGGTTGTTCCCTAAGTGTATTCAAATCAAATGTGGGAGGGAGTTTGGCACCTTCTTTTGCCAATGCTAACATGTATTGGGTTGGATTCAACTTCATCATGGTGTTGATAAGATGGTGAACCTTAGGATCTTGTTTCATCTCAAGTAGTTCATCTATGGTAAGTTCATTGGGATTATTGGTAACATCTTCTACTTGATACCTTGTTTCTTGAGAGATTTGAGGTGGATTTTGTGATGGAGTTATGAAACCTCTAGGATTAAATTCTTGCATTGCAAGGCTTTGTTGGTTTGGGTCACTCATGGTAGATAAATTTTTGTTTTTCTCCATGTATCTTGTGTTTTGACCTTGTTGTTACCATAAACTTGGATCAACCTTTGGAGTAGTGTGTTGTGATTTGTATTGTTGAAACTCTTGAGTTGATTCAATTTTTTATAAAATTGACCCTCTAAGGGATTTAGGACCAATGGTGTTATGATTGATAAATGGATGAGTGATGTAAATGGTAAGGAACTCTCAATTTTGGACAAAACTAGACTTAAGTTTTGACATGTGTTTAATGAGGATGCTAATGAACTTGCAAATCCTAGAAGTAGACTTGTGACTTTAGGATAAGTGTGTCCAAAAGGATGTTTGCTAATCCAACTAAATGTATGAAAAGGGATGTGTTTCCAAACATGTAGCTAAACTAGATGATGGTTGATTAAAACTTGGTCTAGGAGATTTATTTGTCCAAAATTTTAAAGTTGTTGGTGAGATGAGATGTTTGATGTCAATGTGTTGGTTGATGTTTGATCCCAATGTTTAGACCTAAGAAGGACTTGTGACAAGATCAATGTGTTGAAAGATATGCATTTTCCTTTGATTGTTTAAACCTACAAGACCAATGATTTTTTGATGAAGAAACTTTGGTACGATGTTTGAAGGTGTGATATACCCAAAATTGTTTTAATAAAAACAACTTTAAGTATGCATTTCCTTGTTTTCCTTTGTTGTTGTAACCAAAATGTTTTAAAAATAGGACCAAGGTATACCTTTGTGGTTCAATTCTTAAAATTTGATTAATGTGAAATTGTTTTTACCACATGGAGATCTTGTTTATGTTTGAATCTAAAATGTCTACAACCAAGCAAAATGTTTTCCACAAAGCTCAAAATTTGTGAAAATCAAGATGCTAAAATCATAGTCCCCTAGGTTGACTTTGAAAAATGAGGAGAGATATGAACCCAAATACTAGGAAGCCACTAAGATATTATTTTAATAAAAAACAAGATAACTTAGGGACATGCAGTAGTATAGTGTTCTTCAAGTGTACTCCATTATATTCAAAGGGTTTAAAATTTTGTCACAATGTTAATGTTTGTTTTTAAGTTTAAATGTCAAGCAATGTATTTACTGACTCAATCGGTGAGGGGGATATTTAAAAAGCTTTCTTCCATAATACTTTCTAGTTTAGCTCAAAAAAATTAGTCAATGACAACCTAGAGGAGTAAAGGTATGTTTCTTTGTAGTAGAATTACCTCACTCTTTCCTCACCACTAAAAGAGTGATGTAATCCGAATTTATGGAGGGGTCAAATAGGACATACCAAGGTAATGTACCAACTTGATACTCCTGGCTTTGTAAAAGAGAATGAACTCTTAAGCCTTACGCCTCAACCATAAACTGGACATGGTAAGTAACTTCTAGGAACAATGACATTCCCGTGCACTACTTTGAAGAATCATTTCAAAAAACTTTGATGGCCTCTAGATACAAAGGTTTTTAATAACACCGTGAACACCACAGGTATACTTCAGACGGGAAACACCAACGTCTCTAGCTTCCCCTAAGAAACCCATTCATTCACATGAGAGTAGGCCCATAAGGTATAATGTCTGCAAATGTATGATACTTTGGTTTTCGCATAATTTATATAGCCCATCGATAAACATGCTTTAGGGTTGCCTTGAGTTATCCATTGTAGGATGTGTCTCAAAGCAAGCCCCTTTAATAAAAGAAAAAGGAATGTTATTTCTCTTCACCCAAGATCGCATGAAGTGCAAGGGGAGAGGATACGTAACAAGCCTTGGGTGACACAAAAAGATATAAAATAAGAGTGTTTCTCTTCACCCAAGATCGCACAAAGTGCAAGGGAAGAGGATACACACTAAGAGTTTACCAATCATAAAAAGTAAAGTAGACAATGGTTCATTTTAGTGCACCAAAGATAAGTGTTATGTTCATTTTAAGCACCAAAATTGAGTGTGAAGTTGTCTTCAATTTTAAACCCAAATTTAAGTGTGAGGATGTTTAGTTCAATTTTAATCCAACTTGAAAATACAAGATAGAGTGTTCATTGTTAAATCCAAATTGAAGTGTGAATTGATTTTAAACCCAAATTGAAGTGTTATTTAACTAAAGCATGAAATAACTAGGGGAGTGGGAGAGAAATGAACGGGAGCGGGAGAGATGCCCAACGAGCAAATATTTTGAATGTTGTTGCACAGGTCTATTTGGGCGAGGCTACACTGGAGGACAAGGCTGCGCTGGTTGGATCTCCTTCGGTTAGGGCTCCTCTGCTTTGTGATGTGTGTTTGGACGAGTTCCCCCTTGTTGGGAGAGTTGGTGCAAATGTGGGTGAGAAGTTGGGCGGGAGTAAACGGACTAGTCCCCTTGCTCCTGTCGTTGGCTATGAAATCCCTTCTTTACGGGCAAATTTTGGCTTTGAACCTCCTGTGAATGGCATTCTCCCTCAGCTCGGCATGTCTGCTAGTGCTGCACAGGGCTGTGTGGATGGGGACCCTATTCCTCCTCATAAACGGAAATCCTTTTCTGATGCTACTTGTGCCCTACTTCCTACTGCTCAGGCTAGGGTTCAACCTCTACCTTGTGTCTGTGCCTCCCCTGTGGTGGTCTGTGGGCCAGAGGTTATTGAGAATGAGGATTTTTATATGTGCCAGGGTGTGGTTTGCAAGTTCAATGACTTGTGGCCCTCCCTTTCGAATCTCCATGAGTGGGTTTCCTTTTCCTAGAAACCTATTGTTACTGAACGGATTGACCTCTATCCTAGTGCTAGAGGCTTTTTCTTTGCAACATTTACTTTCCCTAAAGGTTGTGACTGAGTGCTTGACCGGGTGTGGATGTGGGGTGTCCATTCGCTATTCATTCGACCTTGGTCTTGCTCATTCAACCCTCTTACAAAGCCACTAAATATCAAACTAGTTTGTGTTTCTCTGCCAAATCTCCCTCTCTAGTTTTGGGAGGATTCTTGTTTTGAAGCTATTGGCAATGCCATTGGTAGCTTTCTGAAGGTGGATTCTATGTCTCAGGATCTTAGGCATACTACAATAGCTCGTATTTTAATCGATTTGGACATCTCCAAGCCTCTCCATGGTGATGTGATTTTGATGGTGGAGGAAAAACCTTGGAAACAACTTTTGGACTATGAAGGGTTCCCTTTTCGATGCAGGAGATGTTTCTTTGTTGGTTATTTGGCCTCTGGTTTCCCCCTTGCTCGCCACAAAGGCTCTCCTACTTGGTGGAAGGATGCTCTCTCGAACGATCTCATGGTGGGCTCTCCACCTTTGGTGGATCCCTCTGAGGAGGACTCTTCCTTGGTGGTTGTGGCTCCCCAGGTTCCTCCTCCAACTATCCCTTATGAGGAACCGTTGACCCGATCTGTTGTCACTACGCCGATTGATTCTACCCATACCTTGCTGAACACTATTATTGATCCCCCAAATGCTCCTAAATCCTCTCCTGCACTACCGGATTTGCTGCGTGGTGGCTCTTTGTCTGTTGTGGTTGCGGATGAACCGCTTATCTCGCCTCGCTCGGTTAACATTAGCTCTAAGCCTTCTTGGTCTATCGTGCAGAAGAAAAATAAGAAGGGACTCCCCAAGCTACGACCTCAGGTTTTGGGAGTCAGTCCTATCCCCCCTGATTCAGGGGTTGTCTAGTCCCAGTACTTCTTCCGACATGTTGTCTGTCAGTTGTTCGTGTTTTGGTACTATTTTGTGTGTGGCCTGTTTGGCCTGTTATGTCAAGCCTTTTGGCTCTTATTTGTAAGCTCTTTCTAATTCATATCCTATTTTGAACTAGCTCTTTTTTCGTCATAAGGACCCTCTGTGTAAAGGGTACAACACCCTGTAAATGTTGCTTACCTTATCAAAAACTAAAGCATGAAATAAAAAGGCTCTTAGGTCATCCTTTTCACAAGTATTTAGAAATACTTTGAAAATTTTATAAAAAGAAGTGTTAATTAACACTTTTGCTTCACTTCATGCTTCCATGCTCCAATTTAAACATGCAAGTTCTTAGTAATAAAATCAACAAACACAGATTAGTGAATCATCCAGTTTAGAAATCAATTGAAATTGAAATTTGGATTAACTTTGAAATTTTACCTCCAAATTTCTTGCAAGTGCACCACTCTGTTAGACAAGTGTGTTGGAGTTCTAATAACAAGTGTGTTGTATTTTCACAGGTGCGTTGGTCTGTATCATGACAAATGTGATGGTCTACAAATGTGTCACTCTGGTGAACTACAAACGTGTCGACTTGTCAAAAACCAGAGAAGTCAAATGTGTTAGAAAATAAGTGTGTCACTCTTGCTTGAAAATAAATGCATGCCAATGCATCAAGTGCACACCAATGCAACAAGTGCATCGCCTTACCTCATGAACCTATAAAACACAAAATTCTCAAGCAAAATTGATTAAAATAATGGATTGGGTCCCACTGAGCATGCCAAATATGTGAACATGATTATGAAATGAATCAAATACAATTGAAATTAACAATTAAATAATAAATTGAACAAATCAAACCATATTACAATGAAATCTTTGAAATGAATTAACTAGAAGCCATAAAAACATGAAATGAACTCAAATTTGATAAAGGAAACTAATTAACCACTTGCAAACCTGATCCCATTGGGGGATTGGAGGTGAATTGATGTGGAATTTCAGCCTTTTCCCAATCCAATTGATTGAAACAAGCTTGAATGATTCTCCAATGGAGAAAATGCCTAAAATTGATGCTAAATTGCTAAATACTTTCAAGAATTGCTCTAAAAATTGCTATAGTCTAATTGCTCTCAATGAATGTAGATGAATTGTTCATGAAATGGAGGCTATTTATAGGGATTTTGAGTGAATCAATGGTCAATATTGATTTGATTAATGAATGGATGAAAATTGATGAGTAGAATTGAAATAGGTGATCCCACAATACTGGTTTACAATTCCGTTGAGGAAGGAAAATTGCAAAAATGCTCCCATGAATTTTTTTTTGGTTTTTAGGGGTTTGCATGAACTGGGTGTCCGTATGGACCCAAAAAGAGGTTTGCATTGACCCTAGTTTGAGCGAACCCTATTTAATGATGAGACCCACTTTTTGGCAATATTTTAAAATGAAGACAATGGAAATTTCAAAAAAAGGGGGGGTTCGCTCAAACTAGGTTCCATATGAACCCCCTTCAAGCAAACCCCCAAGGGGGGTTCGCTCAAACCAGGGTCCATACGAATCCCCCCTTTTTCCCCTTCCCCTCCTCTTCTACCAAATCTCTGCAAAAAAATTCCTTTCAAAGCTCGAGTTGAGGATGAAAATAGAGGAGACTTCACAGACCCAACTAGATGATGGTAGTCCTCGAACAAACTATCCATCGAATATAATTTTAATATGTTTTGGTTTTATTATGTATTTTTTTAGTTTGATTAAACATAGGTTTTTCACCAAAAATCAAGTTCTCTATTCTGCACATGTGGAAAAATAGCAGATTATCAAAAAAAATGTTAAAAAATATCAGTGCACTAGATATTGATGTCCCTGATCTAACAAAAAAAAATTGAATTTTGATACATACAAAAAAAGTTATGTTTTAGCTAGTAAATCATGTCTAAATTGTAACTGGTTTGACTTTGAAACTTAATTAAAAAAAAATATTCAATGAAATGCTATGAAACCAATTCCATCCACTAGATATCATAGTTACGAATCTAAATTCAAAAAGATTAGAATTTTATCCTTCATAGGAAAAAAGTTGTGTTAGCGAGTAACGCCACTCTTTAAAAATGGTGTTTACTATTAAAAACTAGTTTTTGAAGGAGATGGAAAAAGAAAAGCAATTTGATTCCAAAAAATTTAAAATTTTTTCTTTTTGAATCTACAGACAAATGTCACAAATCACTAGTTTGCATCATCTCCAAATTCTTCATGGTTTAGCCGCTATAGGTGCCCAAAAGTGAAAATTTAGTTAAAAAAATCAGTTCAATGTCCAGTTTGGCCAAAATTGTAAACCATATTGTGGGATCACCTGCATGGATCAAGGATTCAATCCTTGGAGGAGATTGAATAATCATATGGAATGGTGCAATTAATCAAGGGATGAAATTGATTTGAAGAAACACAAATCTTAAAATTTAGGAGGAATGTGGAAGATATTTCCATTTAAGGGGGAAATAGTTTGAATTTGAATTGGAGGAATATTCCATGGGAATATTCCTTTGCAAGTGGGAAAAATTAGAGGGATTAAAGAAATTAATCAATTAAATAATTAAAATATTATTTAATTGTGCAAGATAGAAGAATTTAAAGATTTAATTAAACAATTAACTCATTTAATTAAATAATTCATATTATTTAATCAAATGGGAGTACTTAGGGAATTTAATTAAATAATTCACATTATTTAATTAACAGGATGAAAATTAGTATGAAAAGAGTGAATTAACCTAATAATATTGATTATTCGATTAATAGAAGAAAATGATGAATTTAATTAAACAATTAAGATTACTTAATTACATAGTCAAAATGGGGTCAAATCAGGACGGAAATGGTGTTAGTAATCGAATTCGGATGTGTGATATCGATCAAGACAATTTTAAGTGTCTGCAAAACCTTTCCCATGAACCAAATTTGTGGGTTTAATTTCCATGTCATATTCCTAGATTTTGGCAATCCAATTGCCCCTTTTAGTTCCAAACACCTATTGAGTCAAGATGGACTTGACCGTGGAATTTGACACTAATGCAACAACATGAGAATTAAGGATATAGAACCTAAAATGCTTAATTACTTTGAACACAACATAAGCATGATTTTTCATTGGTGAGTACTTGAGCTCATGAGCTTTCAAAGAACAACTCATGAATGTTATAGGAGATTCAATCCCCTCACTATTCTACTACACCAAGATAGAAGATAGTGTATGTTCAAAAGTGTAACTATACATGATAAATTCATTTGTGTAGTCTAGGCAAATTAAGACTAGAGTATGTGCAATAGCCTCCTTAATGTCATTAAATGCAAATTTTCCCTCTGCACTCCAACGATAGATTGTCTTACCTTTCATCATATCAACGATATGACGAGTCTTCTCTATGAAGTTTGGTACAAACCTCAACAAGAAATTCGCCTTCCCAAAGGAGGACTGAACAATCGTCTTACTTGAAGGGGTTGATGCAAGAAGTTGGGTCCATAAAAAGCTCAAAATGTGGGTGTTTTTGCTGTTTTTTAGAATTTGTCACACTTGGACTAAAAATTTGAGGCACTTACACAATGAATCTTAAAAAAAGTCAGTGAAATGAAATTTAGCATTTTGAATCTAGTTTCCAAATATATAATTTATTCAAATACCCAGATTATAGAAATTAAATTTTGATAGGGATGCATAAAAATCACTTTTTAAAAGTTATTTTTTTACCATACCATGCACATGTACATGATGCAGAGCAACCAACATTTAGCACAAATTAGCACAAGTGAAACAATGATCCATCACCAAAAATGACAAAAATGCAAAAAACTTGATTCACTTGACAACTTTCATAAATTGATTCATCTCAAACAATGATTAAGTACATTCAAGATCACATTGGAAACATTGTCATGACAACCTACAATTTAATGCAACAAATTTTCATTAATAACTTTCAAAAAACAAATAATGAATCCAATATATTTAGTGAGATTGAAGATAACATAATTATAGACTTTTCCTCCAATTTTTATGAAGATCCAACGGTGGAAAAGAAAGTTATTGCATTTTTTCCCAAAACTGCAAACCTTAGGTAGGGTTCATACCTGCTCTCACAAAAATGGTCATAACTTATTCAAATCTTAATGAAATTTGATGATACTTGAAGCAAATGAAAGTAGATTCACATGGAAAAAAAAATACAATTGGTTTCAGATCAAAATATAGACTTTACAATCTATACCATCATATTTTTCAGATTGCAAATTCTACACAATATTATTAGAATAGGGCAATCTCACCAAAATAGTCATATCTCCCACAAAACTCAATAAAATTCAATGAGACAAAAAAATTGTAAACTAGAAACAAATATATTTCCATCCATATATTATACTCCTTGAGATGAGGCCATATTAGTCCGTACAATGCACAACTTCAGCCTAAAAACAATGTAAGAATAAGAAAATGCACACAAAATTTGAGGTTTCCATTCATCAAACTTCAAAAATAATGTCTCCAACCCCCAATTCAATTTTTAGAGGTGTCTTTATAAATTTCCAACCACATTTTGATTATTTTGTTGACAAAACACCTTAATGACACTTTTTGACAAGTTGTTTGACAACTTTCTTGAGCAACTTTTACAATTTTTACAATATTTGCCTAAATTTCACCAAATGACCAAAAAAGGTCCTAAACCACTTAGGATGGTCTCAAATGACCTTATTTACATCAATAAATCCAAAAAAAATCAAAAACCAAAGTTTCACAATATAACTTAAAATTGCATCAAGGGTGCTCCTGCACCATACTCCCAGAGAAAAGAAAATTCAAGTCCTCTTGAAAGCTGGTCTGCTCCTTCCTAGTATTCCAATTATTTTGCAATTTTTCTTCATCTTGGAAATTATCTCAGGGTCCTTCTTCCTCTTCCTCTTATACCATCTCTTCTCTAGCAACCTCTCATCTTTCATGTTCCAAAAGTCCACTTCTTGTGTATATACCTTAGTAGCATCATCTATATCTTCATTCTCATCATTTGAGTACCATATAACAACATGTTCACCATAACCATAACCTGCATCATACTCTTGTAAATCTGCATACACCTCATTAGCAAAAAAATTTGCAACATCTTTATCAACAACATCTTGAGTATCAATACCAACTTCATTAGCAACAACCTTCTCTACTTGTTCATCAAAAAAAAAATCATCAACTATTGGATTACCAACAACACCATATCATTTATCTCAACATCAATATGTTCATCAACAAACAAAGAAGTTTGTTCATCTTCAAACACAATTGGAATATCATGCATCTCAACTTGAAACTTAGTTTTCTCAACAAACTTTACCTCTGCCTCATTTGCTACCATCCTTGCTTGTCCTTTCCTTCTTTGAATAATCTTTTTGATGGGCCACACAACTCTCTCCTTCACTATCAAATGCCAACTTGTAGCTCGCCTATACAACTTCTTCAACTCAGCCTCCTGTCTTTCTATCTTCTTACTAAGTTCCTCTAGTGCTTTCCTAAATTCTTGATCCTTCTTTTGCTTTGCCTTGTCCTCTCTTTTTTTCCTCTCTCCTTGTTTCTTCTTCCTTTGTGAATCCTCAACCTGCCAACATCTTCTCAAAAAATCCATCTTCACAAAAAATTCTCTCCTTTCTTCCACTTCACTTTGCCTCACCTAGGAAATCAGGTTCCTTCCTCAACCTGCACACCCACACAACCACAAACACAAACTCTTCCTCTACCCAGACCTTACTGGGCTCTGATACCACTTGATGCAAAGCAACCAACATTTAGCACAAATTGGCACAAGTGAAACAATGATCCATCACCAAAAATGACAAAAATGCAAAAAACTTGATTCACTTGACAACCTTCATAAACTAATTCATCTCAAACAATGATTAAGTGCATTCTAGATCACATTGGAAACATTGTCATGACAACCTATAGTTTAATGCAACAAACTATCATTAATAAATTTCAAAAAACAAATATTGAAGCCAATCTCTTTGGTGAGATTGAATATAACATAATTATGGATTTTTCCTCCAATTTTTATGAAGATCCAATGGTGGAAAAGAAAGTTATTGCATTTTTCCCAAAATTGCAAACCCTAGGTAGGGTTCAGACCTGCCCTAAAAAAAATGGTCATAACTTATTCAAATCTTAATGAAATTTGACGAGACTTGAAGAAAATGAAATTAGATTCACATGGAAACAAAATTCAATTGGTTTTATATCAAAATATAGAATTTACAATTTTTACCATCATGTTTTTCAGACTGCAAATTATGCACAATATTGTTATAATAGGGAAGTCTCACCAAAATAGTCATATCTCCCACAAAACTCAATAAAATTCAATGAGATAAAAATAATTGTAAACTAGAAACAAATATCTTTCCATCCATGTATTATACTCCTTGATATGAGGCCATATCAGTCCATACAATGCACAACTTCAGCCTGGAAACAATATAAGAATCAGAAAATGCACTCAAAATTTAAGATTTTCGTTCATCAAACTTCAAAAATAATGTCTCCAACCCCTAATTCGAGTTTTGGAGAGTGTATTTATACATTTAAAACCAAAACCAACTATTTACAACCACCTTAATGACACTTTTTGACAAGTTGCTTGACAACTTTCTTGAGCAACTTTTATAATTTTTACAATATTTGCCTAAATTTCACCAAATGACCAAAAATGGTCCTAAACCACTTAGGATGGTCTCAAATGACCTTATTTACATTAATAAAGCCAAAAAAAATCAAAAACCAAAGTTTCACAATATAACTTAAAATTGCATCAAGGGTGCTCCTGCACCAATACACCACTTTTTGACCCAAATAAAATTATTTTGCTAATTCCTTTTGGAGAAAGAGAGCTAACAACATGAAGACTGATGAGGAATTTTTTTTTGAATATTTTTTAAATTAAATTTTTATTGACCTTAATTCTTGTTTTCAAAAATCAACGTGTACGGACAACATAATTGGACCTAAACTAAACATTTTTTGATTTTTTTTTTCATTGTGTAGGGAATTGTCTGAAGATTAATGCCATATAATTTTGTTTCCAAGAAACTTATCCAAAAAAAGTTATTAAAAAAAAACAACCCTGATATTTCAAGTTTAAGGACTAATTTGCTTAGAAATTAATTAAAAAATAACAAATATAATCCAATCTTAATAAAAAATTATATATTTGGAAACTAGACATTGTGTTCTCTAATGGGTTTTAATTTTATAGATTGATTCAGAAAAAAGTCCATCAACCATATTGCCAAAGTTAGTTTTTTCTCTCAAAATTGCCCTGGCCTTGTACTTGTAGGTCTAAGCCTAGGTGTTGGGTTACCATTTATTTTCTAAGCCTAAATCGAAATGAAAAACATCTCTTATGAGTTTCAAAACTTTTGGAACAAGTACACACTTCAAAATGGGTACCTATTTTAAAAAATGAATGGGTATTTGTTTTAAAGCTAAAAAATGACACTTCCCTTGAATGTGGATCCAACTTCTTGCTCAAACCTGAAGGTAAAGTAAGACTTTGAATTGACTTGACCCACTTTGGATTAGTCTTGATACCTTCCTTAGACACAATGTGTCCAAGGAGTTTACCTTTTGTAACCCCAAAGATGGACTTCTTGGGGTTGAGGGAAATCTCGTGTTGTTAGCACCTTTCGAGAAATTGCTACAAGTGATGATAATTATCTTGACATTTCTTTGAAAATATTGTCTATTCATCAAGATAAACCACAATGAACTTACCCATCACATCATGAAAAGCCAAGTCCATTGCTCTTTGAAACGTGGTACCAACATTATAAACCAAAAGGCATTCTACGATAATCAAATGTGCCCCATAGAGTAGTGAAAGTGATTTTGTGTTGATCTTCTCTGTTCACCTCCACTTGATTGTACCCTAAAAAACCATCTAACATAGATAGCATTTTAAAGCTCATCACTATTTGTAATACTTGGTCCATTACCAACAAAGGGTAATTATCCTTCAACAACAATTGATTCAAGTTTCAAAAATTTACACAAATGCAGATTTCCCCATTCTTTTTTTTATAGTAGAACAATGTTTGCTATCCATGTTGAATGATGGATAGGAAAGATGATCCTTGCATTAAGAATTTTCTAAATCTCGAAAAGAATAGTACCAAAAATCTTTGGATTATATTGCCTCTTTTTTTTCCTGTGAGGCATAGAAACCACCTGGAGGGGAATCTCTTGTTGGACCTCCTTCGGATGAAAAGATTTTAAATATTCATTAGAATAAGGAAGTACATCCATGTACTAACACAAGAGTTTTGTAAGCTTATCTTTTTCCTCCAAAGTGTAGCATTTACCAATATTTATCAGCGTAGGATCCTCCTCTATTCCCAAATTTTGTTGTTCAACTTCAGTTGAAGACTCGAACCCAAATTATTGTTGCTTCTTGACATAACGATCATGTTTGTCAAAAAGTTTTTCTAAAGAAACCAAACCTTTGGTAATATTATTCCCTTTTAGCTGCAAGATTTCCTCGCTAGTATCTTGATCCACCTTAGAGATTGATTCTTGAGAAGAGGAATCACTTCCTTCAAAATATAATTCATTGAAATATTTAGCCTTATCTAGAAAGGCCACAATTTGATGGTCATTATTAAATATTTTCCAATGATCAAAATTATCAAGAACACCAGGATGAAAAACTAACTCAATTGTAGGATGAAAAACTAACTCAATAGTATATTTGGTTCCTTTGAAGAATTTGTGTGGGACCATAAGAGTAACTGACACCAATAGAGAATTAGCCCTATCATTGTATTCCCTTAGAACTACAAAAATATCAAATGCATCAAAACCTTCAATACCATCCCAAACATGGTTACGGTAATGCCTTAACCTCTCATGTTTTTTCTAGTACAAATTCCTTACCTGAAAAATGACCAATTTGGCATCACCTTGAGCATGAATATTTTTAATCCCTTTCTTGTGTGCAAGCTCCATCCCTAGCAACAAAGCCTCATATTCCATAGTGTTGTTAGTATTATTGAATTATAATTTGAAAGGGAAGGGAATTTTTTTCCTTGTGGGATATAAAAACTATCCCTGCACCTGATCCCGTGGAAGAGCAACTATCATCAAATTCCACAATCCAAATATCATTTGGACTACCAAAGCTGACAATTTCAAAGTTTGGATTCTCTTCATCTGAAGAGGTATCTTTGTCTAAAGAGGATGAGCCATGAGTTACCTGCTCCTTGCTTGAATTTTTGTTTGAAGACTTAGAAACTTCGCCAGTTTGCAAAAAGTAAGTACTCATTCCAAAAGATTCAAAAAGAATCTAAGATCTAGGATCATCAGATTTTGTCACAGAAAACTTAGCTTCCCTTTCCGGAAGCAGTTTTTA
The DNA here is from genome assembly GCA_007258455.2 of Sequoia sempervirens. Taxonomy (NCBI): domain Eukaryota; kingdom Viridiplantae; phylum Streptophyta; class Pinopsida; order Cupressales; family Cupressaceae; genus Sequoia; species Sequoia sempervirens. The sequence goes on along the minus strand of VDFB02270651.1, from coordinate 581,973,846 downwards.
CATTACACCCTTGATGGGTATCCTAGCGTTGGACCAATCCATATTGATCTTGCCCCTAACATTTTTGCAGAAGTTTTGTCCCAAAAATATCCCATGAGGCTAGGACATTGGCTACCAAAACTATCATTTTGATCTTCTTTTCAAGAAATGCAGCAAATGCAAATTGTACATCTTTAATTTGTCTGATTAGGGGAACTTGCTTGTTTTCCATTGAAAAACATCAGCCAAAGGTCTTTGTCAAGTTTAAACCCAAAGCGTTAGCCACTTTGGCTAGCATCACATTGTTAGAGGCACCTGAATTAATGACATAGTTACTTAATTTATAACCATTAACCAACAAGGAGATATAAAATGGATCTTTCTTTATAGGAACAGATGAGGGGATTGAAACTAAATTACTTTGTGAAGGCCTCGGTTTGGGAAAAATTGGGGTATTATGGGAAGAGTCTCGACTAGGATGAGTTTATTTATCCTTGAAAAACTTAACAAGCCTATCAAATTGATTAGGATTGGCTTGAAGATACTCAACTTCTGACATTTGAACTTTTGTCTTCTTTTCTTAGTCTATGATGCCAAAGGATTGATAAGGATTTATCAAAGAAGACGAGATATTTTAATTTTGAGGCTTGGGAATTGGGGTATTAGTCTTAAACGTAGAAGAAGATGTAGGAGGATTTGAGGTACTTACTTGCTTATTTCCTATTGTATCTCTTGGTTGGAATGGAAAAGGACTCCCTCTCCTGATAATTGTGACTGCTAGATGTAGGGAATCTTCTTCCTTAGCTACATCACCTTGTTGATGATGAAGTTGATTTTGCGATCAAGTGAAAACAACATAAGCATCAACAAAATTTTCCTCTTCTTGTTCAACTCCATAGTTCAAAAACCAAATATTAGAGTCGCCAACTAGATATACTTCCTCCTCTTGGAAGATATTGGTACCATCCTCTAAAAGATATTATGATTGAGGAAGATCTTCTTGCTTGAATTCATAGTATCCTATTGCTACATTTGTAGGCAGCGCTTCAATCCCAAGTATTCCTTGTGATGCAGGAAGTCTATTTTGGTTCCTTGCAACATTTCTAAGATAATTTGAAGCATTTGGATAAGTCTTCCTTAAAATGTCCTTATATGAAGGAATAGACGATCCTTGAGAAATTTTCTTCTTGATAGCTAGAAATTCATTCAAGCTAACTTTTGCACCATAGGATCTATGGTGCTTGTGGAAGTTTGGGACGAAGATTTTTGTCCTTTGTTCTTATTTGATTCCTTTCTTATCTTTCCAGTGAGGATCAAATCATCCTCAACTTCAGTAGCCATTGCTTGAGAAACTTCAAGGGTAGATGGGTTAGATCTCCACTAAAAAAAACTTACCTCAGGCAACTGCATATTAATGCATACACACTTCAAATTGTGAGTTGTTGGATGAGCATCAACTAGAATCCCATTTGTTAACTTATTGAAATTCACCATGAACTCACATATGGGTTAATGTGGTTCCTTCTTCATTTGTGTAAGTTGAGCTAGCAAGGTGTGAGCATCTTCAATAGGCTTGAATCTTTCTTCAAAATTGGTTCGAAGAGTAGCCCAATTTGTGATAGTTCTAGTAGCAAGATTGTAGAACCAATCAACTACAACTCCTTGGAGAGTTTTAATGAAAAATATATTGCAAGTATGAGCTAGTTTGGTGGTGTTGTCATTAATGTTGTTATTGATGTCAGCACAATTCAGTATGTTGCAGATTGTACATGTATGGTTGAGATGATGCTGAGATATTGTGAGTACATGGAGCTATCTTTATGCTATTGCAAATTTATTGTTTTGGTAAGTTTCCAAGTGCTTTTGAGAAAATTAGTAAAGAAGTAAAGTCAAAGTAATGAAAGTGTTCAGAATGTGCTTTGGTATGTGCTCCACATTTCCCCTATGTTGATCCTATGCTTGTGTGGATCTGAAGGATTGATAATGGTGATCTCATAATGATATTTCCTTATTTTTAGCTTCTGGTTTGATGGTACATGAAAGTTACGTTCACCGATATGTGAACTATTCTAGCAGAGTTGGTGTTCTGTGGACTAGGATAGATATTTTTGCTCCACAGTCCTCCACTAGTTTGTTTCAGATCTTGCAGATCTAGGATATGTCTTGTGAAGGTATTTTTTATGCTCTGGCAAAGAAGTTTGAAGTTTGGTAATCCAGAAGTCATGTTTCAATATTTCAATGTGTGATTACACAATCCTGATGGACTGGTGAAAGATGTTCAGTGATGGAAGTTTGTTGTTTTGTTGTGGATGTATCTGGAAGATTCTGAGATGTATTCTCGGGAATAAGGAAGTGTGTTGTGACGTCCATGTGCCATCTTCTTGTCGAGATGCATGTACATCAATGATCTTTTGTGTTTTCATTAGGTTTGGCCGACCTGGTGTTTACACTTCATTCTAAGAATAAAATTTAATTGAGGAAGCGTGTAGAAGATTCAAGAATACTATTTTTTATCTTGAAATTTTTTTTTATTGGTCCACTCTTATTCCTTTCCATAGTGGGAATTTTGAGTTGCTGGCCTAATTTAAATTTATGAAACAATGTATTGTGGCCAACCTTGGAGAAATTTTCTAAGGCTAAGAATAGTATAAAAGCAAGTCGAATTGTGAAGAGTTGTATGACAGTGTGATGCAAAGTCATGAAAGTGTGCAACAAATCATAAGAGTAGAAGTGTGTGTAAGTGAGTTGTGATAACAATTTTTCAGTGTGTTGAAGGTAGTGAGTTGAAGGTTTCTGCAATCCTGCGAATGTGCTTTAATTGTTGTGGTGGATCTTTTGTTCTCTTTTGTATCTATAGGAAGTGAGCCTCCCTATTGGACAATGAGTCCTTTTTGTAGGCAGTGAGCCTTTGTACTTGGACAGTGAGCCCTCTTTTGGGCAGTGAACCTTTGTATTATGTTTATAATCTCTTATATTGTGAGTTAACCCTCACCGTGGTTTTTCCCTCATTGGGTTTTCCACGTAAAAATTTTGGTGTTCATTATGTTGATTTGCTTTCTATTATTTGTGTTTCATGCTATAACTTAATAACAAAATAGTGTGGTTGTGGAATTAATAAGTGTTGAAGTTTTTAAGTTTGAATTTTGTGGCAATTGATTCACCCCCCCTCTGAGTTGTCCTACGTTTGTTTAACAATTGGTATCAGATCTTTGGTTCCTTGTTGTAGATCTTAACCACTTAAGGAAGATCTGACCCCAACAAGGATACATGTCGAGGTGTACAATATAGCATGATTAGTTGCCACATACCAACAAGAAGCAGAGTTGTAGCTGAGGTAAATTTATGTCTACTTTCTAAAATAGAACCTAAATCTGTTAAAGAAGCATGTGAAGATGAAATTTGGATGAGAGCTATGAAAGAGGAATTGCAATAGATAGAAAATAATCAGACATGGGAACTAGTCCCTAGGCTCATGAATAAAAATGTGATTGGATCAAAATGAGTGTTCCGGAATAAGTTGAAAGGAAGTGGAGAATTTGTAAGAAATAAGGCAAGACTGGTATGCAAAGGATATTCACAAGTTGAAGGTATAGATTTTGAAGAAACATCTGCCCCTATGGCTAGAATGGAAGCTATCAGAATTTTTTTGGTATTCTCTGCACACAAGGACTTCAAAGTATATCAGATGGATGTTAAATCAACATTTCTAAATGGTGAATTGGAGGAAGAGGTGTACATAGAGCAACCTGAAGGGTTTTAGCTGTCTGACAAATTGGACATGGTTTGTAAGTTGAAGAAAGCTTTGTATGGATTGAAGCAAGCTCCTAGAGCTTGGTATGCAAGACTAGACATATATTTGACAAAGCAAGGATTCAACAAAGGTTCTGTTGACAGTAATCTTTACTTGAAAATTCAAGGTAACAAAATGTTGATTGAAGTTGTTTATGTCGATGATATCATTTTTGGTGGAAATGAAGGCATGTGTAAAAAGTTTGTTGAAGAGATGCAGAAGGAATTTGAGATGTCTATGATTGGTGAATTGAATTTCTTCCTTGGCCTACAAGTGAATCAAATTGATAAAGGAATACTCATTTCACAATCTAAGTATGTAAAAAAATTGTTGAAGAAGTTTGGGATGGATGAATCCAAACCAGTTTGTACTCCTATGGTAACTAGATGTAAACTAAGCAAGGATGATGAATTTTCTAAGACTGATCAGAGAAAATATAGATCCATGATTAGCGAACTATTGTACCTTACTGCTATCAAACTAGATATTATGCATGCAGTGTGTTTAGTTACTAGATTCCAAGCAGATCCCAGAGAAGCACATGTCATAACTATTAAGAGGATATTTAGATATCTTAAAGGTACATTGGATTATAGACTATGGTATACTAAGAGTGATGATTTCATCTTGAATGCTTATACAGATGTTGGTTGGGCTGGATGTGTAGATGACCGGAAGAGTGCCAATGGTGGTGCTTTCTTTCTTGGTGGAAGATTAGTTTCATGGTTGAGTAAAAAGTAAGACTCGGTTTCTTTATCCACAACAAAGGAAAAATATATTGCTACAGCATCCTGCTGCACACAATTTTTATGGATGAAGCAAACTCTAAAAGACATTGGTGTGATATGTGATGAGCCTATTTCTATTTTCTCTGACAATACAAGTGCAATAAACATTTCAAAGAACCCAATTGTGCATTCAAGAAAAAAACACATATCTATCAAGTATCACTTCCTGAGAGAAAAAGTGTTTGAGAATGAGGTCAAATTGGAGTATGTGACAACAAAGGAACAAATTGCAGACATATTTACTAAGGCTCTTCTGAAGGATACTTTTGAATATCTTAGGGAGAGGTTGCGGGTCATTGTCCCTCGTAACTAGGTGCACATGAAAGTGCATCAGTCCAGTGAATTCACAAATTCTTCATTTATCTAGACTGATAAATGGGTCTACTCCATAGGGGGAGTAGAAAAGGTTTTCATTGTTGCGGTATGGGTGTACTCCTAAGGGGGAGTAATCAGTTTTGTTGATCTTTTCCATTGGTGTCAAAGGGGGAGAGAAATTCATGTGAAAAACAGTTGTAGAAGAAGAGAAGGCGTTCTCTTGGGATATTGTGCAATCTTTTTTGTCTTTGATGGTTTTTCACATCATGTGTTTCCATCAATGACAAAGGGGGATATTGTTGCAAGTATGAGCTAGTTTGGTGGTGTTGTCATTGATGTCAACACAATTCAATATGTTGTAGATTATACATGTATGGTTGAGATGTTGCTAAGATGTTGTGAGTACATGGAGCTATCTTTATGATGTTGTAGATGTGTTGGTTTGGTACGTTTCCAAGTGCTTTTGAGAAAATTAGTAATGAAGTGAAGTTAGAGTAATGAAAGTGTTCAAAATGTGCTCTAGTATGTGCTTCGTATTTATCCTGTGTTGATCCTATGCTTGTGTGGATCTAAAGGATTGATAGTGGTGATCTCATGATGATATTTCTTGAGTTTTAGATTCTAGTTTGATGGTACATGAAAGTTGCATTCACCAGTATGTGAACTGTTCTGGCAGAGTTGGTGTTTTGTGGACTAGGAGAAATATTTTTGCTCCGCAATCCTCCGTTGGTTTGTTTCAGATCTTGCAGATCTGGGATATGTTTTGTGAAGCTCTTTTCTATGCTCTGGCAAAGAAGTTTGAAGTTTGGTAATCCAAAAGTCATGTTTTAGTATTTCAGTGTGTGATTGCATAGTCCTGATGGACTGGTGAAAGATGTTCGGAGATGGAAGTTTGTTGTTCTGTTGCAGATGTATCTAGAAGATTTTGAGATGTATTCTCAGGCATAAGGAAGCGTGTTGTGATGTCTGCATGTCATCTTCTTGTCAAGATTCATGTACATCAATGATATTTTGTGTTTTCATTAGGTTTGGCCGACTTGGTGTTTACACTTCATTCTAAGAATAAAATTTAATTGAGGAAGCGTGTAGAAGATTCAAGAATACTATTTTTTATCTTGAAATTTTTTTTCATTGGTCCACTCTTATTCCTTTCCACCGCGGGAATTTTGAGTTGCCGACCTAATTTCAATATATGAAATGATGTATTGTGGCTGACCTTGGAGAAAGTTTCTAAGGCTAAGAACAATATAAAAGCAAGTCAAATTGTGAAGAGTTTTATGATAGTGTGATGCAAAGTGATGAAAGTGTGCCACAAATCATAAGAGCAGAAGTGTGTATAAGTGAGTTGTGATAGTAGTTTTTTAGTGTGTTGAAGGCAATGAGCTGAAGGTTTCTACAATCCTACGAATGTGCTTTAATTGTTGTGGTGGATTTTTTTTGTCTTTTGTATCTATAGGTAGTGAGCCTCCCTGATGGACAGTGAGTCCTTTTTGTAGGTAGTGAGCCTTTGTACTTGGATAATGAGCCCTTGGCAATGAGCCTTTGTATTTTTTTTATAATCTCTTATATTGTGAGTTAACTCTCACCGTGGTTTTTCCCTCATTGGGTTTTCCACGTAAAGATTATGGTGTTCATTGTGTTGATTTGCTTTCTGTTATTTGTGTTTCATGCTATAACTTAATAACATAATAGTGTGGTTGTGGAATTAATAAGTGTTGAAGTTTTTAAGTTTGAATTTTGTGACAATTGATTCACCCCCCTCTCAGTTGTCTTGCGCCTATTTAACAATTGGTATCAAAGCTTTGGTTCCTTGCTATAGAGCTTAACCACTTAAGGAAGATCAAATGGTGCATAAGTTGGTGATCCCTATGTTTGATGGAACTGACTACAATGACTAGAAGGGACAAATTAAAGGATATAGTATTTCTCTTGGTTTCAAAATGTAGGATCAATATGCCCTTCTGCCCTTTCACCACATGTATAGCTTCTTTCTACCAGAATACAAACTTGGAAAGAGAGGTAGAACAATAAAATAAATAATTACAAACACAATAAGAAACTGGTATACTTCAACCAAAAGCATGAGGCTATGGTTGTGTATTCATATCCCTAGTGGAGTCGCCAAGAAACTATTGAGTGAATATTTTGTAATCACTTAATTAATTACAAAATGGTGATTTCAACCACAACTATGATGAGATTTAAATCTCTCCTCTCAGAAAGGGGAGGCTCCCTTCTTATTGCTCTCTAAAACAACTAGTAACTAACCTAGATTATATACACTAAATTTATCCGTGGGTGTCACATTCATCCTTTTCTCTTTTTTTGGAAGAGAGGTTTTCTCTTAAAAAAATTACAATAATAACTCATGATAATTATAACATATAATTCACCACAAAATCATAGATCAAGCAGTAATAACCAATATCCACTTGATTAAATAGAAGAGTAATCAAAGTGATATTAGTGAATGTCGGTAACTGAAAAACACACAAAAGATCAAAGTCTTTTGTTGTCTTCAATGATGATTCATAAAGATATAGAATGAGGTGAGTTGTAGCTCAAAGACTTCAACACACACCACCAAAAGATCCAAAAAACACAACAAATAACCTGTAGCCCAAAGTATCTAAATTATTAACAAAACATACACACAAGAACATAAACTTCAAGTGCAATAATGTTGTACAAAGTGTACAAAATCATATTTGAATCCCCTTTCAAATATATGATATAATGCCACTTATTCAACCATTTAAAAGAAAATGTAATGAGGACATAAGAATAATTTGACACATAACAAAGTAGATCCAAAGCAAAGGTTGGATGCAAAATTTGCCTCTTTTATTGATTGAAATTTGATTTTCACATTAAACACAAAGTCTCAATATGTTTTTCAAATGGGTAGTGCTTTGCTTCAAAAGATAAAAGGTCCCTATTATGAAAGAGCTCCCTCATATATATAGAGGAGAGCCAAGAGCTAAAATAGGGAAACTAAAACTAAATGGATTTATTCAACATTAGAGTCCAATTTGATCTAGGACTTCTTTGTTTTTACATGTAATTCCATATTTACAAAAGACGTGTAATATGTCATAAACTAATTACATATATTGCATAAGGGAAGAAACTGAAATTAAACTAATTATGGAAAAAGCACTCTCCTTCTTTCTTCACCATCTTTTTCCAAGAAGTCTTCATATTTCTTTAACGCCATTTGGAATTATAAGTTATCTAGTCATGTTGTATTCCTAGAGACGGTGTGCACTCATGTGATCGAGTCCTTAATGGTGATGCAATTTTTTTTATGCCTTTCCATTACTACCTTTAAGTTATCTAGAGGGAGTTTAATGTCCACCAATTTGTCAATAGAAGCTAATGAAAAATATTCATCTTTAAACTCTTTTTTTATTGATGACGTGAATTCTTGGATAATTGTGTCAGAGGGAAGAACTTCTTGATTGTCATCAAGCATTTGAAAAGGAAGCTCTTTTATTCTACGACAAGATCTGAAACTTTATCTTCGCCAACTTCCCAAGCTTCCTGTAAGTCTTTGATTAAATCATTGATGATATTCAACTTATACCTCATGGTCTCCTATATGTTGACAAACATTTCTCTGTTGAGAATTATCTCAACTTCCTCTAGCACATCAAGCTTGAGATTCTCAATATTTGTCTAAGCTTCAAGAATTTTTTCTATTTCTTGTTGACTCTAGGAAAGCATGTCAATGGTTTGACTCAAATTTTCCTTTACATTTGCCATATTGCTAATCCCTTCCTCAAAAGATTTCAGTAGTTGTGTTCCTTGATCCAAGATTCTCTCAATCCATTATGTAACTTCTTTGCCCCGTACACGTGTCTTTTCGACCTTCTGAATGATAGGGTCTTCAATGCTTGCAACAAGAAGCTCGATAGACTCTGTAGACACTAAAAATTGGTCTAGGCCTACAACTTCAATTTCTTCATAATTCTTACCTTCATTGTCATAATTAAATAATCCTAATTATTTAATTATATTTCTAAAGTCCTTGGTCCTCTATTAATTAAATAACTTTAATTATTTAATTAATTCATTTTATCATTATTCAATCTTGATTAATTAAATAAATATTATTTATTTAATTACGTCGCTAATTAAGTTTATCCACTTTCGAAAATTAAATAATTTTTTATTTAATTTGCTCTCATCACATTTTTGACTATAATTAAATAATCATTTAAAATTATTTAATTATTCTTTAACCTTTTCTCCAGTTAATTAAATAAATCTTAATTTATTTAATTTAATCTTAAAATTTTGAATGTTGAATTAAATAATCATTTAATTCATAAAAAGGTTTATTCCTGGCATATTCTTTTGTGATTGGATAATCGCTTAGTTATCTAATTATTCATTTACCACTTAAGTCGATATTTAATTAAATCAGTCAATTATCTCCTGATTTAATATCTGATTATTTCTGACGAACAGACCTTTTGATTTAATCAGTCAGTTATCTAGTTTTATTCTTCTGCGTACAAACTTTATTTATTTAATTAATTAATTTGTGCGTTCAAACAAAATGTTTCTTCTATACTAATCTTTATCCTTTACATGCAATCATTATTCTTCTAAGTTTCAAACAGTTTCAACTAAAGATTAAATTATTAATTAATCTTAATCCCCACCTTTTATGCTTTATCACTCGCGTTATTACTGACACTAATCTCAATGCATGTCACATCTTTCAATCTTAATCGTCATTCTATCTTTCAATCTAAGCCTATCATTCGAAAATCAATTTTCTATAAATTGGATTGACCTTCATCATTATTACTCCTCCCGAAATCTTATGACTTTTGGAAGTAATCTTACTTTCTGAATCTTCGATGTTTTGCTAATAACACTATCATGAGGCTATACTTGCACACTTAAGAGAAATCTGATGGAAATTATCATACAATGGAAAAATGGAGGACAATCGAGGTTATGCATGGAATTACATAGATATTCGGTGAGATCATTCTGTTGTTTATGTTTTAATCTTTTCATTATTCTTTGTTGTTAGTGTAGGTTTAGATTTGAGTTTATTGCATTGTAATGCTTTAATCTGCTCTTGTTTTCCCTGTGTTACATTGGTGAACTCGATGTGAAGACAGTCTTCAAAAAAAATGTAGAAATTTTATTCTTTTTTGCAAGTACAGTACGATTCAGCGCATCTGAGGAACATAATGATGCAATTGATCCTGTGAGCTGTATATGATGAATAAAATGACACATCTAACTACCTACGATGAATCTGTGGCCTTATGCAACACATTTGACTAGTAAAACCCATGACACATCTATGACCTTGTGCAACACATCTGACTGGTATAAATTCTGGTTTCCAAATTCTAATTTTTAATTTTTAATTGCAATTTTCATTATGACTAATTTGGAGTTTGCAGCATGTGTTCTTGAGGAGTTAACATAGTGTTTGTAGGATGTTGCATAGAAGACAAATATACAAATAGTGTTTGCAGGACGATTGACAAAGACAAATATCAAACTAATGATGAATTGTTTTGTAGAATGTTTGTCGAAGACTAATTTCAAAATAGATTGTTTGATTAGATTAGAAAATTGTCATTTGGGCTTAAAATTAATCATTGTCTTCTATGTTTGGTGTGTTTGCACAATCTGTTAGTTTAATACTTGATTCAATAATTAAAGTATCCTCTCCCCTTGCACACTTGTGTGATCCTAGGTGCACGAGAAATAGTTATTGACTCTAGAAATTGGGCCTTCCTTGGTGGGAAAAAGTACTCACCCCAAGGCAACTCAAACCGACAATGAAGCTTTTTAGCCAAGCTACTCTTGATTGGTATACAAATGTGAATCCTAATGGAAAACTTAGGATTATAGGTGTGGATTTGTTATGCAAACAATTTTATCTTGCCTCATGCATAGCCACCTGAATGGGTGCCCTTACTATGAGCCAATTGTTTTTAGTTAACCAAAAACCTTCTATTTGCTAGTGCAAGAGGTTGGACCTCTGAAGTCGTCTCATGTTCATGCGGTTCTTAGTAGAGATGAAAAGTTTTCCATGGGAGGTTCATGGGAACTGGAGCTTGGCTGACCCATAGAAGTGAGTGCCATGGAGGGGAGCCAGTGTGGTCAAGCTTCTAATCATCCACTCTGAATAAGCGCGGCTAGGGAAACCCAAGTGAGAATTCAACAAATACTATCATTGCCAGTCTTAGGATTGTACTTGTCTTCTAGAATTATACATATTCATGTTCATCAAACCTAAAATACATTATTTTCTGATTGTCTTTATTTTCCAAAATTTGATCACAAACAAACTAAGTCAAACTTCCAAAAAAATGCATCTGTTAAAAGTCACATCTATCAAAATTGAGTCACATTTGTTTACCAGTAAACTGCATTTGTCAAGCTAAGTCGCATCTATTTACCAGTAAACTGTATTTATAGTATTGAGTCACATATGCTTACCATAATGTGGCATCTGCTTACTAAGTCACATATTTCAAACACCTCTAATACTGAAAACCTACATCTAATAAATCTTGTGACGCATCTATCTATCACATACCTGAGCCAGATTTTACCAGTTAACACTCTCTGGGACTGAAAAATGCATCTGATAAATCCTTAGTCACATTTGACATTGTGAGTCGCATATGTTGAGCCATATTTTACTAGTAAACAGTCTCTGAGACCGAAAACCACATCTAAAAAATACAAAGTCGAGTTTGATGTAGTGAGTAACATCTACTTGATACAAACCTGAGACATAGTTTACCAGAAACCTGCAAATGACCCAAAGAACTGCATTTGCTAATTTCTGTGATGCATCTATCATCCTAAATCACAATTGTCTGATTACCAAAAAACTAGAATTCATTTTCACAGTTTGAAACCAAACAGTCATACTAGTCTCTGATTTATCCTTTTACAGTGATCCTTGGACATAAACCAAAAATTTTTCTCATACTTTGCATGATTGCATCCTTTAGGTATCATTTAGCCATAGCGATAGGTATCCTACTTGCAAATCTTAGTTTCATCTTAGGAGTCTTTATTACCTTCAGATTGATCAAGCTTTTAGGAAAATCACTTTGCAGACTTTACAATAACTCAACTTTCCATGCTTTGGATAAACCCTTGCTTCAACAAAAATTGTCATTGAACCTAGTCACGTCAACATATTTTTTGTCCTCTATGTGAATCCTTCCAGCTCATCAATCTAGTTTGGGAGCTCACCTTGTCTTTTTGTCCTAGTACTACTTAGGCCCCTTGATAGAACTAAATTGAAGCCTTGGTTAAACTTTAGGTGGTTGGTAACCTCTTTTTTAGAATCTCCCAAAATTGACTACCTAGAATTTTGCATACTTAGACACAATCACCCTAGGATAGCAGCATTTTAGGCATTCTTTATTTTCCAGAAAAAACCAAGAAAATAGTTGTGTTCATTCCTTATATCCAAAAAATCCCAAAAACATAGACTAGATTCATACAATCCATAGACTTAGTTTTTGCATCACTTGCACTTTGAGCTTATCTTACATGGTTGAAATAAGGACTAAAAGGAAAGAGAGAGAAAAGATGGTTGATACAAATGACTCCATCAATCCGTTCTCAAACCCCTTTCAAGGTACATCTACATCGAGACCTTATAAAACTTTTTTAGACAAATTCATCACTAGAGACCCACAAGGACGCATAGTAGTTGAAGATTTAGATGCTATTGTACAAGACCCTAAGTTTTCCTCTATCGTAGATGAGTACCTGAAAAATGATCCTTAGTGATACTTAGCCAAATTGTTAGCAGACGGTGTCACATTACCTCCTAGATTTGGCATCCATACCTTACAGACTACAGCTACCCAAGGGACAAACACGACAACTACTAGTACCACTATACCTCAGGTAACTGTAACCATACCATTTGGTGTACCTACACATAGTGCCTCAACAATACATACGTCACCATTTGGTACATCTAGCATGACACAGGGTCTAAATTTCACCATAGGGTCATCATCATCCAATCCCTTCGGTCCTCTTGTTGGGAACAAAAGACCTAAAACAACAACTCCTATACCAAGTGTTAATGTCACTAGTACCATACCACATACAACTGCTACACCGAGTGTTAACGTCACTAGTACCACACCACAGGCAGTATCTATACCAAGTGTCAATGTCACTAGTACTATACCACATAGTGGGGTCTCACAGATAGGAAACATACCCTCCATTCAATATGGAAGTCGACCCATCCCTTCACAAAATGTCCCCATTCCTAATCAACCAACATCAAATCAAAACCCATTCACTCAAATTCCAAATCAAAACCCATTCAATAACATCCCAAGTCAAAATCCACCTTACATGCCAACACTTAACCAAAACCCGTCACAAAACATTGTATTTCAAAACATGTACATAGACCCAAACAATCCAACTAACAAATCATTAACTCAAGTTGATGTCCTACAAACATAAATGCAAGCCATTCAAACACAGATGGATAATATGGTGGTGTCTAACAAAATAACTTTTTCAAAAAAGGACTTATGCCCATTTCCCTTCAACAAATCATTATACATGATACCTTTCCCACATGGGTATGTTATACCAAATTTTCCCGAGTATAATAGAAAGCGTAATCCAATAAAAAACATAAGGAAATTTTCCATGATGTGCATAGATGTCGCATACGACCCCACCTATCTTATGAGACCATTTTCGATAATCCTTATTGGAATTGCACTTGAATGGTTTTCTCAGCTTCAATATGGCATAAAATCATGGGGTGAATTGGCCAAAAGAAATTATCGAACATTTCTCCTTTAACATCAAAAACAAAATTACCATAGCAACCTTGTGTCACACTACAAAAAAGGAAGGAGAAAAATTTATCACCTTCTTCCATAGATGGATAAGTATAGCCAATTGATGTCTTGTGGAAATACCTAAGAAACAGAAGGTCACTATATTCCTTGAAAACCTTAGTTCAAAATTGAGAAGTGACTTAAGAGTACACTATTGCACCTCTTTTGTGGAACTAGTGGAAAAGGGAATCATACTAGAAAAAGGTCTCATTGACAAAGGTGAACTCAAGACACCCAACAAAAATCCAAATTTCTAGAACATCCATAATGACATAAACAAGTTTTGGTCTCGAAACAAAAATGTTACCAATGATGGGATTATTGATGCTAAAACCCTACAAGCAGGACTGGTCATTACACATACACTTAACATCTTCAATCAAACTCCCAACACTATCCAAAACACCCAATGAACACAACAGGAAAGGAGGTTTCCAAAACATGAGTTCACTCCCCTAGGGGAACCAATCGAATCGGTCCTCAAACAACTGTTACAACACAACCTCATTTAGCTTCAAGAGCCAAGACAATACAATCCAGGAAAATTTAAACCCTTTTGGTGGGATGACAATGCCTTTTGTGATTTCCATCGAACTAAGGGACATAGCCTACAAAATTGCCGATAATTCAAGAACATCATATAGGATCATGTCGAGAACAAAACTATTGAAGTTGGTGGATAGAAACAAACATCTTCAAACACTGATCACAAGGTCTTTTCTGATCCATTACATGACCATGGGAAAGGAAAAGCCCCCAGTTCAGGAAATAAGACCAATACTTCGGCCAACTATGCTAATGCCAAGCATGATTATAGTGGCCCAATCATAAATCACATTTGAGCCGCCGATGAGAATGTAAATACGATTACCATAAAGAAAACTCCTGAGTGTGTTGTCAACATTCACCAAACCAAGATAACCATCCAAGGCCCTCCATCACAACAACCACCAAAGACCTCCAAGCCTCAATATAAATTACTTGACCAGTTGGGGAAGACCCCAACACAAATCTCTATCTTGGAACTATTGCATATATTCCCTTATCACTAATCTATTCTAGACAAGGATTTACAAAGCACAACCATCCTCAACAACCTTTATGTCAATCATTTCCAAGAGATGGTAGGTTACTTAACCAACAATCATCATGCTACCTTCTCTAAACAAGATTATGCAACTGAGAAGACAAACCATAACAACCCTTTGCACCTAGAAGTCCTTGTTCATAAAACAAAAGTTAGACGAGTCTTGGTAGATGAAGGAGCAAGGTTCAATCTTTGCATCTTGAAACTAGTTAAGGCATTAGGCTTCTTAGAGGTGTGTGTGGACACCACCAAAATCATTGTCATTAAGGCATATTATGATGAAGAATTAAAATCAAAGGGAGTTGTAACACTCCCCATCAGAATTGGTCCTATAGTTATGGATACAAATTTCCAAGTCTTGGATCTCCTCCTCCCATATAACCTTTTGCTAGGTAGACCATGGATTCACACTATGAAGGCAGTTGCTTCTACTTACCATCAATGTCTTAAATTCCACTACAATGGAACCAAGATTACAATAGATGGTGACCTAGATCTTTTCCAATCTTGCACTAACCTATGAGGGATACCCCAACGATAGGTGCTTGTAAATCGGGAAGCTTCATCATCCAATTCATCTCACTATGTCAATCCATCCACTCTTTCCAAAACATCCACATCGCAATCACTACCTTCCACTCCTAAGGTTGAGATCCAAGATAAGGGATGTGGAGAATACCATATGAAAGCATCTTATTATGTCAGCCATTTGGTTCCTCCCAAATCATACAGGTTACCAATAGCAGATAGGATACAATCAGTGGTCACCATACACATCCCTCCCACAACGAATTTCACAAAATGGGGGGAAATAATTAAAGAATCCATAAACGAAGAAGATGTGACCTCTTGGTTATATAAAGAAGACAATGAAGAACCTCCTCCACCTACTCAAATACCCATAGATCAATATGGAAAAGGTTCCATGATAATTCAAAGCAAAGGATATAATGGACAAAACGGGTTAGGATTACATCAAAATGGGAGGAATGAACCTATCATTGTTTCTAAATGGACGAAAGGCCTAGGGCTTGGGTTTCAACCACTCCAGATTAGCATTTCTAGTACCACATTGCCTTTACAAGAGAAAGTAAGTGCTTCTGAAATTATTGAGACATCCAATGAGCCATCTGACCAACCTTATTGTGATTCCCTCGACTCTAACAAATATGAGTGGGATTCCCTATCCTCTACCTCTATCATGGACCTTGATAAACTATTTTGGGAACTTGACCAAATGCTTAAATCCTCACAGAATCCATTGAGTTCCCATCCAAAAATGACTTTGACAAAAGAGGAATGGTTTAAAAATTACTATTGGAAATCCTTTGATCCTGCCTCTCTGGAACCTGACAAATCCACTTCTAATAACCAAACCTTGACAATAGGCCCATATCAAAATTCACCTATGCCCCAAAAAAGAGTAAAGAGGATTTGGTAAAATTTTGTGAATATGTCAACAACTCAAACTTTACCTTGACCCCTTTGAACTTTGATACTTTCGATGATGACATGCCTTTAGTATATCCATTAGTGAAAACCACTTCGCTGGTGCTTTGGATAAGTACCATGGTGAAAACCTGACAAATAGGCACCATGTGTATTTGACTTTGCTTCTTTTTCTACCATCATTCCAATCTGACTTTTCGGTCATATCATCTATCTTTCCTATCCATCACCTATACATACCACTCATAATAAATGGTTTTCCTTTCCATAACCTAGAACGATTGACATCGAGCACACTTTGTATCCCCTTTCCATCCTATTCATAATAAATTGGTCTTATACCTGACTGGGGGAAGGTACTTGAATGACATCATTTGATTTTTACAGTGACTGTTCTGAAGACAAATCCAGTGAAAAAATCTAGAAACATCACAAAATAACCTAAAAAAATCCAAAAACATCACAAAATTTCCTAAAAAAAAGTCTAAAAAAAACCATTAGAAAACTTCAAAAAGACAAAAATTAAAAGATTTCAAAAATCCAAAAATAGAGTCAAAGTCAGTTGCATCAATTAGTCTTTGTCATTGTCAAACTACATTTCCTCTGTGACTGGACATAGGCAAGGCCATCTATCGATGTGCCCCAAATGTATTAGGTTAGTCTTTTTAGGTTTGTCTATATAAAATCATGACTCAATCCATTTGTCTATAAAACAAGGTCATTGGTCATGTCAAACTACAAGGTCTATGCGTGTATAACATAAGCAAGGCCATTAATCGATGATCCCCCGAGGCCGCACTAGGTTAGTCCATTAGGGTTCATCACATTCACTATCACACATATCTCATATTTGTAAATCAATCAAAAAAAATTTAGTTAGTCTTGTCAGTCAAAGTCTAGTCGAACTACGAGGTCTCTACATGTATAACATAAGCAAGGCCATCAATTGATGAGCCCCCAAGGCCGCACTAGGTTAGTCCTTAAGGGTTCGTCGTCAAGCACAAACAATTGTCACAACATCAAGACAATTCTCACATCAACATGATGAACAAGGTCATTAAGTCAATCAAACAAATTGCCAAAAGTAACAACCAAAACAATCAACTTATGTCTTATACAGGATGTGTCCTTCTTGAAAATAGACATCAAAACAATCAACCTATGTCTTATACAGGATTTGTCCTTCCTGGAAATAGGCATTAGGCAAACAATCATCATAGCCTTACATAAGTTGTCACATCAACGACATCAGACTCAACATCGTATACAGTACGTGTCTTTTTGAAACCAGGCTTTGTCATGCCTTATATAGATAGTCACAAAAATTGAAACCAAACTCAAAGTCTTATATAGTATGTGTCCTTCCTGAAACCAGGCTCTATCAATCAGTCATCTACTCAATCTAAAAAATCAAACAAAAAGATTAAGTTTTGGAAAATATTTTTACCGGCTGTTGACTTTGTGGCTTGTTTATCTTATCCTTTCATTTGATTCAATCTTTGAGAACCAGTTACTAGCTTTCTCGAGGATGTCCCATGAAGGATTTAGAGAAGCAACAATGTATCAGGACTCTCTTTTCTTTGACTGTTGTTTTTCGACTGTCTTTTGGTTTTGTTTTTGAGTCATGTTACTAGCTTCCTCAAGGATGTCCCATGAAGGATTTAGAGGAGCAATGATGTCTCATGACTCATCTTTTATTTTTTTTCTATCTGTGGTTTGTCTTGACAAAAAGACTAGGGCAACTTTTCCCTTATTATGAGTTAGGACATTCCTTGTCTGCCACTATCTGTTTTTAGCAGGTGAACGACCTTGCACACCTTGGTCTATCTTATATCATGGTGTTTGTTTTCCATTTGTATCAGTTACCTCCCAATGATGATTTAATGCAAGGCCTATTGTGTTACGACAAAACATTGAAGATTTCTACTACTAACATTCATGTCTTTTATGTTACTTTTCATCTTTTTTCTACTAACATTTCTTCTTTCATGCATTGTGACAGAATCTTGTAACACACAAAAAAATAAAGCATCCTACATATGCATTCATGTTAGAAACATCATTTAGAAATTGTCATATATATATATACATAGTAAATCATACATATTTGTTTCATTTGGAAAAAACACAAAAATATACATATCCATCGCATCTAGGAATCCATAACATAACATGCATCCACCATCATAAATTGTATAGCATTCACATGGAATTGTAAATACATATATCAAATTGCATCTCATAATCATAAAAGAATACATGACATCCATAGATACCATAAAAGTAAATGCATACATCATCATATAGAATCAACATCACATCATAGGCTGCATCAACATCATAAGGTAAATAATGGTATCCATAACACATGCATAAATAGAAGACTGCATAATCATATACAAGAACTGCATATCATATAAATAGCCATCAAAAATTATATATATAATGCTAAAAAAAGTGTCATAGTACAATGTCAAATGTATATCTCAAAATGGAGCTCGCAGGCTCTATGATCAAAATACAAGTCTACAAATCAATATAACATGTCCCTATTCGAAACTCCCACTACTCCCATCTGGAGAATGTGGAGGTGACTAATGGTGAGATGCTGATGATCGTTGTGTAGAAGTAGGCCTATCATATGGTCCTGATCTGTGAGGTCCTACGACCCCCTCTGTGCTCTAAGATCTACTATGTGATCCACTTCGTGACCTATTGATGTGTGCCTATGTATAACTGGGAGCCCGTCTCTTAAGAGGTACCTCCCACTCATATAAATCCCTGTGATAGCACACTCAATCAACAACCCTAACCAACTCATGAGTGAAAGCACCAGTCGGTCCAGTACAAAGAGCCCTTAACTCCATAAATCTCTACTCTATCTCTTGTCTCCAAGCCATTGCCTGATCTTTGTCCAAATAGATTATGTCCCTATCCATCTGTATAACGTCCCTCTCTGCTGACACTACTCTGACTCGCTCCTCCAGGGACTCTACTTTGGCCTATAAATCAACTAGTCATTGATCGATGGGACCCTCCTCTCACCATGGATGCTTTCCCATAACAACATCCCAGTCCTCCACAATCCTATCCTAAAGCTCCCTCTCCTGATCTCCCATCTCCTCCTCCTCATGATCATCCTGGTACCCTGCAAGCATACCAAGGGAATCCATATCCTCCTCCTCCCCAACCGCCTCCTCTACAGCATGCTCCTCTCCAACTCCCTCATCTCCAACTCCCTCCCCTTCAACGCCCTCCTCACCTCCACCAATCTCTAACATAGGAACATCCTCTCCCTCCCCCTCCTCATGGATGGGCGATAAAGCTGGGCCTCGGCCTCTATGACCTTGTCAACCCCGTCGACCACCCCTACCACCTCCTCCTCTCCCACCATCCCCTCCACCTCTACCACCACGATGGCCTCGTGGTCCTATCCCTTGTCTCTCAACAGGTGCATCTTGATCAGGATTTGTCAAGGGTACATGTCTATGATCCACCCACCAACTGTCGTATGCCACTATAGTACTTGGATCCACTACTCTGCCCCTCCATCCCCACTGCACAGGTTATAACACATCAATGTCTACCTCCATTGTAGCAACAAGAATTTGTGGTCCCCACAAAGGAACTTCCCTAGAAGATCTACCAAACTTAGCTTGGCCCCGCGGCTCATCCTGAACCTCACCGAACTATCTAAGAACTCTATCCGGCAGGTGCCTCTCAATGATGTGCACTTTGGAAACTGTCCTACCAATTAGGTACCAATTCTACCAATAGAAAGGAAAGTGTCTATCCTCATCTGGCCATCGTGCACAATTCATGTAAGGTCTCTAGATGAACTGTACGAACATATCAATAGCATGCCTAAAATACCTCGTATCTATGACATGTGTCTGAGAAATGGTACCCACATATCGTAAAGCATAAGGAGCTCCATGATATAACTCAGGTGTAATAGGCGGGCATAAGACATCAATGTGCTCCTACACCCATATCATAAGCAAAGTAGTACCATAGCTCATCGACTGCGCTTCCCTATATGCTATATCATGTAAATGGAAATATAGCATAACAAGTAAATAGGGGCCCCATGCATACATGACCTATCGCTCTAACATCCCTACTAACATCTCCCTCCACCCAACAGGAAACCCATGACCTCGAAAATTAGGTAAAATAATCCCTCCAATCAATGTGCATAACATACAATCTATCCGCTCATACCTATCAGCCAAGACATGCCATCTAATGTCATAACTGTGCTCTATGCTTAGCTATCTAATATCATCATGTACATAAAATCGAGTCAAATCACTAAAACCCCTATGGGTATCATACAAGACTCTCTCACCACTAATCAGAAATCTAAAAATCCTATAAAAATCCTCTAAGGTGACAATAGCCTCTCATGTAGGTAGATGGAAAGAGGAAGTCTCAAAATGCCAACACTCACAGAGTGCAGTCAACAAACCTCGGTTTTCCTGAATGGTGGGCATAAATGTCACATGATGTAACCCAAGGTTCTATATCAATCATCTCTCTCCACTCCATAACTAATCTCGCAACTCATATGTCACTGGCCTCAACTCCCAAGTGTATATCGGATCTAAAGTAACCTACAAATGCATAAATAATATCTAATTGTGTGAGAAATACAAAGTAACTTTTTTACAGCACAAAATTTCAAAATTTTTGACAGGAAAATGTGTCATTTTAAAACAAATGCATTGCAAAATTGCACATGCATCATTCCACATTGTAAATGCGTCGCATAACTACACATGCATCATTTAACCATGTAGATGTGTCACATTTATGCAAATGCATCAAAATGAGCAATCACACCCAACCAATCATGCATATGTGTCACGTTTTAACAAATGCAGTGCATAATAAAACAACCAAACAGTCAAGAAAATGTGTAGAAAAATAACAACTATGGTGCATAATTAAAAATGTGACGCTGTGCTTAACCCATGCGACTCATACATACAAATGCGATGCAGAAAAATTCAAATGTGTGCAAGTAACCTAAATGACAAATATAGCCTACGCGTTTTTTTACATATCCATCATTTCGCAGGAAAATGTGTTGCATATGAACGCATATGCGTTGATCTAATAGTGACACATTTGAAAATTAAAGTTTAAATGCCTAAAAATGCATGAAAATCAAAATTTCAAAGGATGGTTTTTGAGTACATACCGGGGGTCCTGCGTCGACTAGCCGTCTAAAAGACTGAATGTGATATCCGCGGTGCTCTATGTAGGGAACGGGTGACATGTTTGTTGAATACTCCAAAGCAAAAATAAAGATTTCTAAACTTGAGGGGTGCAAATGAATTTATTTTCCACCCTATTTCTATTTATACCTAGGGTTTTTGGAGGGTTTTTCTCACACCTTGTCTACTGGGTGCACTATTTTCCAACTTTTGATGACCATTTCACCTACCAAACTTCCCCGAAACTCATCTCTTTCATCACCATCAAACTTCTGGCTATCAAATTAACTAATCAAGACAATTTCCAAATTTTTTGGTATTTTTGAAAAATTTGTCATTTTTCCCAAGGGGCATACCCTTACCTATTTCACACTGAGGCATGACTGGGCCATATTTTGACTGATTTTATTTGACACAACGCCAAAATAACATTGTATAAAAGAGGGAAAAAATGTAGACACTAAAAATTGGTCTAGGCCTGCGACTTCAATTTATTCATAATTCTTACCTTCATTGTCATAATTAAATAATCCTAATTATTTAATTATATTTATGAAGTCCTTGGTCCTCTATTAATTAAATAACTTTAATTATTTAATTAATTCATTTTATCATTATTCAATCTTGATTAATTAAATAATTTAATTACATCACTAATTAAGTTTATCCCCTTTCTAAAATTAAATAAATTGTTATTTAATTTACTCTCATCACGTTTTCAACTATAATTAAATAATCATTTAAAATCATTTAATTAATCTTTAACCTTTTCTCCAGTTAATTAAATAAATCTTAATTTATTTAATTTAATCTTAAAATTTTGAATGTTGAATTAAATAATCATTTAATTCATAAAAAGGTTTATTCCTGGCATATTCTTCTATGATTGAATAATCGCTTAGTTATCTAATTATTCGTTTACCACTTAAGTCAAGATTTAATTAAATTAGTCAGTTATCTCCTGATTTAATATCTGATTATTTCTGATGAATAGACCTTTTGATTTAATCAATCAGTTATCTAGTTTTATTCTTCTGTGTGCAAACTTTATTTATTTAATTAATTCATTCATGTGTTCGAACAAACCGTTTCTTCTATACTAATCTTTATTCTTTACATGTAATCATTATTCGTCTAAGTTTTGAACAGTTTCAACTAAAGATTAAATTATTAATTAATCTTAATCCCCACCTTTCATGCTTTATCACTCACGCTATTACTAACACTAATCTCAATGCATGTCACATCTTTCAATCTTAATTGTCAATCTCTCTTTTAATCTAAGCTTGTCATTCGAAAATCAATTTTCTATAAATTGGATTGACCTTCATCATTATTACTCCTCCCAAAATCTTATGACTTTTAGAAGCAATCTTACTTTCTGAATCTTTGATGTTTTGCTAATAACACTATCATGAGGCTATACTTGCGCACTTAAGAGAAATCTGAGGGAAATTATCATACAACGGGAAAATGGAGAATGACAATCAAGGTTATGCATGGAATTGTGTACATATTCGGTGAGATCATTCTTTTGTTTATGTTTTAAGCTTTCCATTGTTCTTTGTTGTTAGCGTAGGTTTAGATTTGAGTTTATTACATTGTGTTTCTTTAATTTTCTCTTATTTTCCCTATGCTATAGACTCAGAAGATTGAGTAATCTTCTAAAGTACAAAGGTAAGTTTTTCAACCCTAGCCTTATACTAATTTTTTACTTTCTTTTCCTGCTAAAAATTCTCAATTAGAGAAGCCAATGTTGATTGTGCATTCCCTTTCCCACTTTCATTCATCCTTTTTCCAAGTTCTACTCTTGTGATGGAATAATCAGACAAATCTATCTCTTCTACAATTTTACCTGGGTGAGGTTGTGCAACCTCAACATAGTTTTATCTTGCTTTATCTACCAACACCCTTGAGAGAGTCTTTTGATTCTTTGTAGATTTTGTCTTTACTAACACCAATTGACCAAAATAAAATTCACAAAGGGAGATGACTTATTTCTTTCTCTTTGGTGTTTGTGAGGCCAACCAAGGAGGAAGAGGAGAAGAACCTTCTCTAGGACCTATCATCATAGCTTGATTGGATGTGATTTCACCTACAATAGTGGTAGTCACAGGTAGTGGAGTTTTAGTTTGAACAACCATAGGTATCTCCACACTTGGCACATTCTATGAAGTTTTAGCCATAAACTTATCTATCTCAAATTGAGTAGACATATCAAAAGAAGGAGAAGAAATACTTGGAAAATTGGGTGAGGAGCCAAAAATATTCTCAAAATTATTCTTAGGACTATCAAAAATAGACCCCAAAGTTGGGGATGAATGGATTAATTGAATTGAAATGGTAGGGGCAATATCAATAGCAACAACAATAGTGATAGAGGGAAAAGGATATTCAATTGAAACAATAGGAGGAGTGGGAACTAGCAAAGTGGTGGTGATAGAGGAAGAAGAAATGGGAGAGGTTTCTTGAGCATCCTCATGTGGAGACTATTGTACTTCTTCATCCAAACTTTCTTTTTCTTTTTCTTCAACTTGAGTTGATGCAACTTTTGTGTGATTTGATGGCCCTTCTACATCTTTGCTTTTACCCCCCTTTCATTATGAATTTGATCTTAGGCTTAGGGATTCTACTTGTACTTGACACATAACCTTTATTCTTAGTTCTAATTTTTTTGTTTTTCCCAACATGTCCCTCTATTTCTTCTCCCTCAGATCCAGTGTTAAAATTATTCAATCTTATATCCCTTTTATGTAACCAGACATTGGTGTTAACAAGAATGGGTTGAAATCTTTCCCTGATAGAATTCACTTTCTTCTTTGACCACTGAATGGGAGAAAGAGGGGTTTCAACAACATTATTTCTCTCATAAATAGGATCCAGGATATCATCTTCATCCTTCATGCCTTCTAGAATTTATGCCACATCTAGATTTACAATTTGTTCTAAGGTAATCCAACAATAATTTAGCTTCCTTATGTCCTCTATCCTGCAATCTATCCATATATCCTCCACTTTGTGTACATGGGAATAACTCTTCTTGAGCTTATCTTTCATTCCTCTATAGAAAATTCAAGTCTCCTTTTGTATGTTTGATTCCACTACATCTTTGATTCCATGGCCTTAGCTTTGGAAAATGTTGTGATAGAGTACCTTCCTATCATGAGAGGAAACTTGAACCCTGGCTTTTGAGATTCTACTTGTCTACTCTGCATAGCCATGATATATCTACATAGCTCCATGAGGACTATCTTGTCACTTGGATACCTTGGAAGCATATACGGATATTCAACAAAGTGCCCAACTCAAATGTATGTGAAGGTGGGAAATAGTAGGAACATACAACCAAATTTATTAACTATT
The DNA here is from genome assembly GCA_007258455.2 of Sequoia sempervirens. Classification (NCBI taxonomy): domain Eukaryota; kingdom Viridiplantae; phylum Streptophyta; class Pinopsida; order Cupressales; family Cupressaceae; genus Sequoia; species Sequoia sempervirens. The sequence continues at coordinate 581,948,968 of VDFB02270651.1, read as the reverse complement.
TCCCATGCTTCATCAAATACTCTCCTTTTCTCAAGTTCTCTATCAAACATGCAAAGTTATGGAGAAAAGATAGCATCATTATCCGTTTAAAAAATGTTGAATACTTTTATTTAAGGTCAATTGGGAATAGTATCGGTAAACTAGAACATGCCTCCTATCACCCTCTAATGTCAAGCTTGGAAAGTTCCTCATTGATGAAGCAACATTGACCAAGTATGAAGTCATATAAAATATCAATGAGGTGGGAACATTTATGATATGATCATGAATTGCATCACTTATCTGTTGACCCAAAAATATTTGTTGTTTCCTCTTCCTAATGACATGAATGTACAAGTACATCCACTCTTGAAAATTGGAAGAGTTAAGCAATCCCTTTACCCTTTTGCAAAAGGTAATTAAGTTATTTAATTTCTAGATAAATCACTATGAGGAAAGCTCTTAGGCTCTCTTTAAATATTTGGCCTTGAGTTCTTTAACCACCTTGTATTAATTTCCTTCTTACAACAGTCTTCATCCTTATCATAATGAGCTTGTGCATTCTCAATAATAAGATCAACATACACATCAATGCTAGGACATTGGAATATCTTGTCGAAGAATTATTCATCTAGTTTGATGATCACATTCCCATTGGGATCCCTGACACTTCTATATTCCTTGTGATAATTTCCTCCTACGACTAGAAAATAGTTAGAATTGTGTATCACTACTAGAAATGTAGCCACCAATTGAATATTGCTCTCTACCACACATACCATGCCTAAATCCAATGACTACTTATTTTCCCTCTCCACAAATTTATACATATCAACATGTCCTATCTCTATGTATTTTATCTCATCAATGTTTGAAGTAATAGAGGTTGTTGCAAAAACCCCTTGATATTTGAACTTCATGGCTTTCTTGATTGGAGATGGATCAAACATTTGTGGAGTAGTTGTATAGCAAGTAAAACGCTCGTACCCTTTCAAGAATTTGAGCGTGAATGCTTGAAATAGCATACAAGGTCAATTGTAGAAAGAAGTTTCAAGTTTCCCATCGTTAGAGAAAAATCAAGACTTTGTGTAGTAGCAGGAAAAAATTGAGCTTTTACATGTGACTTAGTGATTGGGATGCAAAGGTAGAGAAAAAACTCACCCTTGCATGGGGTATTTTACTTGGGATGAAATAGCTTAAAAATTTCATGCTCCTACATAAGGTAGGGTAGATTGATGTAAGGGTGGGGAAAAAATCCAACCCTACATGGGGTAGGCAAAGTTATTGTAGACACTGGAATGATATCATACACTCAAATCAAGTATACTAACATCATTTCCTCTTAGACCCATCCTTTTTTCACTTAATTAATTGAATTAGCCTAGCTAATTAATTAATTGCATAATTTTCATATATTATCCTAATTCATCAAATCGAGTTAATGCACCCCCTTTGATGCTAACATTTCATCTCATTAAATTAAATAAATCAAACTATTTAATTTAATTCGCTAAGTAATCTTATTTAATTAAATAACCCTAAGTTATTTATTTAAATATCACTTCACCTTTCCCCCATTCATTAAATCATTTAATTTAATGAATATCACTTTAATTCTTCCAAATCCCCTAATTGTGTGATTAAACCTTGTTTAATTAACAATTAATCTAATTTTCCTCCAAAAGGGGAATATTCCCATGGAATATTCCTTACCCCTTTTTTGCACAATTAAAACTTTTTTAAAATTGAAAATTAACATTTTTCCTCACCCATGAGAATATTCCAAAAGGAATGTTCTCTCTCCTCCAATCATTTAAGAAAGGGATATTCTCACTTGTCTTCTTGAGCAAGCTAAACTTGTGACCTCTTGAGCAAGTTACCTTTGACTTGTGTGTGCAAGTCAAAAGTGTGTTTGTTTGGAACAAATGAGAACCCTTGATTAAATCTCATCTTGCATTCTCACCTGTTGATGAGAATCCATGATCCATGCATCCTATTTCCTCCATCCTTGACCATTGATTAATATTTTTTTTATCTCAACCCTCCATTTCTCATTTGCTCTCATATAAATAGATCACTATTTGGAGACAAATGGATCCATGTTTCAATTGGAAACTTATACTATTGAATTCACTCACACTCACACTCATACTTTACTCATATTTAGCATATTTTAGTTTAAGTTAGTTGCATATTAGCTTTAAGCTTCTATTAATGGCTTTCGTGCATACATCTTAGCTTGTCTATAAATTAGGGTTTGAATCTTTTAGCTTATATTAGCTTAGCAATTGCATTGTTAGATCAATTTTAGAATAAAATCATGTTAATCTAGCTTGCATTCTATTCAATTTAGCATAAATCATGCTTTCATTCATTTATCACCACAGTTTCATCAATTCTCTTCAATAGAATTGATTGAAACTAGCTCACTGATCCCGAGATTGGGAAAGGGTCATTGTTTCACATCAACACGACACCAAATCCAAAATAGGATAAGTTTCAAATGGGGTATAATAGACATTTCAATGTTTTATATTTAGAATGCTTCATTTCAATAAATGTTTAGTTTATCTTTAATTTGAATGATCTTGTTTGAGATTGAGGTTTAGTGGCTAAATTATGCTTCGATTCATCATGGATCAAGCGTAATTGACCCATATTGATAATCCTTGGTCCACATTCTAGCTCTAGAAGGAGGGAAAACAATCAATTTAATCAATTTCTAGCTTGAATTCTATTCATTTTTCTTTTTATAGGATACAATGATGCCCAAAATAAATACAACACCTTTGAAGTGTGTCGCCATACAATGACACTATCGCCATTTCAAACTGTAATGCCAATTAAATGCACTGACACCAATTAAACAAACGACACTAATATAATATCAAGGTATCGAATATTTCAAACGACGACGCCCAAATTCACTAGAGCAATGCCCAACCAAATTGCAACACTATCGTGCTCTCTATTTTTGCTGCAAAGTGATGCCTAAATGACAAATTGTGATGCTATCGTGTGCAGTGATGCCCAACTCTGGTAAGAAGTTTAACGATCATTTTTTTGACATGTACTTTAATTTTCTCAATTTGTTAGATCACTAATGCACTTCTAACATTGTTCTGGTTGTTAGACTAACAGGGTTTGGTAGGTTGGATGACATGGAGCTAAAGTGAAGAAAGCCTTCTTATCTTGAAATTATATGATTGCAACAAGCATTTGACGCTTTGGGGCAAGTATAACCTAGTTTCTTATGCTTTTTACTTTCTGCTCTAGGACCTCACTAAATTTCATTTGGGTTTAAAAAGAATTCTCAAACAAGACTAAAATTGAACCCTCATTTCATCGTCTTCTTTTGGATTTAAAATTGAACAAGGCAACCTAACATTTCATTTGGTGCATAAAATGAACTCATCACTACTTTGAGGTTTTAAAATTTATGAGTGTTTGTTGTGTCTTGATTTACAAAGTTGTTATTAGATGCATATTCAATTCTCTCACACCACTTGATGATCTTGAGAAATAGAAATGTTCCTTAACACTTCGTAAAATCACCTACATCTTTCATTTCGGATTAAAAATAAAACCCCTTGTGAGTGTAAGGAAATGGTGTGGTGTGTGTTCTCTCCTTGTTTTATGCAAATTGGGATGATCGAAATACAGATGTAACTCCTTGCTATTGTTTATCTTTAGAGGGCCTACCTCCCTGCTTCGAAAGGAGGGAACGACCCAAGCGATAACGAAATAAAGCCAAGTTCTTCTGAACCGCTATATAAATGTGTGGTTTCAATGAAAATTGTGATCAATAGGATGTGGTACGTGATAGCTCTCCCCTAGTATATTTATAATGTGAAAATCCCTTGTTCTAATGGTTGGGATACCTCTTGAGGGAGTTTATCATAGTATCCCCTAAACCAGAAGCCCTTATTACGAACCACTTGTTTAGAAGCCAAAATCCTAAAATACTTGTTGGTGCAAGAACGGTCATTTTGAAGCCACCCCACATTTGTACTATTCATTATTGAAACATAAAAATCCTTAGGATCATAGGATCTTCAAGATTTTGAGATTTGGTGGTCCCAAGAAGTGTGTGCTGAGAAAGGGAGAGACAATGTTTCCAAATCTCTAACTATTCACAATGTCTTAGTGTTTGGAGAAATCTAAGTGGGGAATCAACAATTATAGCCATTTTGAACCTAGGATTGTAAATGATTGTGAGTCAATTTAATACATTGCTTGGTTCTAAAATGTTACAAAAACAAACATCCACTATCTTCCTCAAAATTTCAAACACTTTGGCTTAAATATGGATACCTCTTGAAAAATCCTTAATATTACTGCTTGTCTTAAGGATTTATCCTTAGATATTTCTAAATATCTTGACTTACATCTCAAATAAATATTTCCCAAAGACAACATAGGCAATTATGGCTTCAACCTCATAATTTTCATGAAATAGACATTGTGAAAGTTATGATGTTTTTGACATAAACATCTAGTTTGAAAACATAATCAAATACAAGTGTTTGTGATAAAATCAATTCATTTAAAGCAAGATAAACTTGACACAATTGAACCCCACATGACTATTTGGAGACCGATTGCTCCCGTTGGACAACCTAATCTTGAAGGTGATATCATTCAACTGTTAGAATCCAAGATCACCTGCATGCAAGATGGATACCTGTCACATGCAAAAGATATGAAGAACCGAAAAAGATGTTCTCTGTAAACCTCTCAGTAAAAATGCATTAAGAGAATCAATGATTACAAAAGTGATCAATCCTTATGAAGGAGATCAAGAAACCCTAAATGAAACCCTAGTGTGCACACTTAATAATTAATAATTAATTATTAATGTGCCTAAGTTTAGCTTAAGTAATAAAGAGGAATAAGTGACTTAATTAATTAATCAATGTGATGTAATTAATTAAGCATAATAACTTATTACTCTAACATCAACCAAACTTTGAACTCATTAATGGGGAACAAACCGATCTCATTAGTAGTTTGAGAAGCTTCACTTTTGAAACAAAAGAAACACCCACCTAATGGAGAAATGCAGCAACAATCTTAGACGAAGAAGAGGAACAAGTTGATATTGAGGTTGGAAGGCCCACATTACCACCACCCGCATGGCAATAAATATCCTCTTTTTCTTCCATAGACTTAGTTGTTTTAAATGATCTCATGCAAAGTTAGGATCCCTAAAGTAAGATCTACAAGATGTCATTTCAAACTTAGGCACCTTAGTCCCAAAGCTCTCAAGAAACACCTTTTGGAACTTCATGAAACTAGAACTAGGTTGGTATACAACTTATACAAATGTGCTTCACGGAACAATCCAAACTTGTATTCCTTATATTACTGTCAAAATCTTGGTCTTTTATAATGTTTTCAGTTTCTCACATGATCATTAAGTCTTTAGGAGTTAAAAGATTTAGATATATAGCATGTTTCTCACTACATTGGGTCCTTTTTACAGTCTTGAACTCCCCTAAATGATCTATCACACAATAAAAATCCATAAGGGAAGATCTACAAGTCACCATTACAGATGTAGGTATCATAATTCCAAGTTTGGTAGGAAGTGGGCCGTAATACTTTATCACAATCGTAACCTCTTGTTAAGAAACTATTATGCTCAAGCTAGGAGGAACTAAACATGTTTACATACCCACATATATCCTCTCATTTAGGCCAACATTACTCTTTGGGATTTGAAAACTTTAGAGGTCTAGCATCATTCTCACTACCTTGGTCTTGGAAACTAAACGTTCATTCTATGTCAACATTGGGTCAAACATTTCACTCATCCCTTCATCAAATTTCATCCTTCATCTCACCAAACTTTGCAAAGATACACCAACACTTTTTTGACTTAAACAATAATCCACCCAAAACCTAACTTGGCTATTTTGTATGTGAAATGAATCCTTTTCCATACATTTGGTTAAGTCAGTTATCATCTTTGAACTAGTTTATCTTGAAGGTCATGAGTCTACCCTAAATATTTCAAAGTTCATAAACATCCTTTATCCTAACATCAAAATGTCAAACTCAAGCCAAAATTGTTGTCCCAAAATGTTTGCAAAGATCACTTCCTTCATCATCCATATTTTCATCCCCCATTATCACCATTGCTCCCAAAACACTTAGAGCATACCTTTTACCTAGATTTGAGTCAACTAGAGAGTTCAAGCATCACAAATCACAACAAAACTCTCCCACAGGTGACATTTTTTATGGTAAAGACGAGATCAAAACACAAGAGAATCATGGAGAAAACCAAAGTTACATTTACCTCAAATGATCCAAATCCTTTAGAATTTGATCCAAGAAGTCAAGTTACCCCATCACAACAACCATCATCTCCTTCAGGACCATATGAGATTGAAGGCATTGTAAATAACCCATTTGGGATTATTAGAGAGGAAATCATGGAACATCAATCCTTTGAAAACATAGCTCCAATTTCCCCATCATTTGTTGCACAAAACTTGACACAAATCTTTACAACTCCAACACTGGGGATAAATCAAACATCTACCCCTAGTCTTGTAACTAGTTTAGCCCAAGACTTTGGTATAACTCTTCCATTTGAAAGCAATACACTTGTAAGTACCCTCGATACTAATCCCCCACCTCCAACAACCACTTGGACACGTACCTTTAGTGCTCCTCCTATTCCCAAAGATCCTAAATAGCCATACACACCTCTTGAACTTCATTATTCCACAACCACTTCAACATATTGGGGACACCCCTCTTCATCCATATCCATGAGTACCACAAGTGTGCACATCATCACACAAAGCAGTATAGACCAAATATATCAAAACAACACACAAGGGAATGTCAATACCATACCACAAAGTCAACCTTTAACACAAATGGGGACATCTCTATCCAATCCTTCAATTGGTTCATCCATACCATTGGTTTCACAAAGCACATACATACCATTTGTTATCAATCCATCTCAAAACAAACCCTTGGACATGAATCCCATCAACCCAGCTAATTCCCTGTTTACATCTCTAGCACAAGGAAATCCACAAGACATGGACACAAGGTCCTAATGTGTCATTACCATTGCAAAATCTAATGGCATCATCCACATCATTCCCCATGACCCCCTTTATCATGCAAAATTAATTGGGACCTCAAACTTACATTCCTCCACCTTCATCTACCATCTTACAAGGGATATTAAACCAAGGGAACAATACACTACCCACTCAAAATATCAATGCTCACAATCCATCTTAGATATCCCAACAACCACCTGATCCTACATTGGAAGCGCATGCCCTAGTTTTACAACAATCTTATCAACAAACAACAACAATATCAACAAACTTCCTTCATAGTGCAACAATAGAAAGCAGCCCTAACAACCCAACAATATGTCCAACAACAACAACTAATCGTGCAACAACAAGGTTCCTACTATAACCCTCAATAAAACATCGCCAATACAATCACATTGGGAACATATACATCAACACCACAATCACCCTCACATAATCGCACACCACCATACACCTCATATAATACCTATCATATAAAAATCATGCTTACAACTCATCTATCATCCCACCACATGTTCCTCCACCAAATTTGTAAGACGATCAAGCATCATAATTTAAAGCGCTATCACAAGAAATGCAAGATCTTCGAATCGGAAAGACAAAGAAGCCCCATACACAAAATCTATGTTCATATCCATTTGATTGAAATATCGCAATGGTACCATTCCCTCCCGAATTTGAAATCCCCAAATTCAATAAATGCAAAGGGAGAGGAAGCTTTTTGGACCATGTCAAATAATTTAACATTATGCATATGGAGGTGGCATACAATGATTCTTTTTTAATGTCTCTTCCCTTGAAGTTTAACATGTCCTACTATGGATTGGTTTTCTCATCTACCTCCTGACATCAAAACTTTCCAATAAATCACTGATAAATTCATTGATCACTTCTCCTTTAATCTTGACATGGACGTAAGTCTAGAAGAATTGTACACTCTTAGATTAAAAAAAGGAGAATATTTTGCTAATTTCTTGCAACAGTGGAGACAAAGAGCCAGTAAGAGCAAGTGGCCTCTTCTTGATGAACAAGTGGGAATCATCATAGAAAATCTAAACCCAAATCTATCATTCCACTTAAAAATGCAATGCATCACATCATATGACGAGCTTGTCCCTAGAGCTTTTAACATTGAGAGAGCTCTAATCTCATAGGGAAATACTCAAGCTTACAAATACAATCGCCCATCAACTAGTTCAAATCAGAAGCCTCATGTCTAGGCTAAGAACAAGAATGTAACAAATGATGGCGTGGTAGATGCTAAGGTAGTCATAAGTTCTCCTAGGAAAAATAACCTTCACGTTTCTAAAATTCAACTAACAGTGTAGTAAAAAACACCTCCTCAAAACAATCAAATCACTAAAATCAACACGCAACAAAGGAAAACCACCAACAAGAAAAATTATCCCAAACGCAAGTACACAGTTATCTGAACCTATCAAAACCATCATGAAAAATTTGGCAGAGTCAAATCTAATAACACTTCCCAACTTTGAAAATTACCAAGAACCACAAGAGAAACCATCCTAATACAACGAGAACAATCTTTGTGACTTCCACAAAATCAAAGGACACAAAACAAAAAATTGCATGAGGCTCAAAAATATCATCCAAGACCTCATAGAGAACAACACCATATATGTTGAAGTACCAGCTAGGAATCAAGATCTTAAGATATACAAGAACCCTATGCTAGATCATAACAAAGCAAACAACAATGGTAAGGATAAGGATTACACAAATGTATAACATACCTATTCCAATGTCATCGCTTCTTGCAATAGTGTCATCACTGTCATCACCATCAAAGGAAGTAGTGCAGAATATGGAGTCACCACATGGTGTGGAAAAATTACCGTTCAAGGAGTCCCACCCCAATCTAGGGCACAACCTACTCAGCCAGCCACAAGTACCAATAAGTACAATCTCTTAGAGCAACTTAAAAATACCCCTGCACAGATATCAACTTAGAACTGTTAAGGCTATCACTTGCGCATAGGGAAATCTTGAAGAAAGCTTTATCAGAGTCATCCATTCCCGAGGATATTGATACCGATCAGTTTCAAGCTATGGTAGGGCATATTGCTAATCATCTTCTCATCTTTTCAAGCAATACCTACCATCACAACCATCTCATAACTGTGCTTTACACCTTAAGGTTATCATTCATAAGAACAAGGTTAAAAGAGTCTTAGTAGATGGTGGTGTTGGTTTGAACATTTGTGCCCTTCAGTTGATCAAAAATATGGGCTATTTAGAGGATACCATTAAAAAAGAAAAGAGTACCACCATCAGAGCATATGACAACCAAGAACAGGTATCACAAGGAATCATTGAACTTCCTATCCAAGTGGGACATCTCATTGCAGAAAATACATGCCAAGTGTTAGACCTTGATCTTCCCTATAATATCTTGCTTGGTCGACCATGGATCCATGCCCTAAAATTTGTAGCCTCAACCTATCATCAATGTGTCAAGTTTCCTTTCAAGGGAAGAGAGATTAATATCCATGGAGATCCTGAGCATTTTTACTATTGCAAGAACCTTGAAGACAAGTTCTATAAGATACCCCAAATGCCCAAGAATGATGAAGTGCCTACACCATCTACCTCATTTGTTGACCCATCATCCCTTGCGTCTACCTCATAAATGAAAACACCTATTGTGCATAACATACCTGATATCAAAGTAGTAATCCAAAATGATGGTTGTGGGAACTACAAGCTAATAAAGAACACCTTTGTCTTAGGAGAGCTACCTATTTCTCCTCAATCTCACAGGAAACCCACATCTAGCACTAAAGAGCCCGAAACAATCAAGATGGAAGCTACTACCTTCACCAAGTGGGGGGATTTAAACCAAGAATATGTCAATGAGGAAGATATCTCTAAACTCCTCTATCAGGATGAACGACTTGTTCCCACTCTTCCTATGGAAGATGATAACAAATGCTTGCAGCTCATGAAGGGAATGGGATATAACAAGAATGAGAAGCTAGGACAGAAATATAATGGTTTGCTAGAACCCATCGCTCTTGAGAAACAAATAAAGAATCTTGGTCTAGGTTGTACTACTAGCAAGGCCACCCTTATTGGAAAAGGTACTTCTACTAAATAGGTTGAGGCTTCTTCTTGGCTACCTACATCATGTGATACAACCTTAGATGACTTCCCTCTTGATGTTGCTAACTTGCTTGAGAAAAACAACCTCTTTATGATATCCATTACATCCTTTGCTCCAAACCATCAAACGAGGGAAATATGCCTAGTATACCCACAACTCATTGACATGGACCAACAAGGACCACTGATTCTAGATTTATTTGAAAATATGATGAAGCGATCTCATAATTCATAGGACTCTATGACAACTTACCATGGGAAGATCACAAAGTAGGTTTTGAAATAGAGCTCGATATAGGGGCATACTATGGGGAGACAATTGAATCCTTCAGTAGCAAAATTAATGAAATGCAACTAAAATGCAGATCCTTGAGTGAAAACCACATTGTGGCACTATTTGATCCTAAAATAGTCAAAACAAAGGACACATTCGATAGTGAAAACCTCTCTGAGGCACCCAAGGATGAGTAATTCAATCTACCCCTTAGTGCAATGCATCCATAAATGGCCACACCAGTCATTGTGGGAATAGAAGAAGCGCCTAAAATCATTTTCTAGGTTGAATCCCTGTTAGATGAAGAATGAAAGAACCTAGTAGCATTTATGAAAGATCGACGAGCTAACTTTTCATGGTCATACACAGATATGCTAGGCCTTGATCCTGAAGTAGTTGTGCATCACTTAGCAGTCTATCATGAATCCAAGCTAGTCAAGCATAAATTAAGGCATATGCATCCTTAGATAGCACTTCTGGTGAAACTAGAGTTACAAAAGCTTCTTGATGTTGGATTCATTCGACCAATACATTATCCTGAGTGGGTTTCAAACTTGGTACCAATCTCAAAACCCACTAGGGGTGTCAGAATTTGCACAAATTTTAGAGAATTAAACAAAGCATGCCCAAAAGATGATTTTCGTCTTCCTAACATCAACCTCATTGTGGACTTAACAGCAGGACATGAAATGCAATCACTCATGGATGGTTTTTCAGGCTACAATCAGATCATGATCGCCAAGGAGGATCAACACAAAACTATGTTCACTTGTCCATGGATAACATATTGCTGGAACATAATGCCATTTGGGTTAAAGAATACAGGAGAAACCTATCAAAGAGTAATGACCCTCATCTTCCACAACATTATCCAAAAAACAATTGAATATTATGTGAACGATATTTTGGAAAAATTAAAGAAAAGAAATGAGCACATACAAGTCTCAGGACCCATCTTTGACAAGCTAGAAGAATACAAAGTAAGGCTAAATACAAAAAAGTTTCTTTGGGGTTACATCTGGAAAACTCCTTGGCTTCATCATCTCACAAAGAGGGATAGAAATTGATCCAAAAAAGGTAAAATCCATCCTCGACATGGAACCACCACAACACTAAAGAAAATGAGAGGGTTACAAGGAAGATTGTAGTCCATCAAAAGGTTCATAGCACAACTATTAGACAAGATACACCCCTTTTCGCATCTTCTCCATAAAGGAATAACCTAAGTGGGATGAGAAGTGTGATAAAGCTTTCTAATAGATCAAAGACTATCTATTAACACCTCTAGTGCTCATACCACTGATACCAAACAAACATTTGATCCTATATATCTCAACAACACCAAAAACACTAGGAGCTCTTCTAGCACAACATGATGAAAACAAAAAAGAAAGGGCTATCTACTACATCAGTAGGAATTTGGTGGGCTATGAAATGAACTATTCACCCATTGATAAAGCATGCTTAGTAGTAGTTTTTTCTTCACAAAAGTTTAAGCACTACATGTTGTCACATCAAATCAAGCTCATTGCAAAGATTGGCCCATTGAAATACTTGTTATCCAAAGCAACTCTCACAGGGTGAATGGCCAAATGGGTGATGATCTTAATGGAATTCGACATAGAATATGTAGAGTGCAAGGCAATCAAAGGACAAGTGATCACAAACCAACTGGAAGAGGCACCTATCTATGTAGAGAACCCACTGATATATGAGTTCCCTGATGAATCAATGTTCCTTATCAATCTCACAGCTCAGTGGAAGATGTACGTTGATGGATTGTTCACCCAACATGGATCCAGAGCAGACATTCTTTTTATCACCCCTCAAGGTGATTACAATTTGAAATCATACAGGCTATCATTTCCATGCACTAACAACATTGTTGAGTACAAATCCCTAATCATAGGTCTAAGTATAGTGGTATAGTGGTAGATACAAGAGATGAAAGTCTATGGAGACTCGCAGTTGGTTATCAACCAAGTCAACGATGACTATCAAACTAAGGATGATAAGCTCACTCCTTACAAAAAGATGGTGGAAAGTCTCAAGGACCTTTTTAAGACAACTTTCGAGCAGATTCCTCACATGAACAACATAGCAACAGATGCCATGGAAATAATTGGATCACTATTAGACATGTCGAACAACGTCCTCCAATGCGAATTCTTGGTAGAACAACTTCTCGTACCAACTTTTGAAATCCCTAAATCTGAATTTGTGTGTGTCATTGTTGGTCCTAGATCCCCATGGTATCATGACATATTCATCTACCTAAGTAGAGGAACCCTTCCATCTAATATCACCTCGAACCTTAAAAAGACCTTTGTTAAAAAGGCATCCCAATTTGTGATCCTAGGTGATACCCTTTAACGACAAAGCATCAAAGGGACATTACTACAATGTCTTAACCAAGAGGAGGCCTTAACTTCTTTAACATAGGTACACAATGCCATATGTGGTTCCCATTCTAGTGGTATGACTCTAGCTAAGAAACTATTGAGGAAAGGGTACTATTGGCCAACCATTGAAAAAGAAGCTCATCAGTATATGCAGAAATGTGTCCAGTGTCAATAACATGGAGATATGATTCATACCCCAGCTCAGGAATTGCAACCAATGATTACACCCTAGCTTTTCTCACAGTGGGGGCTTGACCTCATAGGAAAAATCACCCCAACCTCATCCAATGGCCACAAGTTTATCATTACAGCCACTGAGTACTTTACCAAGTGGGTTGAAGCCCTTCCTAAGACCTACATAATGGGGAAACAAATTTCCAAGTTTATCCTTAATTACCTAATCTGCTATTATGGTGTTCCACAAACCATCATCTCAGACAATGGAACCACCTTTAAGAATCAAGATGTGAAAGAGCTATGTCAAAGATTCAACATCCAATGTTGATTCTCTACCCTGTATTATCCCCAGGGAAATGGTCAAGCTAAGGCTACAAATAAAACTATTTTGAAAATCTTGAAGAAAACGGTCAACGAAGCTAGTTGTGACTGGCACCTACAACTAAATCCTGCTCTTTGGGCTTATCAAACTAGTATCCACATGCCAACAAGTGAAACCCCTTTCTAGACCTGCTCAAACATGAACAAACAATCAAACATTAGTCAATAAACAAGTCTAAACAAACATTCCCCATGAAATTCATTCAAACACAAGAACATTGAAATCAAAGCCAAAATAACAAGTAAAAGCTAATGAAATTCTATTCTAAATGCTCAAACTAGCATCCCATGGGGGAATTGGTGCTTCTTTGATGTGGAAAGAAGCCCTTTCCCAATTCCTTGATAAACTTGATGATGATTGATTGGTCCTTGATGAAAATTGTCAATAACCTAGCTATGGATGATGAAATCTATGAAAACTTGGATGAAAATGTGGATGAACTTGCTCAAATCTATAGATAGTAACCTTGCATAAAGTTGTGGATCCAAAATCAATAGAGAAGTCCTCTATTTATAAGAAAGAAGGATGGAGGAATGAGAAATAGGAAGAATGTGGGATTAAACTTGAACCAATGGCATTGTGCCACTTGTCAACATGATAATGAAGGGAGGTGGAGCACATTTTGAACAATGTGCATGTTAAATGCATGTAGGTGGAATTTGAAATTCAAAAGATGGCTCATGGAAGAAGAGTTGTAAGAGGATTTAATGCCAAGTTGGCTCAAGAAAAAGGACATGCAAGAGCCTTTAATGCCATGTTGGAGGACAAAAGTCCTTTGGAAGGGAGATTTCAAATTGGTGGAATATTCCAAGGATATATCATATTTGAATGGAAATAGAGGAATTAATAAATCAAATAAATTGATTTACATGTGCAAGTTGCAAAAGCTAGAGGAGTGTAGGATTAGTGTTAGGAGTTAATTAGGATTTAATTAACTTAGATGGAATTAGTCGATATGACATTTGATTTAGATATTTAGATTTATTTAAATCAAATGGGAGGATATTTGGGAGATTAGTGATTTAATTAAATAAATTTGATTTATTCAATTAAATGAAGAGCATTAGATTTAATCAAATAAAGTTTATTTATTTAATTAAGAGAGATGACTTTAGGATTTAATTAAATAAAATGATTTATTTAATCAAAGGAGGAACATTAGGATTTAATTAAATAAAATGATTTATTTAATTAAAAGGACATTAGACTTAATCAAATAAAGTTGATTTATTTAATTAAAAGAGGAATCTTGATGAAAATAAGGATTATTCAATTAATTGGTTAGTAAAGAAGTGATTAAGGAAGAATTGGCGTTAGTGAATCAAAGTCGAGTGCACGATATCAATCAGGATAATTTGAACGTCTACATTTTGCCCCTCTTTGAAGCAATGTACCTGTTGCGTTGGTTCAAAGAATAACCTTGTCAATATCAAAATTCAAAAAAAATCTAATTTTTTCGGATGCCTCACTACTACCCCAGTGAGTAGAATTATGCTGGTATACTGCCCCCTCGAGAGATCAGACGAAAAATTTAGATTTTTGGGTGATGTCTCGAAAAAAGAGGACAAGTTGCCTGAAGAGTCCAGAAAGGCTCTAGGATGCTGAAAATATGCCAAGATGCAAAAAAGGATGTGAAATGAGCTTTGGTTGGGAAAAAAATGGTGCCGAGGGTGCAAAACCCTAGTTTGACAGCTAAATCGAGGCAAAAAACCCTAATTTTCATGCTTAAATAGGCTTGGAAAGGTCACTTTCCATTCATTTTTGCATTCACACCTTGAGAATTCCAACTTTTTGAGCTCTAACCCTCCTGCAGAATGGCGCAAAGAGTGCTTCCTCGACACATTTCTGAGCGATTCTGTGTGCACCAGAGACCTCCAGGCGCAGGACCAACGGTATGTGACCCTAACCCAACTTTGTAATTCAATTTTTAAGCGCATTTATTATTTTTTGAAAAGTCAAAGTCCCCAACGTCGCTATATAGTGACACTCAAAGTGCAAAATCGATGATGCTAGGGCACAAATAGCGTTGCTTATGTGAATTGCGACGTCACGTCACAATTTTACTTTAGGGTTCGAAACTCCAAATGGTGACGCTAGTTTGAATGGTGATGTTGCAGTCCAGTTTAAGATTAGGGTTTCTAGGTCAAAGGGGTCTGCTACTATAAATAGCGATGTCGTGGCTTGGTTTGCATTTTCAAAGGGTCCAAGGTCGCTGTTTGGAGTTTTCAAATGGCGATGCATTTGCAAATAGCGATGCATTCATTGTTTTGATGTCAAAAACTCCAAACGAGGTCAGGTCCTTTTACGAAATTTTACATCATGGGTTCATGGGTGGAGGAGGATACAAATCCTATGCATTCATGTGAGCATCGACCCTCGTTGTTGAGTAGATTGAGTGGCTTGCATGAGCTACGGTAGGAGCACCTGGGCGAGATCGGCCTTTGGTACATCGCTTATGCATTTGTTGTCCGGACTCACCTAGCGATGATGACTGCATTGGCCGAGAGGTGGCATAGCAAGACCTCGTCCTTTCACCTTCCCACTGTAGAGGTGACTGTAACTTTGGAAGACATATGGCACATCCTGCAGTTGCCGATTCATGGCGATCGAGTTATCTATGACATAGATGTCAGCAATGAGGCATGCTTTGAGGTCTTGGAGGTTGAGGAGCTTACACTTTTTGAGGGCTAGATTGATTTGGATTACTACAAAGGCTAGGTGCCAATTTTTAGGTTGATCATTGTGGCCATTATATGCAGGCTACTGGCTCTAGATCGATGAGGTAGATACTTCAGCTTGGGATGGGGCATGGCCTGGGAGAGGATGCTACGTAGGAGGACCTTGATTTCTTGGGGACTAGTGATATTGGCCTCATTATACCATGATTTGCATGAGTTTACCTACTGCAATAGCTGAGTGATAGGTACCAGTGTGACATTGTTGCACATCTAGGCCTGGGAGCACATTGTCGTGCTCTGACCAATGATCATTGTGGTTGATGTAAAACCCGATGATCCAACAGTTTAGAGATACAGGGGTGGAATTACTTTGAGGCACACAAGATAGCTAGGTTTACCCCACTAGTGCAGAGTGATAGACGAGATGATAGTTTTCACATGGAGGCGTTGGTTATAGATGTCTTCCTGGTATGATGATGTAAAATAGTTATTCTATGCTCGATCAAATCGATTGATGCAGAAGTGAGAGCATACAATCATAGAGTGCTATCTACCAGATAGGGTGGCCCGCTAGTTTGGTGATGTTCAAGACCGACCAGATGATCAGTATGTGGCCATATTTTCTAGATCATCTAGAGAGACAACATGGGGACAAATGATTCCAACGTCCAACGTAGTTGAGAGCTTTCACCAATTGGTGGCTAGGCCATGGGATTATGCTCAGGGATAGGAAGATATAGGTACTACACGTGCCTACGATGACTAGTTCAGACCCCCACTTCGGTTGATAGTTCTAGGGGTAGCACTTCCACGAAGGAGACCTCGAGGTAGAACAACAAGGAGATCATAGGTGGGACAGGTTCCTAGAGCACCTGGGGGAGGTGGGAAGCCTCCCCAAAAGCTAGATCAGCAAAGGGATCAGAGGGATCAGTAGAGGGATGGCCAGCCACCACGGCCAGACCCAAGGGATGCCCAGATACAACAGTTATAGGGGCAAGTTCAGGGGTTGTAGGAACAAATGCATACAAGCACAACAAAGAGGGACCAGGTTAGACAGCAGGTCTAGGCCCTTACCATAGAGAGAGATCATGAGTGCCAACAGAGGTAGGCGATAGAGCTAAAACTAGCCTAGGAGGTCGGTCGGACGTAGCAGCTAGAGAGTATGGATGCCTTGTCCTAGGGGAGGATAGTACTAGCACTGATGTACCGTGACACCATCAGAGAGGCAGAGTATTACATATTCCATTATCGGTAGGATGTACCTTTGGCTACTCAGGTGCTGGATTATTCTCAGTAGACAAGGTTGAGACAAGCAAAGGACCAGCTAGAGAGGCATCCAAGTGAGGGGAGCATCCACCAGGGTTAGCTACCACACATAGTTATTTTATCACAACATTCAACTCTTTTTTTGGGATCCACAAGCTCCATTTTTTATAGCCTTGTGGGCATTGTACACTGATTGATATACATACACATGATTCAGATTTGTACCATGACAATGATGATTTTTTGATATAATGATATGATTGATTTATTATGCGATGTGTCTATTTTATTTATCCTTTATGGATGGATGCATCTGATGTTCCATGTATATGCAATGTGATTCTACATGCATGGCCTTTTACTTTATGTGTTGGATGATCATGCAGATTTTTATGAATGTTATGGATGCATTTCTTTTTGCATTATCTCTATATGATTTTATGATGATGATGTTTGTAGTATGAATGTATGGATGGAAATGTTTATGATATGAAAATGATTCTAAGATGCTTAGACTAACAGATCTATATTACACAAAAATGGATGATGTTATATGTTATGATTATGAGATGTATGGGATGTTATGACGTGCTCCTTTTCTTTTTCAGTATCTTTTTCATGTATGATATGATGATGCATATATGTATGATATGATTATGCTTATATGATTATGCAATGGATGCAAATGTATGGTTTATGAAATGCTTAGAATAACCAATCTATATTATGTAATGATGAAATGCAATGCATGTGAGATGATCAGTGTTTTCTATTATATATGATATGAATGATATGTAGCATACCAACGGTTTGTGGATGTAGGATGGATGCATTGGTGATGTTTTAATTAAATATCATGGTACCATGCTAGCATGGAGAGAAGAAAGAAGAAATGAGATGATGACAAGAGGATCCAACAAGTCCATGATCTGACAAGACTTTATTAGAGATGAGGATGAATGATTGATGATGATGGATTGCTTATCAGCAATTGGGATTTTTAAAAGGGATTAATTACCTTATGTTTGATAACACACATAGATATGATGCATCAAGGTATAAAGAACCAGGATGGCGTTGTATCTAGTGTGATGGACTTTGACTCCACAATCAGATAGGAGTATCCCTGTTGACACCTGGCATACGAAACCTTATTTAAAATGTAGTTCAGATATTTCAAATATCTCAGACCAAAACATAGAAAATAAATCCTTCCTATGTGGTCAACAAGACACCTAAAACACCCTCCCTACAGACCAAAGAAAGTAAGCATGACCAAGGTTATATTACAAGAGTATCCAACAAGCACAACAAACAAAAAATAATGATCGTTGGCCCATTCCTTTCTCTCTAAATCCCTTTGTTTGGAAATCATCGAGAGGTCATTGGAACGAGTATAATAAGATAAGTCGAAAGAAAAGATCAAGAAAACAAACAAGCCAGTGTTCTTCATACCTCTAGCCAAGACTAAACTACGGTGATGCCTGATGTTGATGTCCATTGTAGGAAGGATGCATCCTAGGGCATTAGGTTATCAAATGTTTTGGGACTGAATAGATGATGGGCTATTAATATCAAGAGTTTACCAACTTGTTTACCTACTGACCTAGACTTGAGACCTTGACATTTGAGTTTTCACTTTTAACCTACTAGACTTGTTTCTGATTGTTTTACCAAAGTTTGGGGATGATGATCATTTATTATGAGTGGATGTTTATTTTGAGTGATTGTGAGATGGGACAGATGGATATTTTCAAATATTTGTTTGTTTTTGATGTTTTTTGAAATGTTTTGAGGTTGTTTTTGTTATTTTTTGAGATGCTTTACAAATGTTTTTATTTTCAAATTTTCCAATGTTTTGGCATTTTCCAATGTTTTGGCATTTTCCAAGATTTTGACCAAGAACCCAACCTAAAAACCTATCCTAGGGGCCTCGGGGGCTAATAAAAAATTAGCCTTTCCTACGTTATATTCGTAGAGACCACATAGTTCAACTAACACAGACTCGTTTATTCATGAGATATGAACAAATGGACTGTCATTTTATTATGATGGACCCCTAAAGGACTGACCTAGGGTGTCTCGGGGGATGATCAAAGATCAACCTTGCCTACGTTCAGAGCTCAAAGACTCGTAGTTCGACTAGATGACTATTTTTTACTTTTTTCTAACCTTTTGACCTATTTTTGGTTTTTTGGTATGTTTTAAATATTTTTGGGTTTTCTAATTTTATGAATGTTTTTGGATTTTTTTGATTTTAAGGAAGATTTCAAGAATATACACAAATTCGATCCAATGTAGGTACAAGAACATGCCCCCAACATGGTGTGATGTCATAGACTACTCTGATATATTCAAGACAAACTGACCTTAGGAATGTGCCAAGTAGTATTGTGTGCAACATGTTTTCTAACCCTAAATGATGCAAAAGGAAGAACAACACAAATCAACACCTCAAGATTAGCCTAGTTAGACTTGAACAAAAGAAAGATGAAACAAATATTTTACCTTTCCCAAGTCGATTGGTTGGTTGGCCCTTTGGATTTGATTTCTTGTGTGCTCCTTGATGGAAAATCACCTAAAAACTATATGCAAAATGATCTATGAGCAATGAAGGATGCAATGATGGAGTTGGGTATTAGATAAGTGTATGAAAATGGATACAAGATGAGCTTGAAGATTCAACAATGGTGAATGAAAGGGCTTGAATGCTTGAATGTGGAGAGCTTGAATGCTTGAATGAATTGTGTGAATGTGAATGAATGAGAAATGAGACCAAAATCTTCTATTTTAGGGGAAAAGTCTCTAGAGAAATGGAGGGCTAGGATTTAGCCACCATGGACAAGATGAAGGGTTGTGGTGAGTTGAGGACTCACAAGCCCTCACATCTTGCCATGTGGAAATGAGGTGGAAATAGGGAGTGTGATGTGGAGGTACTTGTAAGTACCTTGGGATTGGGAGAAGATTTCCTCAAAAAGGAAGTTCTTGTCCCCATGTGGGAAGGATGTGACACATGAGGAATTTTGGAATTCCTCAATAATCCTTATGGGAAAGAGAGAAACCTTGGAGCAATAAATGTGAATTTTTAATTCACGTGATTGGAAGTACCTTGGGGATAAGACAAGGTTTCCTCATAAAGGAGGTCCTTGTCCCCGTGTGGGAGATGTGACATATGAGAGATTTTAGAATTTCTCAACAAACCACATGGGGAAGAGGAAAGCATTGGAGCAATAAATGTGAATTTTTAATTCACATGGGGAAGAGGTTGTCTTGGCCAAATGAAGAAAGCACTTATGATGGTTGACTTAAAGGCATGTCATAAATGGCATGAAGATTAGATTAAGGTTGTGCAAATAGGTGATTAGGGAAGCTAATGGAGGATTAGAGGAAAGTTGCAAGTTATGGAGGATGTGACATTAATCCTGATTAAAGGTGTGCACATCTTAATCATGGATTAATTAAACTAATCCAAATTAGAAGAGGATTATGGAGGATGTGACAAGGAGAGAAAAAAGAGGGAATTGAAAATTGATTTAAATTCAAATGGCCAAATGACTAAATTAAATAAATTGATATATTTATTTAATTTAGAGAGAAAGGGATGAAAGGTAAAGTATTTAATTATTAAATTAAATACTTTAGGAACCTTAGGAAAAGGGGAAATATTAATTAAATAAATTATTTAATTAATATTGATGAATAAAGGTGAAAAATTTGACCATATGGGAGTGGTCAAATTTGGATGTCTACAAGTACTAAGAGGGATCATGATATGAAAACAGGATCAAGCTATGATACGGACGCAGATGGGTGGATGGAGATATGGAAGTGTGATGGATGAATGATGCAGAACAAGCTATAGAGATCATGGTGGATGGAAAGTATTTATTTACACAAGGTGCCTATTTGTCAGGTTTTCACCAAGGTACTTGCCCAAAGCACCACCAGAGTGGTTTTCACTAGAGGATGATTTTTTTCTTTACTGTTTTCAATATTTTTTCTATTTTTTTGGATTTTTAGATTTACACCTTGGAAATTTTAGGCATAAAACTTTTTAAGATGGGAGTTATTCATAGGCTCCTGTAGAGGTTCACCTTCTAGTGTTGATAACTGATATGCTCTTGATTTGTAGCTCGTTGTGATGATGAAGGGTCCCAACCAATTGGGTTCAAACTTGCCCTTGCTGTCTGGATTTGGTACATTTTTCTGATTCTCCTTCAATACAAGCTCTCTAACTTGAAAGGTCTGAATCCTGATCTTCTTGTTGTAGCTTCACTTGAGATGATTCTGATAGACTTGCAGATGGATCAAGGCATCCATGCATCGTTCATCCAATAGCTCCAGCTTGTTCAACCGTGATACCCAATATTCTTCATCTGTAATGAAGTTCTGCAGTGATATCCTTAAGGATGGGAGCTCGATCTCAATGGGAAGAATGGCTTTTGATCTATAGACCAGGGAGAATGGAGTTGCACCTATTGGTGTGTAGATACTTGTTCAGTAGGCCCATAAGGTGGGATTTAGCTGTAAGTGCCAATCACAACCAGCTTCATTGACTATCTTCTTTAGGATTTTCGAGATGGTTTTATTTGTAGCCTCAGTTTGGTCATTTCCTTGAGGGTAGTATGGAGTGGAAAAGTGATGTTGGATATTGAAATTTTGGCATAGGTCTCGAACATCCTGGCTTTTGAAAGGTGTCTCATTATCTGAGATAATGGCTTGAGGGACACCATAGCGGAAAATAAGGAAGTTCATGATGAACTTGGATATTTGTTTTCCTGTAATATAGGTCATGAGGATGTCCTCTACCCACTTCATGAAGTACCATGTGGCGATGATAATGAACTTATGTCCACTAGATGAGGTGGGGTTGATTTTACCAATGAGATTGAGCCCCCACTGTGAAAAGCACCAAGGTGTAATGATTGGGTGGAGTTTCTTAGTTGGTGCATGGATGATATCCCCATGTTGTTGACACTGTAGGAATTTCCTCACATACTCATGAGCTTCCTTCCCCATTGACGGACAATAGTACCCAGTCCTCAACAATTTCTTTACCAAGGTCATACCACTCGAATGTGACCCACAAATGCCATTGTGTACCTTGATTAAATTAGTCAAAGTTTCCTCAGCATTTAGGCATCGTAAAAGGGTTCCTTTAATACTCCTACGATATAGGGTGTCTCCTAAGATGATAAAGAGGGATGAATTCTTGATAGATGTTCTTTTAAGGTTCAGGGTGATATTAGTGGGGAGGACTTCTATTCTTAAGTAGGTGTAGATGTCATGATACCAAGGATCACCAGAACCAACGACTTCACACACAAATTCAAACTCTGGTACCTTGAATGTTGGTACGAGAAGCTACTCTACAGGGAATTCTTTCTTTAGGATGTTGCATGGGATATCTAGTAGCGATCCAACTGTTACCATAGCATCTACTACTCTATTGTTTTCCCTTGGTATTTGTTCAAATGTGATGTCAATGAATAATTCTTTGAGACTTTCCACCAGCTTCTTGTATGGATTCAACTTGTCATCCTTTTTTTGGTAGTCATCATTGACCTAGTTGATGATTAGTTGTGAATCCCCGTAGACTTTAAGTAGCATGATTTTCCACTGTACTGCTATTTTGATTCTATGACAAGGGCCTCATACTCTATAATGTTATTTGTGTAAGGAAAAGACAACTTATATGAATTGGGTATGCAATCTCCTTGTGGTGTAATGAAGAAGATTCCAGCTCCTGACCCATGTTGTGTGTAGGATCCATCAAAATATACTTTCCAGTGATCTGTTACACTTACATTAAATATGGACTCATCAAGGAACTCTGATACGAGTGGGTTCTTTGATAATATCGACACGTCTACCAGCTGATCTATAATCACTTGTCCTTTAATGGCTTTCCGCTCCACATACTCAATGTCATGTTCTGTCAAGATCATAACCTATTTATTTGTTCACCCAGTGAGCGTTGCTTTAGAAAGCAGATACTTGAGAGGATCTATCTTGGAAATGAGTTTTATCTAGTGTGCCAACATATAGTGCCTGAACTTCTGTGTGGTGAACATGACTGCTAAGAAAGCCTTCTCAATGGATGTGTAATTCAGCTCGTGTCCTACCATGGTTCTACTAATGTAGTAAATAGCTCTCTCCCCATTTTCATCATGTTGAGCTAAGAGAGCGCCAAGGGTTGTTGTTGTTGCTGATATATACAATATCAATGGCTTGCCTAGAATTGGTCTCATAAGAACTGGTGGCATGAGTAAGTGCTCCTTGATTTTGTTGAACGCCTAATCACATTTCTCATCCCATTTGTATGCTACCCCCTTGTGGAGTAGATGAGAATATGGGATAGCCATATCTGCTAAATGTGCCATAAACTGACAGATGGATTGGAGTATTCCCTGTAAACCCCTTAACTGCTTCAATGTCCTTGGTGCCTCCATCTCAAGGATTTTTTTGACTTTGGCGGGGTCTATCTCAATTCCTCCAATAGATACAATGTATCCTACTAACTTTCCTGATTGTACCCCGAAGACACACTTTTTTGGATTGAGCTTGACATTGTATTCTTCTAGCCTATCAAAGATGGAGCTTAATGTTGCTATGTGGTCCCAAATTTTCTTTTGATTTGGCCAATATTTCATCCACAGTCTTCCACAATTTTGTGAATCATGTCATGGAAGATTAGCGTCATAGCTCTTTGATAGGTAGGTCCTACGTTCTTCAACCCAAATGGCATCATGTACAAGTGAAAGTTGTCTTGTGTTGGTCATCTTTAGCTATCATGATCTGATTGTACCCTGAGAATATGTCCATTAGTGATAGAATTTCATGTCCCGCCATCATATATACAATCATGTCTATGTTTGGGAGAGGGAAATCATCCTTGGGACATGCTTTGTTTAGATCTCTAAAGTATGTGCAGATGTGGATGCCCTCAGCCGACTTTGAAATAGGTACAAGATTTGAAACCCACTATGGATAATCAATTGGCCATATGAATCCAACATCAAGGAGCTTTTGTAATTTCATCTTCACCAATAATTTTATTTGTGGATGCATCTTTCTCAACTTTTGTCTTACTGGCTTTGCTTTGGGATATATAGCTAGGTGGTGAACCACAACTTTTGGATCAAGGCTAGGAATTTCGGCATAGTTCCATGCAAATTTTGCCTTTCTTTCCCTTAGGAATGCAGCTATAAGTTCTTGTTCTTCTTTCAAAAGTGATTCTGCATAGAAGGTAATATGTGGCATTTCTTCTATTCCCAGGTTGACTAGATTGCATTTTTCTGCTAGGACTGCTAACTTCTCCTAATGAATAGCACTAAGGGGAAGATTGAATCCCTCATCCTCTAGAGCCTCAAAGAGGTTTTCACCATTGGATGCATCCTTTATTTTTACTATTTTTGGGTTTGAGAGTACCATAGTGTGGTTTTCACTCAAAGACCTAGATATTATTCTTAAATTTTCACTTTTACAACTAAGGGATTCAATCATTTCCCCATAATAGGCATGTGTGTCCAACTCAATTTCAAACCCATCTTTGTGATCTCCACATGGTAGAGTATCCTGCAATCCCATGAATTTTGAGAGAGCCTCATCATTTTTTAATGTGTCCAAAATCGGTGGTCCTCATTGATCGTAATCGATGAGTTGGGGATAGACTAAGTTTAGCTCATAGGTTTGGTTGTTTGACTCAAAATATAGGGTACTAATCATGAGAAGGGAGAAATCCTTGAATAGCATGGGTAGGTCAATTATGGGATCCTCATCACACACATTGGTTATGTCAAAGGTAAAGTTATCTAAGGGTAGACCTGTGGATATCGGTAATTGAAGGGGAGCTTTGACTTTTCTAACTGGGGCACCCTTGCCAAGTATGGTTATTTTCAGAGGAGTACATCCAAGGCCAAGATTCCTTATACGCTTCTTAGGAATGATAGGTTCTAGAAGACCATTGTCATTTTTTCTGAGTTTCTTATTTTTGTTATAGCCCCATCATTGCATTATCTGTAGTCCTTTGCTATTATCATCCATGGAAAGATCAGGCACATGCCTTTCATCTTGGTACAACAAACTTGATATGTCCTTTTCGTCCACCACTTCCCAACTTAGGTCCCCCCAACATTTGAATCTAGAGGGGTCTGCATTGAAAGTCTGGGCTGAAGTGTTATTTGGATGCAGTTGTCCATGAGATCTAGGAGATTGAGGTAACTCTCCTATTATGAAAGCACTCTTCTTTATTTTGTAACCCCCACACCCATTGTCTTGGATAATGACTTTGATATCAGAGATGCCAATAATGGTGGGTGTCTTTGTCTTAGAAGTGGAGGCTAAGGTAGGTGGGTCTACATATGGAGTCGTAGGGCCTTCATCATTCTTTGGGACTTGAGGGATCTTGTAGTACTTTGCTTCCAAATTCTTGCAATAATAAAATGGCTCAGGATCACCATGGATTGTGACCTCTTGATTTTGATAGGGAAACTTGACACATTGATGGAAGGTAGAAGCAACAACTTACATTCCATGGATCCATGGGCGCCCCAGGAGGATATTATAAGGTAATTCTAGATCAAGGACTTGGTAGGTAGTTTCCATGATAGTTGGCCCTACTTGAATAAGGAGTTGAATAGTGCCTTGAGACAGTCTTTCTTGATCATCATATGCCCTAATTGTAATACCTTTAACTTTTTAAATGACGTCCTTAGAGAATTCCAAATTCTTTATTAGCTTGAGAGTACAAATATTTAGACCTATACCCCCATCCACCAAGACTCTTTTGAATTTATTTTTATGGACCAAGACCTCGAGATGGAGTGTGCGGTTATGAGATGGTTGAGTTGGGAAGTCTTGATCAGAAAATGTTAGGAGATGTGGGGTGGTGATGTGTCCAACCATAGCTTGGAACTGGTCTACATCGAGATCTGTGGGGACAGTGGATGAAGCCAATGCTTCCTCTAGGATCTTCGTACATGTGGGTGAGATCTTCAGTAACTCCATGATGGAGATTTGAGCGGGGGTTCTTTTTAGCTGGTCCAAGAAATTATAACCATTAGGAATGTATTTCGAATTAGAGGCTTGTGCCTTGGGTGGTTGTGATGGTCTAGGAATGGTGACTTTTCCACCACATGTGGTGACTCCATAGTCAGCTCTAGCTCCCTTGAAATTGACAACAGTGACTCATTCATCTAAGTGTCCAACCATAGCTTGGAACTGGTCTGCATTGAGATCTGTGGGGATAGTGGATGAAGCCAATGCTTCCTCTAGGATCTTCCTACATGTGGGTGAGATCTTCAGTAACTCCATGATGGATATTTGAGCGGGGGTTCTTTTTAGCTGGTCCAAGAAATTATAACCATTGGGAATGTATTTCGAATTAGAGGCTTGTGCCTTGGGTGGTTGTGATGGTCTAGGAATGGTGACTTTGCCACCACATGTGGTGACTCCATAGTCAGCTCTAGCTCCCTTGACATTGACAACAGTGACCCATTCATCTAAGGATGCAACAACATGATCGTAAACATGGTTTACATTGTTATACTTTTCCTTTCCATTGTTGTTCCCTTTATTGTGATCTGTCATAAGATTCATGTATATCTTAAGGTCTTGATTTCCTACAGGTTGTTCAACATTTATGGTTCTATCATCAATAAGGTCTTGGATCAAAATTTTCAATCTCATGCAACTGGTCATTGTGTGCCCCTTGATTTTATGAAAATCACAAAGGTGATTTTTGTTATACAATGGTGGTTTCACTTGGGGCTCCTAATAATTCTCATAAACGGGGATTTTAATGAGATTCTCATGTACCAATTTTTTCATGATAGATTTGATTGATTCCCCAAGGGGTGTGTATTTTTGTTTGGGAGGATACTTGTTTCGTGGGGGTGGTCCCCCTTGATTATTCAAATTATTGACCTCTTGATTATTGGGTGGTTGTGATACTACGTTGGCTTGTGTGTTGTTTCGGTTATTGGTTTGTGGTTGTTGATATGATTGTGTGTTTTTCCTTGGGGAACTGATAACAATTTTAGTGTCAACAACACCATTGTTAGTGATATTTTTGTTCTTTGCCCATGTGCGAGGTTTTTCATTATAGCTAGTTCATGGGCAGTTGTCTTGATAAGTAGGTGTTCCCTCTTGTGTGATAAGGGCTCTTTCGATATTGAGCACCTTGGGGATCAACTGGTCATATGTGGTGATGCATTGCATTTTCAGATGGAAGGACAAGGTTCCTTCAATATTAGCGATGATAGTGTAGATTTGTTGTTCTTCTAGCATAGTCCACTTGCTCTAGTTGGCCTTGGATCACCATTGTTGTAAGAAGGATGTGAATGTTTCCCCCTTATCTTGTTTGAGAGCAAATAGTTCTTCTAGACTTACATCCATGATTTCTTGGAACTTTTTGATTTTAGGAGGAAGGTGAGAGAACCATTCCATGGCTGGCCCAACCAAACTCCGAGGGAATAGTTGCATTAGATAAGTGTAATCGTATGCAACTTCCATACAATGTACCTAGAATTCACTGATATGATCTTTAGGATTACCCATCCCACAATAGTTGTCAAATTTAGGGATTGCAAATCCTTTTGGGAATGGAACCATCACAATGCTTCTGTCAAATGGATAAGGGTATAAATTGCTTGATGTTTTCATTGTCTTCCCTGATTGGAGGTCTAGCACTTGTTGTGAGAGCATTTTGATTTGTGCAGAAACATCATTTTGCGGATCAAGTGGTGGGATGAATGGGTTTTGAGGGGGTTTGATCATTTGAGTGACAGGTGGGGTATATTGCATGCTTGTGGTAGGTTGTTGCAAGCTTTTTTGTGTGATCAATGTTTGTTAGTATGCCTACAATTGTTGTTGTGCCAACAACACTTGTTGTTGGTCTTGTTGTTGTTGTGCCAAAAATGCTTGTTGTTGGGCTAGTAGTTGAACCACTTCTTGTTGCGCTTGGTAATGTTGCAAAGCTTGATGATATGCTTGTTGTTGAGCTTCTTGATATTGTGCTTGCACTTCTCCTTGTTGGGCTTGATATTGGGCTTGTGCCTAAGCTTGATTTTCTTGGGCAGCTTGTGCAGCCTGTGTAGCTTGGGAAATTTGGGAGGCTTGTTGTTGTTGCAATAAAGCTTGGGATTGGGTAGCCTATTGTGCCTGTTGTGTGGCTTGTTGTGTTTGTGCTTGTTGGGCAGCTAGCTATGCAACTTGTGCAGCTTGTTGATTTTGAAATTGTTGAAGTTCCTTTTGATAGGCTTGTTGGGCAGTTTCTAGTGTGATGATGTATTGGTTTGCCATGTTTGGTTTTGATGGTAGAGGTGGAGGATTTGGAATGATATGAGATGTTGTGATGAGGGTTTTTTGAGGTGGTTTTTCAGGTGTTGTTAGATTGATGATAGGGGGTTGTGTGGTAGATGGTACGGTGGATATGTTAGGTCCTTGGGAGACACCATTTATAGATGGTGCAGCAATTGATTGTGTTGTTTAGATTGGTTCCACCTGGTGTTGCGATATCGATGGCATGATCAGAGGATTTGATATGTTGATTTGATTCATGACTGGAGGATTTCTTTGATTTGGTTGATTGAGGATTGGTAAAGGGGGTTTCCCTAAATTGAGGATTGGTGTGGATGTTAGTGGTAGAGGGGGAAATGGTGGGAAGATGGGTGGTGTGTTTCCTTGAGAAAGTGATGATGAGGGACCAAAGATTCCCCCTTGTCCAAATATCCCCCCTTGTCCTTGTGAAGTCATGGGGAGAGAGACTTGTGTGTTAAGGGAATATGTCAGTGTTGTGGAAAAGGCAGATGGATTATTGGTGTCATGAAAGACAAGTGGAACATATGGGTGTTTAGAATCTTGTGGGATGGATTGACCCAAGATGGTGTTTGCATCCAAGTCTTGGTTGTTTACAAGGGGATTTGTTTGAAGAGCATGAAGCAATGAACTCCCCTTGGTAACTATGGGTTGACTTGGAGCATGAGATGAAATTGGTTGTGGGATGGGTTGAATGATGCTTTGGAAGGAAGGTGTGAATGAGACTGGTGGCATAATCCCAAGAGGTTTCTCCAAAATACTGCTTATATCATAGTTAGAAGGGAGTTTAGCCCCCTCTTTAGCCAATTCCAACATGTATTGTGACAAATTAAGTCTCATCATTGTGTTGAAAATTTTGTGATTTTTGGGGTTTTGGGCCATTTCTATGATTTCATCTTGAGTCATTCCTAGGATATTGTTGGTGATATCCTCCACTTGGAAACCTCCCTCTTGAAGATCTTGTGGAAGTTGAGGAAGGTTGAGTGGGGGATTTCTAGATCTGATGGGGTTGATTTCAAGTGCAATTTGACTCAATTCACTTGAAGTGGATGTTTCTTTGTTTGTTTCCATGCTAGGCTAATTCAATTAATTAAGCAAAAAGAGGATGGGTCTGAGAGGAAATGATGTTAGTATACCCGATTCAAGTGTATGATATCATTTAGGACATTTTTCAGTGTCTACATTTTTTCCCTCTTTGAAGTGAGGTTTTTCTTTAATCTTTTCTTATGATTTATCTTAATGACCCATTCTGAGGACCTCTCAATGATGTCTATCAAAAATATTTAGAGAGAAAGGAATGGGGCATCAATCATTATCTTTCATTTTTTGTGCTTGTGGATACTCTTGTACAATAATCTTGGCGTCTACTTGCTTAGTTGTGTGTAGGAAGGTTGTTTGGAGTATGTTGTTGACTATTGTGCATGCTTTGGTCCAATATATTCTAAGCTTCTAACATACATTCCAACGAGGTTTTTGTATGTCAAGGTGTGAACAAGAACTATCTTATCTGTTTGTAGAGTCAAATTCCATTACACTAGATACAACACCATCTTGGTTATCATTGCCTTGATGCATCATGTCTATGTGTTATATCAAATAATAAGGAAAGATGAAAAATCTCAATCCTGAAATATGAGAAAATCATCATCATCATCTTCCATTCATCCTCATCATGCATTTCTCATCTCCATATCTAATAAAGTCTCAGTGGATCATAGACTTGTTGGATCTTTTGAGGCAATCATCAAAATCAATGGTTGAATCATTCTTTATTCTTCTATCTTCTCTCCATGCTAACCTGGTATCATGACAATCAACAAAAAACATCAATTCATCCATCCTACATCCACAAACCATCAACATACATACATCTCATAATCATAGCATATCACATCACACATCCTGCATCATCATTTAAGCTGTGATGAATAATATAGATTTTTTATTCTAAGCATCTTAAATTGTTGCATCTCATAAACATACATCGCATATCATATTATAAGCATACAAATCTACATTTTCCATCCATACATCCACATGCATACATGATCATCTCCTAAAACTGCATAGAAAATACATAAAAAGAAATGCATCCATATCATAATCATGAAAAGATAAAAAAAAGAATATAACATTGCATCCATCCATATCATTACATCTCATATATCATCGCATATCACATAAGCATAAATGGTAGTGCATACATACATGATAAAACATAAGCATCTCATATCCAATTCATCCATACAATCATAAGTATGAAATAAGATGAACACATCATATCAAATCAATATTTGTATCATATATATATCAAAAAATGAATGTCATGGTACAATATTTGGATCAATGTATGTATATCAATCATAAGTACAATATCTACGAGCCTATCAAAAAGGATCTAATGAATGTATATATGTCTCAAATAATGGAGCAACAAAATCAAAAAGTGTTTGTACTCGAGCTAGTACTGATGGCTGCTCCCCTCTTCGGCCTGCCTCTCTGGCTGATCCTCAGCCTTGGGCCATGCATCACTGTGTTGTGAGAAATTAGGGTGTTTGAGTGCCTATGGAACATCTCTATGGTAATGCATCCTATAATAAGCTGCCTCATTCATAGCCTCTCTATGCAACCTGGTGGGTACAATCCTACCCTGTGTGGCCACTGTCATCACCTCCATCTACTGGCGGTGATCATTCTCCTGATCTCTCTCAGCAGTCATAGCATGTACCTGCTGCCTGGAATTCTCCCTCTCTATTGTGATGGCCACAACCTACTGTTTGGCCTGGTCTTGCTCAACATTGATCACCAAAATCTGTCGGTGGGCTTGATCCCTCTCACTTATGAGAACCTACACCTACTGCTACAACTGTCGAATATGAATATCTTTGGGATCTGATGGCGGTGGTTGTATGAGATGTTGTTATATGGGTTGTTGTTGCATTGGTTGCTACCAAACAATAAGCTGCTGAGGAGGTTGTTGACCAACTGGTGGAGCCCCAAAAATCTGTCCATATTGGCCATCCTAGCCACCCTGTCCTTGTCCTCTACCCTTGCTTGCTCCCCTCCCTCTGGGTCTGCCTTGAGGAGGAGCACCCACTAGATTTTTCAACCTCTAAGAGGTGTAAACCATGCATCATAAGTAGGCATTGTTTGTGCGATCGCCTGACCCTAGTCATAGGCCCATGGCTGAGCTATTAACTATCTGAAACCCTCCACTACCTCTGGAGCTGGAATAGTGGGTCCCCATGTGGGAACCTCTTGAGCAGACCTCACAAAAATGGCTCTATAGGCATCATCAAACCTATCTTGCTACTCGTCGAACTGTCATGCCACCCTCTCTAGAAAATACCTCTCTATGATCGTATGCTCCCGGCCCTGCATGTACTAGGTTTGTTTAGCGAAGAAAAACTACTGAGCATCATCATACCATGCTGGCATTTGTAGCCAGGGTCACCATCTAAACAATGTCATATCATCGAGTACCTATCACTAGTATGGGAGGACAATCTACCCAGTATGTCGTAGGGTGATAGCACCTCTATACCGCCAAACCACTGGATCATCTAGCTCAACATCGGCCATCTACACTATCAATTGCAGCTCCCAAATATTCTCTCATTTGATTTAAATAAATCTAAATATCTAAATCAAATGTCATATCAACTAATTCCATCTAAGTTAATTAAATCCTAATTAACTCCTAACACTAATCATCCATTCCTCTAGCTTTTGCAACTTGCACATGTAAATCAATTTATTTTATTTATTAATTCCTCTATTTCCATTCAAATATGGCATATCCTTGGAATATTCCACCAATTTGAAATCTCCCTCCTAAAGGACTTTTGTCCTCCAACATGGCATTAAAGGTTCTTACATGTCCTTTTTCTTGAGCCAACTTGGCATTAAATCCTCTTACAACTCTTCTTCCACAAGCCATCTTTTGAATTTAAAATTCCACCTACGTGCATTTAACATGCACATTGTTCAAAATGTGCACCACCTCCCTTCATTAGCATGTTGACAAGTGGCACAATGCCATTGGTTCAAGTTTAATCCCACATTCTTCCTATTTCTCATTCCTCCATCCTTCTTTCTTATAAATAGAGGACTTCTCTATTGATTTTGGATCCACAACTTCATGAAAGGTTACTATCTATAGATTTGAGCAAGGTCATCCACATTTTCATCCAATTTTTCATAGATTTCATCATCCATAGCTAGGTTATTGAAAATTTTCACCAAGGATCAATCAATCATCATCAAGTTTATCAAGGAATTGGGAAAGGGCTTCTTTCCACATCAAAGAAGCACCAATTCCCCCATGGGATGCTAGTTTGAGCATTTAGAATAGAATTTCATTAGCTTTTACTTGTTATTTTGACTTTGATTTCAATGTTCTTGTGTTTGAATGAATTTCATGGGGAATGTTTGTTTAGACTTGTTTATCGACTAATGTTTGATTGTTTGTTCATGTTTGAGTAGGTCTAGAGCAAGCATTCACATTTTGGCACTAGAAGGAGGGCCAATCTTTCAAAATTGACACATTTTTTTTGGTCAATTCTGCTGTATTTTTAAATTTTTGTTCTTTCAGGAAATAGCGATGCTGAGAAGGACAAACAATGACGCTATCAGTCCAGCGTTGCTATATAGCGATGCGACCTCTGCTCCAAAAAGTGGCATTGTAGTGATTCTCCTGAGGGTCAGATCTGTCAAGCTTCAGAGGGCAGCGCTATGCAAAATATCGACTCAATTGTAGTCTTTGTTTCTCCACAAAGCAACGCTGACTTCACCAGAGCGACGTTGAATCTCCAAACATTGACGCCTTCATGGATTGTGATGTTGGGTTGGGGTAAAAGGTCAACTTTCAAGTTTATTCTAACATGTGCTTTTTTTTATCACCTTGAACTTTTAACCTATTTGTGGCTCTATTTTTTGTAGATTGACCAAATTTTGTAGGTTGAGGTGATCAAGAAGGGAAGGAGGAAACAAGGAGAAGATTTCTTATGGCACTTTCTTTCTCATCATTGTAACAAGTGTTTTTAAACACTTTAGGAGCATTTATAATCCCATCTTTAGGATATTGTTATCTTCAGTTTTAGGACTCAAATACATTTCATTTGTGTTTTAAAAAGAACAATCAAAGGGTTAAAAAGAACATTAGAAACTCACTAGATTTGGTTTTGGGTTTTAAGAATTGAACAAACAACTCCAAACACTTCATCTTGGTGCTATGAAAAGAACCCATTACTGCTTTTGAAGTCTAAAATGAACATGTTTCTTTCTTGTTTTGTAATATTTTTTACAAACTAATATCATTTAAAGGCATATGCACTTCTCTCGTGCTTCATGACGATCTTGAGAATCAAAAGTCTTTTGGTGATATTAGGTTGTCTAAAAGATTTCCTCCACACTTCAATTTGGGCTCTTAAAAATTGAACATATCTTGCTAGTGTGAGATAAGTATATTGCATGTGTTCTCTCTTTGTTCACGCAAACAAAGATTGATCAAACTACAAATGTACTTACTCACTTTTTTTTTACCTTTAGAGGGTCTTCCTTGGTGGGAAAAAATACTCACCCCAAGGGAACGACCCAAGTAGTAATGAGCATAATCCAAGCTCTTCCAAACCACTATATAAATTTGTGGTTGCGATGAAAATCATAAACAATGGGAAGTGGTGCATGATAACTCTCCCCCAGTATCTTTATGATGCAAAAATCCCTTTTTATAAGGGTTGGGACATATCTCACAAGGAGTTTATCATTGCACCCCCTAAATTGGATGCCCTTACTATGAACCTTTGTTTAGAATCCAAAATCCCAATATTTGTTGGCATTAGGAGGTCGGACCTCCAGAGTCATCCCACATACTTGTGATTCTTTGTAGAGATGAAAAAAATTTCATGGGAGATTCATGAGAACTAAAGCTTGGCTGACCCATAGAAGTGAGTGTTTTGGAGGGGAGCCAGAGTGGTCAAGCTTCTATTCATCCACTCTAAATAAGTGCAAATGGATTTATCCAAGTGGTAATTCAACAAATATTTTCTTTTCCAGCCTAGGATTGTGCAATTTTGAGTCAGTTAAACACATTGTTTGGATCCAAAATATTGTAAACAAATATTCAACAAGGACATCAAATTTCAAACCTTTAGAAGAAGAAAATACCTTTAAGAAATCCAAGTGCTACTACTTGTCCCTAGGTATTTCATCCTTAGAGGCTTCTAAGTATTTGGATTTATATCTTAATTTTCTCTCTAAATTCAACATTAGGGAACTATTTCCTTTATTCTCTTGATTTCCACATAATGGACTTTGTGGGATGAAAATAAACTGAGACATTAGACATTTAGTTTGAAAAGCTAAGAAAGAAAGTGTTTGTGGTAAAAAGGATCCATTAAGCAAAGATAAAAGACAAATTGAACCTCACACATGTGTTTTCTCAAATGATTTCCCGCAAAATCAAAGTTCCAAATCCAAAGTCCATCAATCCAAATAAACATCTTAGTCCAAGAAATCTCAAGAAACGTCAGTCTATGCTTTACGTAATTAGAGAAATATTTCTCTTTAACTTTTACAAATGTGCATCAAAGGATAACCCAAACTTGTACTCTTTTTATTATTGTCAAAACCCAATTCTTTTTCAACGTTTTGAGTATCTCACTTTGTAGAGTTAAACAAGTTCTTGGAAGTATAGCATGTTCTTCAATACCTAGGTCTTGTAAACAAAAGTCTCTCTAGTTTCACTTACGATCAAAATCAACACTTTCATGGAATCCATCCCCCAAACATCAATCAAAACCCATCTCACAAACAACTCTTAGAAATCTTGGAGAAAATCCTTCATACTAGACTTTTGGAAAATCAAATCAAAATCACCTCGTTTGACTAAGTGTGTGTGGATGCATCCTTCTTCATACACTTAGTTAAATTATCACCTTGTGGAAAATTTTATTCCAAGACAACATCTAGCCTATTGGATTTTATGAGTTCATTATCAAATCCAAATCAAATCCAAGTCAAGTCAAAACCAAATCCAAATCAAATCCAAAATAAAAAATACAAAGTCCTAAGGTCTAGTATCTCCTTCAAGGTTTCTTAAAAGTTCAATCATTCACATCACTCATCTTTCATCATCTCATCACCACTCTTTGATCCTTAACATCTTAGACTTTGTTTTTTGTACCTAAAAATTAGACCAATCTAAGGATATGCTCCCAAGCCCAAATATGAAGCAAGGTCACCCTTGCGCCAATAGCTCTATCGTCGCAGTAGACAAATTCATGCATATCGTGATATAATGAGGCTAGCATCACTAGCCCCCATGCAAATAATGTCCTCCTTATGGAGCATCTCGTGTCATGCTAAGCCCCATCCTAGGCTAAACCCTCAGCTTCATCGGTTTGGAGCTACCAAACTTGAAATGATAACTGAAATAATCAAATGAAATGTGGGCACTTGACCTGTATACATCTTAGGTCGATCTGTGATGTGACTAAATCAATATTCTCCATCTCCATCACCTCATGGTAGGCATCATATCCGATGTTGACATCATAAATCACCCACTTGTCGTGTATCGACAAATGCAAAATTTTCCATACGTCCTCTAATGTCACCATTGCCTCGCCAATGGGAAGGTGAAATGATGAAGTCTCGCTATGTCATCTCTTGCACAATGTGGTCATCATAGCTAGATGAGTCAGGACAATGGGCGCATATGCAATGTACCATAAGCCAATCTCTCCCAGGTGCTCCTGGCACAACTCGAATAAATCATCCAGTCTCTCCAAAATGGTGGGCCAATGCTCACACGACATTAGTGGTGGAATGACCTCCTGCACCCACGAAGCGCACAACGTCAAAAATTGAAAAAAAATTGACTTAGTTTGGAATTTCCAACTCAAAAATCATAATAGCATCTCTATATTTAAATTCTAAATTATGAAACCCGAAGGAATTTCAAATCGCAAATCGCAAAACATGTCGCTATAAACATATGTGTCGTGATTTAAACTTTGGAAACCCTAACCTTTATTTTTAAATCGGAAAGTGTGTCACTATATACATATGTGCCGCAATTTAAAATTGGAAACCCTAATTTTAAATCATGAACTACGTCGCCATAAACATATGCATTGCTAAAATTCACTTTAGCATCACCGATTCTTAAATGGGCGTCGCTATATAGTGATTCCGCCAAAGTTTAAATTTCAAAGTGCAATAAATGCATCATAAAGTCAAATTTCAAATCAAGTTTTGAGTTACAAACCGGTGGTCCTGAGCCTGGAATCCGCTAATACTCTTGAACTCAATTAGAAATGTGTCATGCAAGCTCTCGTCATGCCATTTCATCAGAGGGTCAAAGCTCAAATAGCAAGAATTCTCTAAGGTGTGAATGCACAAATGAATTGAAAGTGACCCTTCTTGGCTTATTTATGCTAGAAAATTAAGGTTTTTTTGCTCTAATTTAACCTTCAAGCTAGGGTTTATCATCATTTTCACCAATTTTTCCAACTGGACCTTCTTTTGCATCTTTTTTGCACTTTTGGCATAATTCTTGCATCTCGAAGCCTTTCTAGACCCCTGGGGAAACTTTTCACCTTTGTTAAGAAATCAACCCAAAATTCAAAATTTCTACCCAATTTCTCAAGGGGGAAGGGAATTAGCTTTATCCTTTCGCTGGGGCATCTAAAAAATAAATAAAAATAGAAAATGTCAATTTTTTTATTTAAGCAACAGTTTTTAATCTGAAGGGCATCAGTCTTTGAACTGGAGTAGCAGGGACCTCGCTTCAAAGAGGGAAAAAATGTAGACACCGAAAAATATCCTAAATGATATCATACACTCGAATCAGGTATACTAACATCATTTCCTCTCAAACCCATCCTCTTTTCACTTAATTAATTGAATTAGCCTAGCTAATTAATTAAATGCATCATTTGCATCTATTAACCTAATTCATCAAATCAGGTTAATTCATCCCCTTTCACGCTAACATTACATTTAATTAAATTAAATAAATCAAACGATTTAATTTAATTCCCTAAGTCATCTTATTTAATTAAATAACCCTAAGTTATTTAATTAAATATCACTTCACCTTTACCCCATTCATTAAATCATTTAATTTAATGAATATCACTTTAATTCTTCCAAATCCCCTAATTGTGTGATTAAACCTCGTTTAATTAAAAATTAATTTAATTTTCCTCCAATAGGGGAATATTCCTTACCCCTTTTTTGCACAATAAAAACTTTGTTTTAAATTGCAAATTAACCTTTTTCCTCACCCATGAGAATATTCCAAAAGGAATATTATCTCTCCTCTGATCATTCAAGAAAGGGATATTCTCACTTGTCTTCTTGAGCAAGCTAAACTTGTGACCTCTTGAGCAAGTTACCTTTGACCTATGTGTGCAAGTCAAAAGTGTGTTTGTTTGGAACAAATGAGAACCCTTGATTAAATCTCATCTTGCATTCTCACCCGTTGATGAGAATCCATGATCCATGCCTCCTATTTCCTCCATCCTTGACCATTGATTAATCTTTTTTATCTCAACCCTCCATTTCTCATTTGCTCTCCGATAAATAGGTCACTATTTGGACAAATGGATCCATCTTTCAATTGCAAACTTATACTATTGAATTCACTCACACTCACGCTCATACTTTACTCATATTTAGCATATTTTAGCTTAATTTAGTTGCATATTAGCTTTAAGCTTCCATTAATGGCTTCCATGCATCCATCTTAGCTTGTTTATAAATTAGAGTTTGAATCTTTTAGCTTAGAATTAGCTTAGATTAGCTTAGCAATTGCATAGTTAGATCAATTTTAGCATAAAATCATGTTAATATAGCTTGCATCATGTTCAATTTAGCATAAATCAAGTTTTCATCCATTTATCACCACAGTTTCATCGATTCTCTTCAATAGAACCGATTGAAACTAGCTTACTGATCTCGAGATTGGGAAAGGATCGTCGTTTCACATCAACACAACACCAATTCCAAAATAGGATAAGTTTCAAATGGGGAAAAATAGACATTTCAATGTTTTATATTTAGAATGCTCCATTTCAATAAATGTTTAGTTTATCTTTAATTTGAATGATCTTGTTTGAGATTGAGGTTTAGTGGCTAAATTATGCTTTGATTCATCATGGATCAAGTGTAATCGACCCATATTGATAATTCTCAGTCCATAGTTACATGTATAAGTGAGAAAAAATTTCAACATCACATGAGAATGCAAGTTACAAGGATGCAAGTCAAGTTTTCAAACCCGACATGCATCTTTGGTTGGTAATGCAAAGGCTAACATGTCAGTTGAGGTTTAAAACCTAACCTATATGGGAAACTCATAGCATTTACATGCACCCACGGTAAAATTCCATGCAATTAAATGTTGGAAGATTGTGTTGGTAAGTTGATTATGTGTTAAACCCCAACCAACATCTTGAATGCATTGAGTGGTGTAAGGCAGTGAATAAATCTTGTGATGCGCAGATCAGGGTTTGACACCTGTGTATGGTGAACAACATGTTTTGGATGACACATGGGGTTTAAACCCCACATAACAATGAATGGCTATATGTGATAAAAAATGGAACATGGGAAATGAATCCCACATAATGGGATAACCAAAATGTAGTGTTTTAGCGATAAATTTTCCTCGGTATAGAACATGCTTGTTTTATGGTGATGGCACGGTATACCCTAAACAGGTTAACACTAAAACTAGGGTATACAAATGGGTGAATGAATAGATCACAAATCCAAATGACAAAAACCCCAAACATGAAAGAAAAATATAGATATAAAAAACACAAACCATAACTTAGAAATCTTAAACATATTTATAGTGAATGAAAATAAAGTAAAAACATGAACAACACATAAAAAGAAAGGAATTTAAAAGACTTCGACATACCTGAAAACAAAATGGAGAAAACCCTAATCAAATCCACTAGAAAGTAGCAATAAATCCAAGGATTTCACAAAAGGATCAAACAAGCAAAATGGAGACTCGAACAATCAACACAAATGGTGGAAATGAAAATAAAATGACTTAAAACCAATTTAAAATCCCAAATAAAAATGTACTCATACTGCAATAAATGCCAATCATGGGAACCCAGGAATGCAGTCATGCTAAAAATCAACGTGATTATATGCCTAAAACAATTTTCCAAAAAAGATGCAAGGGCATTGAAATTCAACACTCCTGCACATTCAGGAAAAATGCTAACTTTCAAAACCGAAGTTTTTGCAATTTTTGACCTTTTGCAATGTTTCAAAAGGCGAAAAGTTAAATCCTCGAAATAACTTTTCGAGGGCTTGGACCATGCACAGGGGAAAGTAGGATTTTCCTCTTTTTGTGTGCTTAGATGACATGGCTTACGAAACAGAGGTTTCGTAGGGGTTATCCCACAAATTAAGTGCAATTGAATTTGAGGATAACAAATGTCAAGTAACACAAACTCACATGGCCAATCTTGCTTTGTCCCTTATCAATAATTTACAAAATACCAACCACATTAGAAATTCTTTAAAGAAGTGAAGATATTTTGAGAAAAACCTACAAATTCTCTCTAGCTTCTTCAAGTATGTTAGTAGTATTCTCATTAACAATTCTATAATATACCTCATTGGAATCTTCTTGATCAAAATGGTTAATTTTTATTATATACCAACCATGCTCATCAAATTCAAGGGATGATACTCTTTAAATACAAATCTAGATCCACGATATTTATCTTCAATTTGTATTTGTGTATTAAGCAATAATTGTCTCCAACTTTATCCACATAAACTTGGAAACTTGGAAGTGTTATCATCACTAACCCTCCTACTCACATTTTTTTTGAAAGATATCAAATAGGCATAATCTACAACATCTAGCAATAAATTAAGAATAACATTTGAATTGATAATTTAGTCAAAGATCATAGATTTGATGAGGATAGAGCTTACAATGTTCTAATTTTTAGTGAATTATTTGTGATTCAATTTGTTGGTAGCCTTAATTAGGATAGCATTTCTATATTTTGATGTTATAATTTTTTTGTTCTAAATTATTGACCAACCCAAACTTGGGGCATAATGTTTGTTGAAAATTTTATTTATATTACAAAAAAATTACTTGAACTTGTATACCTTAGTCTCCTTAATAATTGACATCATAATTGTGTTAGATTTTTTCCTTCATAAGCATACCAAAATACCTAGCAAATTCGACTTGGCCTACTACTCATATGTACAATAGTTGGTATGGTTTTAATCTAGAACAAAAGTGTAACTTTGTCTGTAGGAAAACATATAAATCTAGACCAATGAAGATATGTACTTTGAACAATAAGCTTGTGATACAAAATCATTCTTATAATGTCATGACTAAGTAAAATGAAGACATGAAAAAAGTGTGAACTACATTGTTGTTCATTATTCATCAAAGGTGTGTAAGACATAATTACAAATATTATAGAGGAGAGTAAGCTTTCATGATTGGATAGGAAAGTGCATCTACCTACTCCACCATAGAGAACCCTAAAGCACAATATAAATCTAAATTGTAGAATGATTATGCCTCTAGGTGGTTTCTACTACCTTACAAAATATATAGTGACTTGTATTTACATAATAGATTGTCAACTAAACCTTCCACAATATGTTCACAAGTGGCATGCATATATGGTATGCTTTCAATGCGACCACTAGTTTTGTAGATGTAAAACCTATATGGTGTCAATTGACACAATCATTTGGTGCAAATATAATCATGTTTCAAGAGTATATGGTTTCAAAATAATTAATGGTGTAGATGTGTGCACCCACATGTAGGTTGTGCACAATTCAAAGAGGTTTGAATGAGGATTTAGTGAATCTATTGTAGAATCAAGCATTAGCACACTCCTTGAATGGTATGTAGCTATAATCTTGCATGGTGTAACCAAG
Source organism: Sequoia sempervirens (assembly GCA_007258455.2). Lineage (NCBI taxonomy): Eukaryota > Viridiplantae > Streptophyta > Pinopsida > Cupressales > Cupressaceae > Sequoia > Sequoia sempervirens. The sequence goes on along the minus strand of VDFB02270651.1, from coordinate 581,907,314 downwards.
GGATGTGTGCGTGTATTTATTTCATTGAGTAGCACAAACTTATTTTTAGTGGATGCTTTTGTAGATATGTGTGATGTGATTATATGAGAAATATTTATGAGTGATGCATATTGGCATAATGTGAATGCTTGAGGGAATGATGCATCATGAATGAAATATTTTGAACAAACTCATAGATTTGTGGGTTGCAGATAATTATGCTCAAGTCACTCACCTTTTCTTGTAGATTCAATGGTCTCTGTTATATTTTGGCTCCTAATGAAGAATCTATGATAATAATGACCTAAAGAACTAATGTCTATTTCAATCACTACATGGAATCATTCAAATCATTTCACTCTTGTTAAAAAAAAAGTCCTTATTACATTGGAAAATAACCATATGCCCCTACCCAAAAATGAGACATGGTCAACTTGACATGTCAACCTAATGTGTGTGGGTACATGGTTTAATGCATGTGTTTGTTGATGACTTGGATGCAAAAAAATATAGATATTTTACTCCCACTCAAGAACCAATGAAGGTATAAAATATATATATTCATACCTAGGAAATAATAAGTATTGACTATGTTTTCTTGTAGATGTCGAGGGAAGTTGGTCCCTATTCTTGAGCACTAAAAGGAGAGGGTGTTGCTAAACCTATGTGTCTTTATTGAGGGATGTGTGTTGACATAGAATTGGAACATAGAGCATTGCATTGATGTGGAGCACTCACAATCCAAAGAAATTTTCCAATGAAGAAATAGCTTAATGACACGAAATGCTAAAGTGTGCTTTACAAGTGACAAGGTACCATGCTGAGAAGTATTTGGTTGTTTTTTGGTGCAACACTAGTTTCGTATAGTTAAATTGAGAGCTCAACCATTGGATCAAAGTTGTTGAGTCATTATGTGCTAGTATTCTTGTTGAGAATTGTAAGCTTTCAATGTGAACATATAAATAACATGTTTTGAGTGTTGAGATACAAAGGTGAGCCTAATTCAATCTAGCTCTAGAGTTTGACATGCAAATGCATGAATCAAGTACATTGTTAACAAAGGATCACAAATTATGCTTGAGAATAATCAGAGGTTTCTATGAAAAGTAGTGTGGATGTTGTGGTTTGTGTGGGATGAAACATTGAGATGCTCTATTGTGGCATGCATAGTGTAGTTGTAGAATCCTATGTATAACTAATAATAGAGGCTTTGCAATTAAAATCTTATGTATTTGATTAGGGGGTGAAGGTCTATTTAGTTGTATAACTTTAACATTGTTGAGAACTGTGAAATCTAATACTATAGTTGGATTGTGGTCGAATTTGTAATGGGAACATATGGTCCAAGTGAGTATACTTTCTTAGCCATTATTTTACCTACAATAACAAAGCATGTGTGTTGTATTATTATGTATAGGCCACCATTAACCAAAGAGTTGTGGAACTCCTAGAGGGTCCTTCTACATGATATGTCATTGATGGCCACCAACACATAAATGCATAACACGTTATAGCATAGTATATGGAACCCTCTACATAGGCATAATTAATGCTTTCTTAAGGGGTAGTTAGAACTCTTAGGATGGGGAGTATCAAATAGTCAATGAAACACCATGTTGCAGGCGAGTCACATCAAGGAGATATTGAGACTCTAATCTCATGATATAAAGCATATGGTAGTCGTTAACACCAATGGTAGAGAGATTGAGTCACCTTATGTAGCTGGCCACATTCATCCAAAGAGGTTGGTAAAGAAAAAGATTCATGAGGTGATAATGAAGAACCATATCTCCCTAGGGGTCATCTTGATTTGCATTTTCTTCTTCTAAGTACTTTCTTGAAGAAAGCGAGAGCCTTGTATATCTAGAATTTAACCAAGAAATATATTGACAAGCAACGTAAGAATGAGCATTGAACTTTGATACCAATTATCTATTTTTGGTCTAGAACTAGAGGCATGAAAATAATCATTGGATTTTGATACCAATTATCTACTTTTGGTTTAAAATTCTATGAAAACTTTGCATGTAGGCAAAGTTATAGAGCTAGGACAATAGAGATAGACATATTTCTAATGGTAAGTTTATGTTGTGAAAGTGTTATTATTTAATGACATGGTGAAGGTGGAACAAAGACATGATAAAAAAGTGAACTAGAATGGTGTCCTTTATTGATCAAAGGTGCAGATACATAATTTAAATAGAATATAGAAAAATAGTGGGATCTTGTGATAAAATGTGTGCCCATGTGCAATTTACACATAAGGTGGAGAGGTGTGAGTGCGGAGTTGGTAAAGCTATTGTAAATGAAGCGTAGAAAACTCTTTGAATGACATACAACCATAATCTTCTATAGTGCAATTGAAAATGCACTATGAATTTGCAAGTATTGAATGCTTGCATAGATATGTTTGAAACCATTCTATTAAAAAAATTAATGTATCTTAACATTATGTGAGTGCTCAAAAAGATATTTTAACATAAAATAAAAATGTTAAACTGATGCACAAATTTACAAGTTTAAAATATAATTGAATCACTAATCAAATTAAATAATAAATTTCTAAAACATATACGATAATGAATAAATAAATTACAATATTATTAATATAAAATATTATGATTCAATACTTTATAATTAAAAAAATTAAATTTTAAAAAAAAAAATCATTTAAAAACCTGTAAAAAATTTATATTGAAAAGATGGAAATTTGTAACCCTAATATGTATTAGGTCATTATACTAAAATAATGAATTGAACATTATAAGACTATCTAAGTAGATTACTATAATACAATGAACCCAAAATTTGTTCATAAATTATTCTTAAATTTGAAGATTTCTAGAAATAGCCATGGTGCAATCATGAAATTGCTCAATTACATTATTATTTTCGTTTAATGACGTAATCAAATATTGAATTGATTATGAAGAGGATAATTGTGACTTTTAAAAGGATTAGTTTTATTTTATAACATTTTTTATGTGTTAACAATTCTTTTACGTGAGTTGAGAGATAAGACAGAGCAATGCTGAGTGGGAAGAAAGTTTTTGAAAATGTTGAGCAGGTGCTAAGCAGGAAGAAGTTCATCGAGCAACGGCTCTCTAAGGATGGGTTGATTCTTGTTCTTGACGCGGAGTTGTCTTTTGTGGATGTGGCACTAGGTTTTCCTATGGGCGGGTCTTTCTATGGGCGGGCTGGGCATTTTGGTGGGGGCTCTCCTCTTTTGTCTGGTGTTGCTTCGCAGGCTATTGTAGGCTTTGTCCCTGATGATGCTATGCAAGTGGATGTGGTTATGTTGGGGTTGGATGGTCCTCCCCCTCCCTCGGTTGTCCCACCTCCAGTTGTTGGGGGCTTCCCTTCTTCGAATCTGGTGAAGTCCTTCTTTGAGGCTGCTAAAGTTGGTATTCGGTCTCCTGCTCATGCTCGAGTTCAGCCTTTTCCCTATGCTCGTGATTCTCCCGTAGTGGTCTGTGGACCTGAGGCTGTTGAGAACGAGGATTACTATTTGAAGTAGGGTGTGGTCTGCAAGTTTAATGGCTTGTGGCCCTCCCTTCCCAATCTCCATGAATGGATTTCTGCCTCCTGGAAGCAAGTGGTCTCTTGGTAGATTGAGCTCTATCCCAGTGCAAGGGGTTTCTTTTTAGCAACCTTCGCCTCCTCTGTGAAGCGATATTGCATGTTGGATAGGGGGTGGATGTGGGGTATTCATTCGTTGTCCATCAAGCCTTGGTCTCATTCTTTCAATCCTCTTACGGAGCTATTGAATACCAGACCAATTTGGCTCCGACTGTCGAATCTCCCTCTTCAATTTTGGGAGGATTCTTGTTATAAAGCTATTGGCAACACCATTAGACGCTTTTTGATGGTGGACTCTACGACTCAGGAGCTTGGGCACACTGTGGTTGCTTGTATCTTAGTTGATTTAGACATCTCCAAACCTCTCCATGGTGATGTTGTCTTATTGGTGGAGGACAGACCTTGGAAGCGGCTCCTAGACTATGAGGGTCTCCCCTTTTGGTGTAGGAGATGCTTCTTTGTGGATCATTTGGCCTCTAGTTTCCCTCATGCCTGCTGCAAGGGTGCTGCTACTTGGTGGAAGGATGCTCTCTCGGACCATCTCATTGTGGGTTCTCCTCCTTCGGAAGGTTCTTCTGCAGAGGATGACCCTGCTGAGCCTTCTCAGGAGGCTATGTCTTGCCTTGCTCCTCTTCCGGCTATCCCTTTCGTGGAACCACTGTTGCCTCGATCTGCTGACGTTGTTTAGTATGAGCTTTCCTGAACCTTGTTGTTTGACTCTGTTGGTCCCTCGCTCAATCCTACCTCCTCTCCTGTGCTGCCGACTCCTTCGTTGCGTGGTGGCTCTTTGCCCATGGTGGCTATTGTGGATCCACTTCTCTCGCCTCGCTTAGTGGACTTAGATTCCAAGTCTTCTTGGTCTGTGGTGCTAAGAAAGAAGAAGGGACTCCCTCGATCTATCACAACTTCACGGCCTAGGGTTAAGGGAGTCATATTAGTCCCCTCTAATTATGGGGTTGTCCAGTCCTAGTTTGTGGTTCAACAGCTATCTGTCAGTTGTTTCTGTGTGTGGTCTGTCTCTCTTCCTAGTTCATTCATGGTTTGAACTAGATTCTTTTTGGCCCTATAGGCTCTTAGTGTAAAGGGTACAACACCCTGTAAATGCTGCTTATCTTATCAAAAACATTGTTTATGTGTTGGGTATCCATTTAATATCCAAAACATCTTAAATTAAAAAATGTATATTATCCACAAGCTCCTCTAGGTCAACCAGGTCAAGGCATTAGGATGCAACAACAATATAAAAAGCACCACCATAGCATTTTCCCACATTCTTAACTCTAAGAAATTATAGTTCATATGTGGTTAAAAAATTCATAACAATTATATTTTCTTAACTAATCATTATCAAATATATTTTAGTACAATTAAATTTAATTATTAATTTTCAATAATTTTTTATTTAAATTATTTTGGAGTTTTTATAGTTAAAGAATATGTATATATAAAATTTGATGTTATTTCCAAGAATAATAATTTTAATGGTATAACTATTTTAATTGTGTAATATAATTACTAAAGAAATAATACAATATTTATCACAATTAATATTATTAATTAATGATCAAAGATCAAAACAAATAATAAATATGTTTTTATTATTGTTTTGATTTTGGTATCTTCATAATATTAATATATTGTTGTTTAATAAATTATGATATTGATATAATAATATAATAAATTATATGATTATACAACACTTAAATCAATATACCATTGATGTTGTTGTTGTAATATTATTCAATTGGCAAAATGTAGTCTTTTGAAAAGATTAAAAATTATAAATGTATTTTTACTAATTATAAAAAGCTAAAAAATATTTAATATTTTTTAAAATTAATTATAATTTTAAAAATTAGAAGTTAATTAATATATGATATTACATGTTTTTCAATCTTTCTAATTTAAAAATTAAAAATTAAAAATAATTCTTAAATATCCATCAAATTAATTTTCAAAACATAGTTAAAAATCATCACCTTATTTTCTTTGAATGATGTTTCAAATTTAAAAAATCGTGAAATTGAATTTACTTATATGATAAAAAAATCCTCCCATCAAATTCACAATCACCCACATGGACTCCAAAAGTGTCCAAAATGACTAAGGTTGATTTTTTAAAAATGTGTACCATAAATCTTATTGATATACCTTTTGTAATTTATGTACATCAATGAAATTTCAATTTCATTACCAATTCAATCCCTTCCTGTAGATGTCATGTACCACAAGAGACCTTGCAAGGCTATATACATGAGATTTGTTAGTCAACAAACTTTGGGTATACTTTGGTTATTTGGACATTTTGTTGTCACAATCATCTTGGCAAATCTCAAGGCAACAATTTTTTGAAATAGCATTTCAGTAAATAAATAATCTCACTTTTGCAAAGTTTGTTTTAGGATATGACATTTTTTAAGATTATTTTTTCTTCTTAAAAATTCTTACCCTCACAAGATTGATGTTGAAATATGATATTATTAAATTACTTATAATATGTTATGAGTTCAATAGTAAAAATCTAAATTAGAGGGATCTTATCTCAAACTGTCCAATCTAATAATTTGAAAACAATTTAACTTTTATTCAAATTTTATATAATTTCATAAATTTAAAAAAATATTTAAAAGAATAAAAATTTAACTGAATGATAGCCTATTAACATTTACACTACATTCAAAAAAGACTAACATTTAGAATAAAAAAATATACAACTTTCCTTTCTTGTAATGATTCACCAATCTATTATCTTACCTTCCTGCTTAAATGTGTTCTTTCTCTTTCATGAAAAATTCTTATAGCCAAGAGTCGCAAACTATGATTTTATTTTACCGTGTATCCATCTTCAATTTCTTTGTTATTCTCTTCCAATTCTGCCCTTTGTTATTTCCCTCATTTAATCTTACATTCATTCATTCATTTTTTTCAATTATTGCCTTCTATTCATATCTTCACTACTCTGTATGTTCTCTTTGTTTTATCTTCTTACATACTACTCTCATCTCATTTTTCAACGTATAACTCTTAACATACCTTCTCTCATTGTTTATGCCAAAAGTACCAGTCAACAACAACCAAATTTTTTTCTTAATCCTATCAAAAACCAACTATTTTCCCTCATGCAGCCATTAACAAACACATGGCCTCCAATTGATTTTAATGACTAAGAAATCAGAAAAATGTCACCAAACAAGGTAACTCAGATAAAGCATTTATGTTGCCTTTGGCAATAGATATTCGTTAGTTGGTTCAACCAGATTCGAAAAAGATAAAAGATTAGCTCCTTGAGAATTGAATTAGAGCTGACAAGATTTATAAATTAAAATTTATATTATTTTGATCTTTAAATTTGATGATGAGTTCTGGTTATTTTTTCAGTTCGTATTAATGATAAAAATACTGATGAAGGTTGGGATGTTTCTGATGTCATTTTGAATCCCGTTGATATATGGAATAAGTCGAGTGATTGAGACCATCCGCCTCCTCCTAGTGCTACTACTCTTGTTGCTTTGTGGCTTTGTTATCTATTTGATTTGTTCTGAACCCTAGACCATGTGACTCTCACGATGTGATCTTGTATCCACCCATCTTTTTTTGTAAATATGTGTACTTTTATTTCTTAAGTTAATAGAATGTTGACATATATTCATCAAAAAAATTAATGATGAAATAATTCTATCATATTTTAGCTTAGAAGATTGAATGGCAATAGGTATTATCTTCTTGTCTCTATTAATCAAAATGGAAGCTCTAGATAGTGTTAAAATTGATTAATAGGTTTAAACAACTGGTAACATCTTTTGAATACAAATATACATTCTTGACTGCACTATGGATGCTTACAAGTATAAGATATTGAAAGTCTTCCTAAAACACTTCACAAAATTTATCTTGAAGCTAGAGACAACCTACAACAAGATTTATAGAATAGAACATGAAAAGTAAACAAAAATCATCAAATATTTTTGTTTGTGTAGGATTGCACTTGAGCCTGGATACTCTTGCATTAGACACATCAAGTAGGAGAAAAAAATTTATGAGTTTTTAAAGCTTGTGAATTTTTATAAGATCTAGAATGTTCATTCCATGTATAGCAACTTTGAATGCACGCATTCATGTTGCTTCATTGATTTTTTTTCATTTTGCTAAATATTCCTTATATTCTCTTCTCCTTGTACTTTTGATTATATAGATGTCAATTACCTCAAGTTCTACCCATTCCTTTTTTGTAACTAATATACTCATTTCACTTCAAAGATAAATCTAAAATTGCATATTTTTCTTCACTTATTTGTCCTTCATACTTGTTAGTTTTAGGATCAGAAAAGTAATAAGTAGAAAATGCAACACAATAGACTAATGAACACAACAGTTTACCCTGGGAAAACCCTCCTCGAGGGAGAAAAACCCAGCAAAATATATCTCTTATATAATAGAAGAAATAAGAGCAGAAATCTGCTTACAACTCAGGCCCAACACAAGGCCGAATTTGATACAAAGAATAATAGCACCTCTCCTAGATGTAAAGATACAATTGAATATGTTTCTCCTTGAAATCGATCTACTGCTACAAAATGATGGTTTGTTGCTAAGAGTGAACATTTGTTGCTTGCTTGATGCAAATTAGAGAGTGAATGAATGTGTTGTACAAATGAGATGAAACCACCTTCATTATATACAAGGATAGGTGACCTTTCCACTAGGTCGGCTCCCTTAGGAAATAAAGAATATAAAATATTATTTGTTACAAGAAGGCCTACCTGCCTTAAACAAAGGGAAAATAGCTCCCGAAGCTATAAAACACTAACACTCCCTCTTAGCTAGGGAGGTATTTTCCAAATATCCTCATCATAGAGTCTCTCAACATGACGCTCATAATGGCTACACCCACATCTCAATCTCAGAGATGTACAAGAGTTCATCACGGAGTCTCTCAACATGATGTCGTCATGAAGTCTCTCAACATGACGTCCACAATGGCTACTTCCATGTGTGGAAAGAAACATGTGTACAAGTGTTCATCATAGAGTCTCTCAACGTGATGTCATCATGGAGTCTCTCAACATGACGTCCACAATGGCTACTCCCATGTGTGGAAAACACTAGTACAAGGGTCCATCATGGAGTCTCTCAACATGACGTCCCATCTCAATCTTAGAGATGAACAAGGGCTCGCACCTCATATTTCTCTGTCTCAGAGAAATATACACTACAAGGGCTTTCACCTCATATTTCTTCGTCTAAGAAATATACACTACAAGGGCTTTCACCTCATAGTTCTCCGTCTCAGAGAAATATACACTACAAGGGCTTTCACCTCATATTTCTCTGTCTCAAAGAAATATACATTACAACAGATCTTCATGATGATGTGACTCCCTCTGAAGCTCCAAGTACTTGCATCATCCTCCTAACCTCCTCGTCCAAGGTTGCCTCTATTGGTTTGTCAGACTCCCTCTTAATGGTATTTCTCCTCTTCAAAGAAACTGATCACAATTTGTATAGGTTCTTCCTCTTTGAGAGATTTCTCTAGTGAAGTTATGTGCCACCAATTCAGTCCCATGGCTGCAAGTTGTGTCTCCATTGATATCATGTTAGTTCATTTCTTCAGTCTGTGTGACTTCCTCACAGCCTCAAGCTCTTCCTCCCTTGAATTCCTTATGCAATCTCTCATCATCCTTTTGCTCCTTGATCTGTCCTGAAAGCATTCTAGAGAGATTACTAATAGTTCATAGAATCAAACTACCCCAAAGAGAAATATCCAAACCAATGCTAGAAGCATACATGATTCACTATTCCCAATGTTAGTGCATGAATTAACTACATCATTATTCAAAGGTACAAACATAAAATACTTATCTCTTTATTGTGATGCTCTTTTCACTTCATCTTCATCTATTGTAGAAACAAAACTCAATAGCCTCGGCCTCCATTTGCCCCTTGATGCATCCCGTGAGTTCCTGCTGTTAGGATATGCAATTGAGCAATACTTTATCACCTTAAAATGACTTCAACATAAGTGAATGTAACTGGCTATCATAAGGCGACTTCTTTTCCCTTCAGAGCAATTATGTACCTACAGCAACATCATCATATAATACACCACCTGGGACAGCATATAATATCGGTTTCCTGCAACCTTGTTGATCTGTGCTTGCTCAAAGAGACCCACAACTTGGTCTTTCTTATTAAAATAGAATATCTCTCAAACCTGTGCCAGAAATAATGTAGGCATCATAATAGAGACGCTTCATAAAATATGATCTGAATACTCCACATCAACTAATCCAGTGTGAGTGATGATAGATGGATTTGAGTGCATGAATAAATACTCCACCAGTTTCCTTGCTTCAACCAATATTCATCAATGATTATAAGCCTCTGATTTCCTAGATGCCTCTCCAAAAACACCAATCTTTAGGTGATTTTCATTGAATTGAATTCCTGCAATGTTACTTAGACAAATCTGATCAGATTTCCCTGAACCTGCTCTGATACCATGTTAGTTTTAGGATCAGAAAAGTAATAAGCAGAAAATGCAACACAATAGACTAATGAACACAATAGTTTACCCTGGGAAAACCCTCCTTCTCGAGGGAGAAAAACCCAGCAAAATATATTTCGTATATAATAGAAGAAATGAGAGCAGAAATCTGCTTACAACTCAGGCCCAACACAAGGCCGAATTTGATACAAAGAATAATAGCACCTCTCTTAGATGCAAAGATACAAATGAATATGTTTCTCCTTGAAATCGATCTGCTGCTACAAAATGATGGTTTGTTGCTAAGAGTGCGAACTTTTGATGCTTGCTTGATGCGAATTAGAGAGTGAATGAATGTGTTGTACAAATGAGATGAAATCACCTTCATTATATACAAGGATAGGTGACCTTTCCACTACGTCAGCTCCCTTAGGAAATAAAGAATATAAAATATTATTTGTTACAAGAAGGCCGACCTACCTTAAACAAAGGGAAAATAGCTCCCGAAGCTATAAAACACTAACAATACTAACCATACAAATCATCAACAATAAATAGTGCAGAAATTTCTACTCCTTCATGTAGCTCGACCTCATAGGCATTTAGTGAAAAAAAATTCAACACCTTACATGGTCCTATCTTTTTCTATTTTAGTTTAGTGTTGGTTCCCTAAGGAAACCTCTCTTTTTGTAGATGTACCGAAACTAAATCTTCAATCTGAAATTCCTACTATTTCCTCCTAAGATCAACACGTTCTTTGTTTTTCGTGATATTCTTCTCCAAGTTCCTTTTTAATTCATTATGCAATTTATATAAATATCTAGCAAAATATTTTGCTACAACACTTTGCTATTCCAAATTAACTCTACATCTCAATCCATCTATCCTTTTGGGTTGTAACCATAAACAATCTAAAAATGACTTTCACTTGTACTTATATTAAGTAAATTATTTTAAGCAAATTATGTTTGCGCCAATATCAAATCATGTTGATTTGGTTTTCTTTTGGTCAAACATTTTAACAAATTTTTAAGATTCCTATTTACAACCTCTATTTGTCCATTGGTTTGTGGATGATAGGCTGAACTAAAACCCAACTTGATATCAAATTTTCTATAAAGTTGTCAAAAGCCACTCACAAATTTTGTATCCCTATTTGAGACAACACTCTTAGGCAAAACATGCAATATAAATACTTCCCTAAATAGTAATGCATCAACATGTGTAGTATCATTTGACTTCTTGCACAAAATAAAATGTGTCATTTTTAAAAATCCATAACTACAACAAAAATAGTTGTTGTGTTGTGTTCTTGACAGCCCTAAAACAAAATTCATGCTTACATCTTCTTATATTCTCTAGTACTGATAGTGACTAATATAAACCTATATTTTAACTCTTTCCCTTTGCATCCTAACAAATTCTACAACTCTACACTATGTTTTCACATCCACACTCATCCTTGGCCAATAATATCTCTCATGCAACTATGTCATCTTTTATCCATTCAAAATATCCTACAAGACATCCACTATGTTTTTTTAATAAACCTTTTGGTATACACAATCACTATCCCTTGAATAATAAACCTTCTTGTATGAAATATTCTACCGATGGAGTTATATCATTTTCAATGATATTTTTACATGTTAAATCCACACATCTTTAAATTTTGAATCTTTTGCATACAACTCCCTCATAGAATCAAAACCAACATTCACCCTTACCTCATTTAGCAAACGACACTTTCTACTTAGTGTTTCAACTACTTTATTTGATTCACAATTCCTATGCCATAAAATAAATGAATTACTTTGAATAAATTCAATCTATTTTATATGTCTTTGTTTTAACTTACCTTGGCTATTTATAAATCACAATGCATGATAATTTGTAAATAAAAAAAACTCCTTGGGTAATAGGTAGTGCCTTCACTTTTTGAATGCTAGAACAATAACATAAAATTCATCACACATGATTTTTTTTTGGCTTCATTTAGTTTCTTGTTGAAATAGGCAATGGATCTACCCTCTTGACTCAACACTCTTCTTATGGTTACCCCACTTGCGTCACAATCTACTTAGAACACTTTATTGAAATCCAACAATGCTAGTACCAATTGTTTAGTCAGTTTATTTTCTAATATCTAAAAACTTTTATTTGCTACAACTATCCACTTAAACTCCTTCCTACAATCCTTCATTGTTTATATGATAGATGCACAAATACCACTAAAATTTCTAAAAAAATCTTTTAGAAACTTGCTACTCCATGAAAGATTTTTCTTCAAACATACTCTTAGGTGATGGTCATTCCACAATAGCCTTCACTACTAGTTATGGAGTCTAATCTTGTTGGTTTTGGATCTCTTTCCATTCTAGGGGGATGTAGGGGGTTACTCCCCCCTTCCCCTACCCCCCTCTGACCCACAAGGTCCAGGCAGGATGACCACCTAGCAAGGGGTTCAGGGGTTGTGTGTCTCAGCGAAGATTTGAGGGTAGTACCCCTAAAAGCCACACTTTATATATTTTTTTAATTGTAAATTTGAATTGTTCATCATTAGGTCATAGATTTGACGATAGAGATTATGTTGGTATTTTTATTTTTCCCTAGAAGGAAACCCTCTTTATGCAAGGACATTGTATTACAACTATTATTTTTTGTGTGAAGATTGTGATAGAGAGAAGAGGAAGTTGCCACATATGTGTTGTAGGTTCTACCCCTTCATTTTGCTAGACAAAATAAAAGGAAGGATTGGTTGCTTCTCCCCGAACGTAGCCCATAGTGGGTGAACCGCATATATCTATGTCTCTGTGTTTTGTGTTATTTTTTATGTTTTATTTATGCATTCATTTTATTTTATATTTCTATGTGATCCTATTCCTAACATGTACTCTTTCTAAATCCATTCATAATTCATCTTGTTAAATAATAAAACCCTAATATACTAACTCTTCTTTCTTGAAACTTCACATTCTTATGATTTACCAACAAATTCTCTTATTTCAACCTTTGTAAAACTAACCTCAAATGCATTAAATGCTCCACCTTTGTTCTACAAAATGTCAAAATATTATCTAAATACATAATTACAAACTTACCAAAAAATGTTTTTAGTATCTCATTCATTAATCTCATAAAGGTGCTTGGAGCATTAGTTAATCAAAATGGCATGACTAGCCATTCGTACAGTCCCTTTGTCTTGAATGTTGTTTTTCACTCATTCCCTTTTCTAATTTGTATTTGATGATATCCACTTTTCAAAACAGTTTTCATGAAATACTTAGCTCACATAGACAAATCATCAAATCATCCATGTGGGGTAATAAAAACATGTACTTCTATTGTTATCTTATTTATTTCCCTTGAATATGTACACGAGCCATTCTCCATCTTTTTTTTTGGTGCTAACACTACTATAACAACACATGGACTTGAGTTTTCTCTTATCAATCCTCTGTCCAATAACTCCAAAACTTGAGTATTTATCTCCTCATTTTCCATAGGTATCATTTGGTATGTTGCCTTATTTGGTAAACTAGCTCTTGGAATCAAGTCGATGTGTCGATTAACACTTCTAATTGGTGGTAATCAATCTAGGAATTCTTTTGAAAACATTTATGCATTCCCTTGCAATATCTCCTTCATTTCCAATGGAAATTCTTCAATCTTATCCATTGTCCTAACTTCCACAAGTATTGGAATAAAGGCATAACAAGCCTTCTCTTTTCTCAAATGCCTCTTCAAAAATCTCTTCCCTGAGACCAAACACACACTTGGACTACTATCCACTTCTTTTTTGTTCTTCAATGGACTCAAAATATACTCTTTTCCATCCTTAACAATGGTATATGCATTCATTTTCCCATGATGTACTAATTTTCTATCAAATTGTTGTGGTCTACCCAATGGGACATGACAAGTGTCCATGGGCATTATATTACATGTGATTTCATTTTTGTAACTACCAATTTGGAAACTAACTAAGCATTACTCACTTACCAACCATTGATCTCCTTTATGTAGCCATGAAACCTTGTACAAGTTTGGGTGCTTAATCTTATTCAATTTGAGTTTTTCCACCATTTCCACTATCTAAGATAACCATGCAACACTTTCCTTCCAATTTACATACAATCCTAAATAAATTTCTTGTTCGTACCAGTTCTTTCTTCTCCTTTTCTGGTTTTAGCAACACTCTCTTCAACATTAATGATTCCCCTCATTCTAATTCTTTTATACATTTGGGTGAAGCCACACTTTCTTCATCTACTTGTGTAACATGATTTCTTGCATTAGTTGCTCTCTTGTTTTATTATACCTATGGACACTCAAATGCCCTATGACTAACTTCTCCACATTTGTAGCTTGTTCCAATAAAACCTTTGCCTCTTCCTCTTCCATTATAACCTCTTTCTCTTAAGAAATCCCCTCTTCCTCCTATATTTTGGTTATACTTATTGCTTTGAGTTGTGTTAGATTATCTTTTTCCTTTTCCTCTTCCACTACTAGTTTGTCTTCTTCCTCAAGAAAACCTTTCTTGACCTTAAGAATTATTTTGTTGTTTTCTTGCTAACTTCACCTTTGTTTTAAAGCATATTGATAGGCTTCTTCTATTGTTCTTACCCTAATGAAATTACTCATAGCCCATTTATATACCTAGAGACATTTTCTTCATTGTCCTCAACATGACTAGCCTGAATATTTGATTTATAAAATTCTTCCATATAGTCTTTGACACTAAATTCTTTTCTTTGGTTTTACAATTTTTAGAATGAATTTTATTTGATAGTCAGAAATTTGGCTTTCATCTTTGTAGCCATCCAATCCCAAGTCTTGATTTGCTCTTTTCCTCTTCTCTCTTTGTTTGTATGTGATCCCACCTTAGGGTTGCATCTCCTTTTAGATTTGTAGAAGCAAATTTCACTTTCTTTGAATCTTCAATTGATTTGTAATTGAAATATTTCTCCATCTCCAATATCCAATCTATAAGCGCTTCAAGTTTAAATTACTCCTATAACAAGGAGTGTCTAATCTCAATTTACTACTTATCTTTGACATTGCCCTTAAAATCTTCCTTTTGCATAATTCGTTGCATCCTTTATTTCCAAACCTTGATCTACTTCCTCATCTTCAGTAACATCTTCTAATCAAACTCCTCTCCATTGTGTTACCTCCATTGCATCCAACCTCATCCTAATCTCTCTTAACATCTATCATGTCAACCACTCTCGATTCCATGTCTTCCTTGATGTGCAATGTCTCCTTCTAAGCTCTTTGCAATTGTAGGTCATCTTCCTCACTCACCCACAACAAATTTCTTTAGAGCCTCTCTAGATATAACCCAACCACCTTGCTTTGATACCACTTGGTGCAAGTCTAGACTAGGGGGCCTTATTTTAAACTGCCCAATCTAGCAGCTCTTAAAATGCATATCAACACTCTAGAAACAATTTGGAGGCAAAATTGAATTTGATAAATCTCTTTCAAATTTTTTTGAGGCTTCAAGCATTTAACAAAAATACTTCAAGGAATAAAATTTTACCCTCACATTTACAATGCATTCAAAAAGACAAAAATTCGGTACTGACAAATATATAACTTTACTTTCTTATGATAATTCACCAATTTGTTCTGGTAACTTCCTTAAATGTCTTCTTTCTCCGTCATGAGAAGTTTCTACAGCCAACAGTCACAAACAATTATTTTAATTCTTTGTATGCTCCTTCAACTTCTCTGTTGTTCTCTTCGGGTTTTGCCTTCCGTTATTTCTCTTCTCAGTCAATCCTACATTATTTCTTTTCATTTGTTACCTTATATTCATTTGTTCACTGCTCTCTCTCTCTCTCTCTCTCTCTCTCTCTGTTTTCCTTCACTCATTTTTCAGCGTACAACCATTCCCATACCCTCTCTTCTTGTCGTTTATTGTCTAGAAATGTACCACGCCATTAGCAACAACCAAAAACCTTTTCTTAAATATGTCAAAAACCAATCGTTTTCCAATGTGGCCAATAGCAAACACATGACCTCCAAATCGATTTCAACGACCAAGACATCAAAAGATGGCATCACGCATCCAAAGGTTTTCACCAAGTTACTGTTTTTTGTTCATCAAGCTCAAAGAAAAAGCAATATACATGACACGCATGAAAAGAAAAACTGATAAGTCGCGGTGAAGGAAAAGATAATTTGTTCAAACTGGAAAATCAGTATTTTTAGAAGCAAACAATTGAAGAAAAATGCCACCAAAGAAGACAAGAAACTCAAAGAAAGCGTTTTAATTGCCTTTAGCAATAGATATTCGTTAGTTGGCCTGACTAGATTGGAAAAAGAAAAAGATCTGCTCCTTCAGAATTGAATTACAGTTGGCAAGATTTAAAGATTAAAATTCATATCCTTTTGACCTTCAAATTTTGTGATGTAATAACCCTATCTTATTCCAGCTCAGTATATAGAAGATTGAAATGTTAAATAGGTATTATCTTCCCATCTCTGTTGATCAAAATGGAAGCTTTAGGCAGTGTTAAAATTGATTAATAGGTCAAAACAGCTCCTAATGCCTTTTGAAAATATTTCAAGTACGCATTTCTAACACCATTACGGATGCTTCCAAGCACAAGACTACTGAAGCAATTCACAAAATGATCCAAAAGCCACAAACAACCTACATCAAATTCATAAAACAGAACAGAAAAACTAAACAAAACTCAAAATGCTTTTAGTTGAGCTGGATTGCATTTAAGCCTGGATGCTCCTGCATTATTTAAGTGCTTTTGGATTCATTTACCATCGTATTATAATAAAGTATATTTCTCCAACATGGTGCTAAAAATCTATCCTCATGTTCCAAAGAATACCAAAACTCGCATAACCACTATTCTGTAGTGTTCACCTTGCTGTTTATGAAAGACAAAAACCACTGAAACTAATGCAATGTACTCTAGTGCTGATTTCTAATAGAACCTTTCTCTACTTGTGCACAGGTAACTGTCATTAATTATTTAAGAAAACAGTCAATAAACCTGATAAAAAAATCTCTTGTATCAAAAGATCATTTAATCAGTTGTATATCATAAACTAATATATAATCTATAAACAAAACTGTATACAATTTAATACATTGTATTCACAGGTCTCGCAAAGATGATTAAAAAAGCAACATGATCCTCATTATTATTTCAGGTGTCGAATCATGAATGATATAATTGGACACTTACAAATAATGTTTTCTATCAGAACCAACAACATATAGTTTTTCCTTTTGGAGATAGACAACCGACACAGAGGAGTCAAATCTCTGAAATGTATGTCAGGAAATCTATCAATTGGATTTCTTACATAATCTTATTGCATGTACAATATGGAAAGGAAAAAATCAGCCAGTCACTGCTGTTGATTTGCATTGCGTCTTTGAAGAACAAATGATCCAATGATGATTGCGATTCCTGTGATTGCCAATGTGAAAAGAAATTTACGATGTGAGACATCTCGTGGTCTTTCCCTAGGGACTCTTTGAGATGGTTCTGATGAACTATGGCCATTTTCTCCATTCTGGTCTCTGATGCCACAATGAGTGCTCTCAATATTAGGCATCGAATTGTACATAATTAATGCTTGATATACATTTTACAAACATTAATCAAATCACTTGGATCATTGAATTTCTAAACTGATGCATGGAGAAGCTATTCCTGGATATTGTTTAGTTTCACTCAGATGGAAATCAATTAATTACAAATAACTCCCACATTAATTTTTATATTCCTATTTTCAATTTTGGTATTTTTCATTATCATATTGTTCTAAATAAACTCTTCAATCTAGTGAAAACCACTTTTAGAAAATGTTAACTGCAAACTAGAAATTTACAGTAAAAACACAACTAATTCTTCTTCTCCAAGGCATACACATGATAATACACGGTGGAAATAATAGTTCAGCTTCATAAAGTGTTAGAATGTTTCTTGCAAAAACCAGCATGAAACAAAATTTTAACGATATAATCTATATGCATGAAATCAGAATGCAGAGGAAGCAACAAAAAGTTCACCTGGATAACAAGAAATGAGTGGATATGATCAATAATTTAAGTACCAAAAATACCACCAACTGTTCATTTTTCTTTGATTTGACATGCCACTCATCTCAGGAAAGGTACACCATATGAGATGGTTTTACAGTGAGAAAATGTGTTAACACATCTGAAAGAACTATTACATAGTCATATTTTATAGCTATGAGGCAAAATAAATGTTTGTGCTTTCATGTTTGCTTTGTATATAAAAAATCCATAAAAAAATTGTATAATATTCTAGCATTATGAATATTTCTATGTTCACTAGGAGCAACAGGAAAGTAAAATGCTATATAGAATGCATCACCACTCCAGTGATATCAAGTCTAGGTTGTTCATCAAGATTATAACTTCTCATTTTTCTAGAGATGGATTTCTAAGATGTGATGACAGAGTGTAACTTTGGATTAAGTTTCATTTAAGGTGCATAGTTGAAAAAACAATTAATCAGCTTCCACAGTTGAGAAATCCAATGACATTCTAAGGACTTATACAGTAAATGTAAGTATGACTTAAACTAAATGACCAGATTTCCATTTCTGTTTAGGAAGGTATTTAATTTTAGTTCTAGCTATAGGAAAGCTATAACTAGAAATGGAGCAGAAGGCATCCTTGTTTTAAGCAAAATTCTAACCTGATCCTTTCTGTACCTAAGTATAAAATTATATTCATTAGCTTTGGTGGGTGATGTAACACTCAATAATTCTATATGAGCTTAAGACTTGGATGGGGGTACAAGCTTTATGACTGTTCTCTAAACATTGATCTGAATACATGAGTGCACACACTTTATGTTGCAGCACAATTAGTCATGGACATTTGAAAGATATATATCCCATGCTACTGTCATTTGCAACACCAATATAGTCTGTATATTGGAGATAACTGCTATTAACAGTTAGCATCTCTATCAAGTTCTTGGTGACTCTTTCAAAGAGCTCACACTACTATGATCCAATACCTACAAGAGCGAACCCGTCAGAGCTCCAAGGTTTTATGTGAAAATAGATCTTACATGTACAGAGAGCATTTGTACTACATTTACAAACATATAATATAAATCCAAATCCTTGTGATATTTCTTGATTCATCAATTCTGGCTGGTCTCAATATGTTGATACATGTATCATTCATATCTCTCCAGAACTTCACCGACAAATGATGAAATTCGGTCCTACCTAGTTAGTTTCTAGACGGGAAAACTACCTGATCTTCCCCATCACTTCTAGGAGGATAACACACCATACCTTAAATCAAATTCCCTGGAAAAATTTGTCTCCATCTCAGACAAAATTAAACATAACAAAATACGCATATACATAGATAGGTGTCGAGGATATAAGCAAGGGTATCTCAAACGGATAAATTTTTGAACAAAAAATCACCTTGCATCTACAATGGGAATATTTGACTGTAGGATGCAGGAGAAGAGAATGCAGATCTTACAGATGTACTGATGTTTTTTGAAAGCAGAAGATACAAGGAGCAAAGATTGATGAAAGGATCTCTGATTCAAAGAAGAAAGATACTTCCCACGAAGCCAGCTTTCAAAACGCTTTACAAAGATAGATCAGAACAGATGTGAATATCCATTAAGAAACAATCTATAGAAAGAAGAGGATTGGCAGCTTTGGCAGAACATATTTCAGATTCAGGTTCTAAAGGCAAAAAAGATAAGGAAATAATTCCAGTAAATATGGAAACATAAGTTCAGCTCAAACAGAGTTCCTGAATATATAAATTTAGCTTAAGAAACTGTTGTATATTCACTTCAGTCTCAAGATGTTTCTGTTGAACCCACCATTCAGGAAGTTATCCATACTTTAAAAAAAATGTGCTCACAAAGAGCCCACCATGATTTGATATCTGTTGGGTGCGGTTGGGACTGGGTTCCATCCCCAAGTGAATTCAATGAAATGGAACCTCTCCATTGCAACCTCAAAGCTAAACAGGTAAAGAATGTGTCTTTACCCGTATTAAACCAAAAACAAAACTGCCAAGAATTTTTTTTCAAAAGGACATTTTGCTTAGATTTGGGGAAAAATCTGGATAAAACATTTGGTTTTAGACTACCTTTACTATAGGCAGTTTGCTTAGCCTTCGATATTTTACCCTTAAACCTGGAAATTGATTCCACACATGATTGGATATTTTAGTAATTTTAGTTTCTAAATATTTCCATTAAAACAAAAGGAAAGAATCTAAGCACCAGAAATATGACTCCAAAAACTTGATTTACCTTGATGAAACCCCACTGGCATCAGAATTTTCTTCATGAAATTGTAGATCATGCGCAAGCTTTTCACATAATCTGACATATTTCCCGCAATGATGACACAACTCTGTCCTATTCCCACATATTTCCTGTAATAAACATAATAGAAAGTGCTGAGTTCATTGAGGCCTTATAGGTTATCAAAACACATTTTCCTAAGTCAAACCTGAATTTTGTGTGCCAGTTCAATGTATCTTACCAGATGTGTATTCAAATCTGCTGCTGGCAGGGGGAAATCACAATACCCACATACAACAATCCGCTGAAGACACTTGTCACGTTCATGGATGAGCAATAATTCACGTTCTATGGATTCACCACACTTTGAACAAGCTACCTACAAATATTGATCATGAAGACTAGCTCAACAGATGCCAGTGTAAATTATAACATAAGGTGCATCAAAATCCTACTGGTAGAGCCAGGAAAGTGTTTGACCATTCTCACCAAAAACAATCAACTCTAAATGAAGTCTACAAGATAACAATGTTATGAAAGATCATAATTGAAAACATCATCATCTTTCAAGTTTCAAATAATGAACTGTCGCTTAAGAGGAAAATCATCATTTGACAACATAATCTGACAGAAACACCCACTGCTTCTTAGGAACAAGAAAAACAATAATTTTCTACCACTGCAAAGTAATAAATGCTCACAAATGCGCCATTGTAAACCATATGAAGAGCTCTACCTATCACTTTTCCAAGATGTTTTTCCTAAATCTCTTTCCAAATCAGGAGAATAATTGCAATTTGCAAAGAACTCTACCAATTTTGAGTTCTTTCCTGTTTCCTATAAACAGGCATCACAAATTAATGCCCTATGAGATCTAGCTTATCCCAAGTATTTCTCTTGCATAGCCAAGCATTTGTTAATGTATGCCCAAGTATGTAGTCAAAATCTCATAAACAAACATTAGAAACCATAAGCTTCTAGAGGTTGGAACCATTAAAGAAGAAACTCCAGGAAGGATAATGTAAATGTACTTACATGTCAAAATTTTCTCAATTTAGCTCACAGAAAAATGGACCACATATATTCATAGGCATACACTTTCCTCCCTAGATGGTTACAAACTTACAAATTGAAATAAGTACTGCATATTTATACATTTGTTCTGAAAAACCCTGTGCATTACCAAAGTGCTACTTCTACTGTAAGACATAAACCATGATACAGAAGCCACTTGTATATTCTGTTGTTAATTGTGAAAGGCATGTTTAAAAAGAATGTTATCACAAGTGAGGAGAATAGTGGGTCAAGGAAGATTGTAAGCTTCAAATGGGCAGCAGTTCTCTTGCATGGCATCACCTATGGGTTGTGTTAGATCCCTGTTTCACATGCCTTAAAATGCAAAAATCCCAAGTCTTGCTAGACTTTGTTGCAGGTGCCTTGTGTTAACCCACCATTTATAACCAATCTAAGAGAGTCTAAGTGGGTTTTCTCATTGTCAAAATTGCTCAAGTGTGTCCTTTGTCATCCCTTGTGTGCTTCTCAATGTGTTGGAAGTAGCAAAATCTAGAAAAGTTTAAGTGTGGGGGACTGTGTTGTTCAAATTCTTAAGTTAGTGCAAAAGTTGTCGGAATTTCAGACTTTCAGGATTTCCCTTAATAGAGTACCATTTCCATGTCACCCCTGATCTCCAAAACCAGATCATTTACCTTAAGTTCCTTCTAGTGCTAAAGTTTCGGAATTTCCCTTCCCTTGTTACTTGGTATGCCTTCCTCCAATCCTCAAAACCCTAACTATTTTCCTTAAAAAAATTATGTGCCAAAGTTTTGGACATTTGTTTGCCAAAGTACCATTTTCATGATCTCTCTAATCTCACAAATCCTAACCCCTTGCATTATTTCCTTGTCATGTTAGATTTCCGGGCCTACCCATTCTTGAGTACCATTCCCGCATTCCCCTCAAACTCCAAAGTCCGACATTTTTCAAGGTCGGATTTTCTTTTGTTAGAGTACCTCATAAGGGCCATCCCCGAGTTGTGACTCCTTACTCAATATTTTCACAAGTTACTTTATCAAAGTCAATCTTTCAATCTTACTTCTACCTGAGTACTTGTTTCTTGTCATCCCTAAAGCCCAAACTCTGTCGTTTCCCTCATATACCTTTGCGAAGTTGGACTTTTGCTCATTCCCTTCTGTGAGTACTTCCTCCTTGGCATCTTCAACACCCAACGCCCGATAACTTTCTACATGTATCCTATCAGATGTGGAGGTGCAGGTGTCTCTTTCGCATGGTAGCAAGTATGTAATACTCTCAAACCTTGATCCTCGACAAGGCATGACTCATGAGGTATACTCAACCCCCGATCCTTGAAACTCCAAAACTCCTACACTTTTTAGGGTTTGTTCTCACTAACTTCCCTGCCTATCTCAAAGTGCATTTAATGACCTGATTTGATCCTATAACTGCTAAAATGGATTTATCTTGCCCAAAAGCAGCTATTCAATCTAAGGCACAAATTTTCTTGCACTATCAACGATGAAGAAGAAGATGACCCACACCTTCATTAATGTAGCGGTTGAGTTTCCAAGTTCTTGAAGACTCTTAAGCAACCTCCTAGCAGTTCTAACAAATTTCCCAAGATTTTTCTTCCTTACACAATAAGAACTAGTGGCTACTAGCGTGAGAGGGCAAATCTGATGTGCTCTAACTAAAAGTTGTAATGGCTTGAACAGATTTGTGATTTCCCAACAAGGGTTCACATGCCCAATTCCAGGCAATTTGTTTGGCGATTCATCTTGTGATCCTAAATTGACACATGTCACCCATCACAAGGGACTACCTCTCTGCATTATTTCTATATATGGGCTCGATTTTTCATTTGTAAGAGGTTGGAAAATGAGGGAAAACACTCTGTATTGTAAACCAGTCTTATTTTTGCAGAAACACAGCTAATACAATATTGTCTATGCAATTTGTAGTGATACAAACTTTTGGTCAATTTACATGAATGATGGTTTGATGTTGTCTCCTTTGTTATATTGTTTATTCTTGAAGAGAAGTATACTTTCAACGAGGGTTGAAAATTTTTGCCTATACATTTTCTATAGGATTTGCTATTCTAGTTGATACACCTTCAAGGAGAGCAAGAAATCTTTCTAGGAAGCAAGTGGGATTTGCAGTATTAGAAAACCGATTATTAAGTAGAACTTAGTATTTGGATTACATTTTTAGGTCCATGTTCTTGTAAGGCAATAATAGTCAATGTAAAGCAATGCTTTATTTTTTGAGCCACTCGAAGAGTTGTTGTCAAGACAAATTGGTGGAAGTATTTGATGACTTTGTTTTCCCTAAATAGGCACTGGTCAGTTAGAGAAATTCCTCCCAGCCCACTCACATAAAAAGAAAGACAAATCCATTGAAGAATAATTTATTTTTGTAATTTTATTCTATTCATACCTGCGCATTAAAGGTACAAGGAGTATTAGTTGTTATGAAATATCCAATAAATCCTTACCTAATTTGTATAAATATCATTTATGTTGTGCATTGTGATAATAAGCCTATTATATCTGTGTAGAATCCAGTGTGTTAATAGGACTACCCATGTAGGTTTTGCAAAGCCTAAAGTGCAAGAGGGAATAGTTTATTCTCTTGTTCATTGGCTATCCTCCCAACAATTACCATTGAGGGAATAGTTTGTGCACAGAAATTTGCAACTTCTTAGAAGCTATTGGTAGCAGATTGGAGAACCAACAAGTTATACACATTAATTTCATTTCATAAGAAATGAATCTATTATGGCATCATGTACCATGTTTGCAAGCAACTTATGATTGGGTTGTTCATGTTTTCCTTCGAGCACACTACCACTACTAAATTGTGCATATAGATAAACTCGTAGTGGGAAGAGAGTGATCCAAAATGGATCAAAAGATCAATCACATGAAAGAAAAACAAGTACAATATGGAAAAGATCCACCAAAACATCAAATTTCCAGCTCAAACTGAGAAATTGCCAATCCTGCTTTGCTAAGTCATGGTTGTGCTTGTGATAGTGGTGGTTCTGTTATTGCTAATAATTATGCTTGTGTTAATGGTAGTTATGCTTGAGTCAATGGCAGTTTTTTCCTACAAATTGGGAGCTTTGCCTGATGATGATATAAGTTACGAAATAGACAAAAAAACGCTTTCTTTAGCTTCTTGACATTTGGGAATACTTGGGGATAGGAAGGGACATCTTCAGCATTAAATAGATTATAGGAAGAGGCAAAGGTTATGGACTAATCGATATAAATGTAGGGGCATATTCATATATGAGCGAGTGATAGGTAGCAGAGAGTTAACATAAGTAATCAGCATTCAACAGTATCGTATTGATTAATAC
Source organism: Sequoia sempervirens (assembly GCA_007258455.2). NCBI lineage: Eukaryota > Viridiplantae > Streptophyta > Pinopsida > Cupressales > Cupressaceae > Sequoia > Sequoia sempervirens. The sequence continues at coordinate 581,882,584 of VDFB02270651.1, read as the reverse complement.
TCCATGTAATGCTCTTTGTAAGATACCATTGGGCAGCACAAACAGGAGAAAGAGGTAGCAGAGAGTTGGGAGACTAACGTTCCACAGAGCTCTTTGTAATTGCCATTGTTAGAGTAGGCAGTTCGTGATCAGTTGAGACTAGCAAACTGGTTTTCTGCACACTGAGGTTTCCAAGAAAAGATTCTTAGACTTACATGAGGCTTGCTTATTTTATTTCAGCTATACGTGGTTCATGTTAACTGCTAAATCAGTAATCCACATTCCACTACCCTAAATACACTCCAATAACCAATTTACTGTCATTTAATGTATGATTCTAGTAGTATCAGTAGGTTTCAGTTTCAAATCTGCATTCAATTTCCAACAAATAAAATGTAGAAGAAATTGCAGATCAACGGAGCACGTGTTGCATTGTTAAAATAGACTTTAGACTTCTAGTTTCGTTGATTTGGCCAAGCAATGACTAACAGAAACATTAATCTTCCTCTCAACAACTATAAAAAATTATCCGTTATATTCTACCTTTTAGAGGCTCCCAAAATTCTCACATAAAATTAACTTCAAGCTTCAACTAGAAAAGAGGTAGAGGAACCATGCACCCAAGGATCTGTGACTAGTGACTCAATCACAAACACCACCTTTGATCTTCATTAGGACTACAAAACATCCAAACCCAAATAAAAAGCAATTGTAACTGTCTTTAAAAGTTGTACGCAAAAGAAAGCAGCCAGCACCTTAGCTGTCATTTAAACTACATTTGCTTAAACATAATATGGGCTAGGACATCAACCATTCTGTGTGGTTGAATTTTTCTTTTTGATTCTCTCGGGCCTTTATTCATCCAATCCAATCTATTCCAAAGAATTACCACAAATGTATCTTCAAACTATGATCTTAATGACGTTCTTCTTTTTATTCTACTATTACCTGGACATCTCTAACATCCTCTTTCAAAACAAGTCTCCTATTTCTTAAAGCTTATTTTCAATAGCCCAATCCACACTACATTTCTTTTTATTTTACATTGAGAATTCTCCTCCCTTTGTAACAGTGCTAATGTTGCAAGAGATGTTGGAGTTGATCAAGTCTTACCTTAAAACTCTTGTGATGCATTGTTGTACCGCCATGCAAATGGCAGAATAAAATAACTGTTTCTGTATACCATTTCAAAGTTTGCTGGCCAAAAGAAGTGGAAATGTTGACATTGACAGTTACTAATACTAATCTAGACACCAAAATGTCATGCATAGAAAAGCATAGAGAACTCTGCAAGGAACGAGAATAGACAGAAAGATTTGCAAAATTTCACTAGACATCTATGCTGCACCCTTAATTTCTTGAGCTTCTGTCAATCAACCTCTTGATTGATTGATCATTTCTTACAGTGCAATAGACATCTATATTTATATTAAAAGCCATGATAGAGAGAAACTCCTTGCATAATGATTTGATAGTTATACCCATTAATAAATTAGATTAAATGGGAATTTATGATTGTTACACTAACACAGCATAATCACTTAAGATCATGTTAGATGCTAGGAAAACACTGCATCATCGGATTATAAATGCTACATTGTCCGCTACATAGGTACAGGTCATCTATAGAAGTATATGTCACTTGCCCACCAACAGCTTAGATCCCAAAATTCTGCTAACTAAGAAACTCTGACTAGGTCACAACTTGAGCCTCACCCAAGATAGCCTTATAAATAGCCATATGCATAGCTTGGCTATACTAATGTTCTTCTGAAAGAATGGTTTCCTCACCAGTAAGGGGTATCACCCTTATAATCTACAAGAGAATTCTCAAGCATCTTTGTGTTATTTTTCTCTCAGCCATTGTTTTATCTTAATCACCTTCAAAGTTTAGCAATATGCAAGAAATGGATTGAATTTATTAAAGATAATTGTGTACTCCTGCAGTTACTAAACTGTCTTATGCTACCATATGTTTTACTGTAACTACAGATACTATGCAATTAATTGCATTTCATCTCTAAGCTTTGGCCACCTTTACTGTGCAAACCGAAGCCTTTTTACCAATTTGCCTCTAGTAACTTTTGTATATTCATATCCCATGACAGATCTCAGTTTATGTGATTATGAAAGAATTTACTAATAGCCAGTGCTTTATCAATATGCTGCTAATTGTGAACAAATCTGATTGAAATTGAGGCTTCCAATATATTAATTTCTTGAGAAACAAAACCCAAGTTGATCGATTGTTGTGTTTAGCTTGACTCTCCAAAATTCTTAGTCATCCTAACTATTCTATATAATGGGCAGAATATTTTTTATTATTAAACTGTATACGAACAAATTGGAGCATTAAAATTTTAATGAGAGAGCCCCAGGTTGAAATCCCAAGAGATGATAAAGTGTTTAAATTAAGTAAAATGTCCTATTGCTTAAATTGAGTAAAATACTGCACACCCATCTTGTCGGATGCAGAATAACCCAACTACAAGATCATGCGTGAGTTCTGAGGGAATCTGACAGAAAATATACAGCGGCTTAAGGTTGCCTCCAAAGAAGGAGAATTTATCAAATCAAGAAACATACAAATTGCGTCGTACAAGTCTATAGGCATAACAGACCATGAAGCTGTGAGTGCAGTGGAAACAAGTTAAATGATGAAATTCAATCTCAGAGAAAGAAAAGGTTAATTTTCACAAGCAATGCCAACAGTCAATGCAATTTATGTAGCTAAACTATGATGACATAAAAAATTTAGGCATACAAATGATCGCTTATCCTCTCAAGACTACATTTCTTTGTTTGATTTTCCCTCTTAGATTGTGAACTCTCTCAGATGTAGCTAGAATTGTTTCCCATGACCAGAAAAAAGTAGTAGGATTTCAGTATCCTGATTACTGTCAAATATAAGAACAATGTGAGGTTGCCTATGTTAGTTTTAGGATCAGCTATGAATAAACAGATTTTAATTCAATTTCAAACAAATAGACACAGTATATACCCTGGGAAAACCCTCCACTTGAGGGAGAAAAACCCAGCAACAATATATCACTTATATATTGAATATGAAACAACAATGTTCTTTACAATGAGGCCGATTATAAGGCCAAACAACAGCACCAAAACATGATGCAATCACAGAATAATATATAACTCCTTGCTGATGTTAATATCAATCTCTCTTAGTGATGAACTCGGCCTCCTTCAAGACTTCGATCTGCACTTGATAAACTCGCACTTAAATACACACAAACTATGAACTGATATCCTTGAATGGTGAACAACATCTTGTATATATACAAATCGTAGAGATAGCCTTCAAGAATCGTAACTTTTCATATTACAAAGTCGGCCCAAGAATGAAAGAGTATAACTCAAAGAAGGTGGCGAATGAATTGAAGTCGGCCTCATGTAATTTTGATTTACAATAATTAAATATTGTTAATTATTTCGATCTCCAAGTGAAGCGCCTCTTCACTTAATATCGACTCAAATAAATTAAATAGCCTAGCGGCTATATTTAATTTATGCTAGATATAAGTTGAGGCTGGAAGTAAGAAGCCCGACGCTGTTAACATCAACACTCCCTCTCAGCTAGGGAGGAATACTTCCAACTATCCAATGTCATGGAATCTCTTAACATGACATCCACAATGGCTACACCCATATGTGGAAAGAGCTCATCACGAAGTCACTCAACGTGATATCAACCATCATGGCTACTCCCATGTATGGGAAAGTATATGTGCACAAGTGCCCATCACGGAATCACTCAACGTGATGTCATCATCTCATCATGACATCCACCATGGCTTCTCCCAGAGGGTGAATAAACACAAGTACAAGAAAATCATCACGGAGTCTCTCAATGTGATGTTGTCATGGAGTCACTCAACATGACATTCACTATGGCTACTCCTAGAGGGTGGAAACAAAGGCTTTCACCTCAAATTTCTCTCACAGAGAAAGATGCATTAACAAGGGCTTACACCTCAAATTTCTCTCACAGAGAAAGATGCATTAAACAAGGGCTTGCACCTCAAATTTCTCTCACAAAGAAAAAATGAATTAAAGCAAATCACAGAAGATCACTGATGCTGAGTCTCCCTCTCAGCTAGGGCTTCATTCTCCACAATTCCAAGCTTGTCTCGAAAGTACACAAACTTTACTCTGGAGAGAGGCTTGGTGAGAATATCGATCGTCTGCTCATCAGTGCTAATGTACTTCAACTGGATAGCTTTCCTCAATACCATATCTCTAATATAGTGGTATTTGATCTCAACATGTTTGGTTCTATCATGAAACACTGGATTGACAGAAAGTTTCACACAGCTTTGATTATCACAATAAATGACAGTCGGCTCCAATGATTGTCCAAACCATAGAAGCATAAATCTGCAAAAAATCCCTATTAATCGCGATTTTTAAAAAATCTAAAGGCTGGACGATTTTTTCCCCGATTTTTTGAAAAAATTATTGACCTTTTGGTCAACCATTTTTTCTTGTTTCAAACTGCAAAATTGCCAAAAAAAAAAGTTTAAAACCTGCAAAAAAACGCGTTTAAAACTTGCAAAAAAAGGCGAATAAAATCACACTGATTTTTGTATGAAAAAAAACCATGAGACCATAGCTTGTTGCTTACTATTATGCTTTGATAGATTTTTTCCAAGCATCCATAGCTTGTTCGAAAGCACCTGTTTTAGGCTTTTAGCCATCGCAGCAAGGCAGTGAACTGTTTGATAAAATGCTTTGGTAGACATGTATGAAAAATGTGGTAACATAGACAAGGTAGTGAACTATTTGAAAAAATGCCTCAAAGAAATGTGGTCTCATGGTGATGGAATGCCATGACAAGAAAATTGCTAACAACATAGTTTGAGATGGAATCACCTAGGGAATTTTGGAAATTTCTCCCACTTCTCTTCACACCCATATAACCAACGAAAATCTATTTTCTATAATTCATGGATTGAACTCTATATTTTATTTGCTCTCAATGTTTGTATGCTATGGAAATGCCATTAAATTTTTTTAAAAAGTAGTTTCTGACTGTTTTTCTTCAATTTTTTGCGTTCTTTTGTAAATTCGATTTTTTGCTGATTTTTTCAAAAAATCCTGAACTTTTGGTTTGACGATTTTTTCCCCAAACGATTAATGCTGCTATGGCCGACTCCAAACAAACCTGCAAGGAGCTTCCAAAGCCACACTACTTCTCGAGCTGCCACACAAGCTGCAATATACTCGACCTTTGCAGTGCTCAATGCCACTGAAGACTGCTTCCTGCTACACCAGGAGATCATCGCAAACCTCAAACTAAAACATCCAGAGGTGCTCTTTCGATCAACAACACACCCTTCCCAATCAAAATCAAAATATCCATGCAGCTTCAAGTCCACACCAGAAGAATATCTCAAGCCATACCCAACTGTGCCACGCAAGTATCTCAGGATATGCCTTGCTGCAACTAGATGTATTTGCCTTGTTTCACACATGAACTGACTAAGTGCACTCACTGCATAACAAATATTTGGTCTAGTGTTGAATAGATAAGTCAACGATCCAATCAACTGCCTGTACATAGTAGGATCCACTAGATCTGAACTAGCTGCAGCCTCTTTTAACTTCTGAAAATTGGTTTCCATAGGTGTAGACATGGATTTGCAATCCATCATACCAAATCTCTTCAAGATGTCTATTGTATACTTCCCTTGACTCAGAATGATCTCATAAGGCCTCTGCCATACTTCTAAACCAAGGAAGTAATGCATGTACTTAAGATCCTTCATTTCAAATTTAGAAGCCAACTCCTTGCATTTGATAATGAGGTGTTCTTCACCAGTAAGAAAAAAATCAACAACATAAAGAACCAAGATCAATGCCTCACCATCAATTACCTTGAAGTATAGGTTTGAATCAGCATCATTCTTGGAGAAGCCCAAGCTCAACAGGTATCGACCAATCCTCTCATACCAAGCACAAGGAGCCTGCTTAAGGCCATACAAAGCCTTCTTCAATCTGCAAACATGAGACTCCTTCCCATGAACCTCAAATCCATCAGGTTGCTCAATGTATACCTCTTCTTCAATTACACCATTTAGAAATGTTGTATTCACGTCCATTTAATGTAACTTCCATCCTTTAGCTGCTGCAATAGCAATGATAGTCCTGATGGATGTATAACGAGCAACTGGAGCAAATGTTTCCTCATAGTCTATTCCCTCTTTCTAAGAGAATCCTCTAGCCACAAACCTAGCCTTATACTTCTTGATGCTTCCATCAGCCGCATGCTTGATCTTGAACAGCAACTTAGAAAATACAACAGATTTTCCTTCTGGTCTAGGTACTATATCCCAAACATCGTTCTTGAGGATAGATTGATATTCTTCAGCCATAGCATCTCTCCATACTTGCTGTCTTGAAGCTTCCTCAACACTGGAAGGCTCAGATTCAATGATATGGCTCATTAGTGCAACATAGCTTGAAAACTTCTAAGGTCTTTTGCTTTCTCTGAATGTTCCTCTAGGGGCTGCAAACTTTTTTGCCTCTGCATCGTTTGCCTAGCCCATAGAGGTCGCTTTCGACCAATAACAATGTCTCTAGGCCCATCAGTAGGTTCCAAAGGCTCAACTGGATCACCATCTTCTTCTGGTTCAAGAAACTCCCTTTGAATCTCAGGAGTATGGTCAACTTCCATGTCCTGAGGAGTTGCATGGTCTTCATTGACTATCTCCATGTGAGTTCCCTTAGATCTCTTGAATGCAACATCCTCTTCACATGTAACATCCCTGCTGATCTTTATCAGTTTCTGACCTGGAATGTAAACTCTGTAGGCTTTTGAAGACTCACTGTAGCCCACAAATATTCCCTTCTTGCCAGATGGTTCCAACTTTGTCCTTTTATCTTTAGGCACATGAACATACACAGGACAACCAAAATGGTTGACTTCAGGCTTCACACCTATGAAAGCTTCTTCAGGAGTCATGTTCTCCAAGATACAATGAGGGCTCCGATTATGAACATACACAGCTGTCCTAGATGCCTCGACCCAAAGGAAGGTTTGCAGATCTTGATCATGGATCATGCCTTTAGCTGCTTCTACAATGGATCTGTTCTTCCTTTCTACTACACCATTTTTTGTGGATTGTAGGGGACACAAAACTCCCTCTTAATTCCTGCCTCAAGACAAAAGTTACGAAAGCTTTCAGAGATGTATTCTCCTCCGTTGTCAGATCTCAGAACTTTAATCCTCTTCCCGGACAAGTTCTCTACTTGAGCTTTAATTTCCTTGACTCTCTCAAGTACTTCCTCAGATTCTTTAGTCTTTAAGAAATAAATCCAAGTCTTTCTAGAGTAGTCATCAATGAAAATTATATAATACAAGAAACCACTCAAAGAAGCAACAGACATTGGACCACACAAATCAGAATGAATAAGATCTAGAATACATTTAGATCTACCTTCACTACTATGAAAAGGACCTTTAGTATTCTTACCCAATGTGCATCCTCAGCAAGTACCTTCATGCTCCTGGCTGAGTTTAGGAAGGCCTGTGACCATCTTCTCCATGGTAGGAAGTCCACGGAAGTGAAGGTGAGCAAGTCTTCTATGCCAAAGCTCACACGAACTTGATGAATCATGCAACAAAGCCTGTAATGGACAAGTGGAAAGTCTGTAGAGACTCTCTTGCCGAACACCAATCACTTGGGCAATCTTGATGCTAGAGTTCTCTGGCCATGCAAGAACTTTACCTTCAGAGAATGCAACTTGATATCCCTTGTCCTCCAAGGCTGAAATTGAGACAAGGTTCCGCTTGATGCCTGGTACAAATAGTACATCACTCAACTAAAGAGAGATGTCAGAATCTAAGTGAAGAGAGGAGGTTCCAACACCTTTCACGGAATAACATGCATCATCTCCAATTATGACTTGAACACTTGTATCTCTCTCCACCAAATCTAAAAGATGTTCTCTAAAACCAATAATGTGATGGGAGGCACCACTATCAATCAACCAAGTGTTGCTACCCGTTGGAACATTGCTTGATAAGGCAGAATAGAATAGAAATCCATTTGAATCCTTCTAAAGAGAGATCTCGCCCACATCCACAACTGAAGCATGTTGTTTAGGTCTAGTTGGACAATCTTTTGCATAGTGACCAAACTTGTCACATCTGAAGCACTGTATGTGGGAAAGATCCTTCTTCTTCTTAGATGCAGGAGCACCATCTAATCTTCTATCTTTGTTCCTCTTGAAGTTGTCTTTCTTCCCTTCTCTTCCTTTCTTCTTAGAAGATTGAGCAGCAAGTACATGAATCTCTTCATTTGTAGAGCTTTGCCCATTGCCTCTTGCTGCTAATCTTGATTCTTCTTGAATGCAATCTGCCCTCAAGTGATCAAACTTAGGTAGTTTTGATCTCCCACTGATGCCTTGGATAAATAGCTCCCAAGATTGAGGAAAACCATTAAGCGCCAACATAACCAAATCCTTATCATCAACCATATGCCCAATGGTGGAAAGCTGATCTCTCAATTCGGTGATCTTCATGAAAAATGAGATGACAGAATCTCCTTTCGCCATCTTGACATGATGAAGTTGTTGCCTTAATGCAAGAGCTCTGCTTGTATTATTGATCTCATACATTTCCTCCAAGGTCTTGAACATTTCTCTTGATGTCTTCAACTTGGAGATAATCGGCACAAGGTGGTCCTTCACAAAATCAACCAAAATCTTGTTTGCCTTAGTGCCATTCTTCTTCCATTGTGACTTCTCATTTTCATCGGAAGGTTCGGGAACTTCACTCTCCATGAACTCAGCAATCTCATTCTCTTCCAATGCAAGCAATACTCTAAACTTCCAAGAGGTGAAGTTGGAAGCACCTTCAAGTCTATCTTCAATCTTGAGCACGTTCACCATTTTCGAGAATAAGATAGACACAAGAAAATGATAACAAGAATGGAAGATAACGCTGCTTATATAAATCTGATCACAATCTTGCTTAAACCTGCTCTGATACCATGTTAGTTTTAGGATCAGATATGAATAAACAGATTTTAATTCAATTTCAAACAAATAGACACAGCATATACCCTTGGAAAACCCTCCACTTGAGGGAGAAAAACTCAGCAACAATATATCACTTATATATTGAATATGAAACAACAATGTTCTTTACAACGAGGCCGATTATAAGGCCAAACAATAGCACCAAAACTTGATGCAATCACAGAATAATATATAACTCCTTGCTGATGTTAATATCAATCTCTCTTAGTGATGAACTCGGCCTCCTTCAAGACTTCGATCTGCACTTGATAAACTCGCACTTGAATACACACGAACTGAGAACGGATATCCTTGAATGGTGAACAACATCTTGTATATATACAAATCGTAGAGATAGCCTTCAAGAATCGTGACTTTTCATATTACAAAGTTGGCCCAAGAATGAAAGAGTATAACTCAAAGAGGGTGGCGAATGAATTGAAGTCGGCCTCATGTAATTTTGATTTACAATAATTAAATATTGTTAATTATTTTGATCTCCAAGTGAAGCGCCTCTTCACTTAATATCAACTCAAATAAATTAAATAGCCTAGCGGCTATATTTAATTTATGCTAGATATAAGTCGAGGCTGGAAGTAAGAAGCCCGACGCTGTTAACATCAACATCCTACTATAGTTTAAAATCAAATGGCTAGGATTCTACTAGTATTTCTTCATTCTCATACTGCTATTTTCAATTGTGTTCTCCTAAATTTGAAAAGTGTGCACTGGAAAAACTACTCCAAGGAAAGATATGTGTGCTTCTAGAATGTTCAAATGAATGCTTAAAAGATAAGAAAAGGGAATCTCACCTCCTTAGAATTGCAGTTTCTCTTTTCTTCTTGAAAAGGAGAATGTCAAGAAAAAAAAATAACCCCATAAAATATGTTAACGTTCATAGTTGTGCAAAAAAATACAACTAGATTCAAACTTAGAAAGGAAAATAGCTAATATACATCTGCATCTCAAACAATCCAACTAAATACCAAAGTAGCTTTCAAAATTAAAATAATCCACTGGAGTTTATAAGAAAACAAATGCTACTTAAATACTTTCTAAAAGAGCAAGGGGACATACTGGAGCGTGAGTATCCTGGTAATGTTCCTTTGCACGAGATTTTGGAATCATGTCTCCACAAACAGTGCAGCGCTCCAAATTTCGTATACAGTGAGCATGGTGCAGGTCAAAATTTGAAGTTGGCACATCTCTTTCACTGCATTGAGATTTACAATGTCAATAAAATATGATACTTCTAAAGCTTTAAATCTAATTATAATTCCTCATTTATCTTCTATCATTGACAAGATGCCACAAAATCAATTTATAATATTATTTGTCTCAATAATATTGTAGATTTCCAATACCCAATACCTATGGTCAACTACCTACAAATCTATATACTTGGACAAACTATTGTTTTATTCAGCACTTAAGAATTCAAAGCACAATTCTCTTAATAGATCTCTTTATCATAGAATTCAATAATGCTGTACGCTTAAATCAATTGGGGATTTGATGTTAAGACACTGAACTGCATATGGTTTAACATATGGAAGTCCAAATCATTGGTTGGCATCTTTAAGGCTCTTGCCTTGTAGATCTTCTAATCACCTAATGTTTGATAATATGATATACACTAGAAAATTCAAGTTTCCTGATAACTTCTCATTCATTTGCCAAGTCACCATTAAGGCCACTATCCAAATTAATCAGGTCAACATGCATGTAAACATATTGCTATGGGGCATCCTTTCTCAAAGGTTAATATTAGCAATCACATATTGAGAAACACCTTACAAGTTATATTGCTTACTTGATTAATAGAGATTAGGTCCCCTTGCTGGTTAGCATTTGATTCCATTGTATATTTTTTGCACTTTCAAATAAAGTACATAGACTTTTTGCTTTTTAATTATGAGCTTTTATTGGATGAAGCCAAGAAACATTGCTGATCATGGTTTATTCATACAACATCAAGTTCTAATCCATTTTAGCCAACAACACTACCAGTATGAGTCAACCACAACACTACCAGTCTGACTCAACCAGGTCACACCATTTGCAAACATTAATGCCCAATTTGCTGCTCTCACACATACTACTCTACTATGCTTAAATCACATGAAGCATCACTAATATCCAATAACTACAACTATATTCAGCTTTCATCATGCTAACATGAAAAGATAGAAGCTTCTACAAACAACAAATAACATAAGTTCTTGCCCAGTAGCTACCATTCATTTGACATTGTAGAGGATACTTGAATTTGTAGCTATCTGCTTATTCATCAAAGGGCAGTCTCTAGAGGTAGGAAAACAAAGCTCTAAGATTTAATACTAATAGCCATGTTTCTTCATGATCCTAAGTGTCAGCTTTCTCTATACTTAGAACACAAAAGTAATTAAGCATTGATTTGTTCAATAGTCTAGAACAATAGTCAGGTCTTAATAGCTATAAAATGAATCTGAGATGCCATTAGTAATAAATATAATAGCTGTAAGATAAGCTTAAGTTACTGTAATATTAATCATATTATGACAGTAAATCACAACTGAAGGAATTGAATGACCAAGCTAAGACTCAACCGAGACAAATTTCTCACAAAAGATCATTATCTGTTTCTGTTTGCATCTATTTTACAATGTGGTATTTGATTGCTGCAACATCCAAAGGAAGTTCTGTCTTCCAGACTCCAGCAAATACAAGAATAAACATATAAACCAACATCTAAGCAACAAAACAAGAATTTCTCACAAGAAGAGTACAGATCTGAAAGTTGAAAATTGATCTGAACAAGTTCAAAGACAAAGCACAAGCTTCTACAGACACCAGCGAGGGCACGTATTTAGGGTCAAGTCTAAATCTTTCTAACAGTTCAGAAATTCACAAGTTACAGTTGTCCATCACCAAATGAGTTTCATTTCTTTGCAGGAAGAAAACTAACTCCTTAAATATGTTTCAAGTGAACCTGAACTGTAACAAAACATGGTATGGAAAATAACTCAATACCGACCACTCTCTAAATTGGCAAAATTGAATTGTTACAATCAAATCAGAAAAAAAATATATAACTGTTGATTAAGCCATCCAAATGGAAAACGTAAATCAATTAATCTTTAACATGTGTCACTTGTTCATAAAAATGATTGTCACATAAACCAAGCATGGCCACATAAGAGATCCAATATCTGAACATGGAAATCGAAAAAGACTAAACATAAATCCTTGTTCCAAATCTCAAATTGACCAGAAAAAGTGCTCATGCGGCATTTACCTAAGGAGTTTGCTACAGAGCATGTAAACATACAGGAATGAACATTCTCAAGGAATCCTAAATGGTAGAAGTTAGAACAGCTAAAATACCTTTAAAGAATATTTACAGCCCTTTGAGCTTCACTGCAACATAAAAACTTAGAAGTTTTCATAGAACTGATTAAATAAGAACCCTTGGAGCAACACAGCAAAATAACAAGTGCCTCCACTGTAATTATAAAATATTCTTCACTGACAATGTTAATAAATTAGAACATCCGTATCCCATTTTGTCCCCAAGAAAACAAACTTTAAAGAGGATAATAAGATTGTTGTTTCATTTGCCCGCTAAAGAAGCACAAGCAAATTGCTTTATAAAGACAAGAGGCCAAATGGATTCTATCTGATGGTAATTTTGGGAGGCTGTGATGTCCCAAGCCAAATATTAATAATGGTAATATTCCTTAAATCCCTGCAACTATAGACTTTAAGCGATATGCTTTGATACCACTGTGATATCCCATTTAAAATATTAATGCATTTATTATTTAAAACCCTTTTGCTAATCTTCTAACAACACAGATTACAATTGGGTTCACAAAGATATAATATAAATGGTAGAGCCTTCCTTGCATTAACAGGAAGGCTCTACCATGGAGATCTAAAATACATTACAAAATGCTTTAATAACAGCAGAAATAACATTGGGCAACATGCTCAAAAGATGCTGCAAGATAGAAGATACAATGGCATTAAACTATTATATTTGACCCCACAACAAGTGGCAAATTACAGAATCCTGATGTAGCTGGAACCATAAAGTGGGTCAGAAATATGATGCAAAATGCTGCTACAGAAACTATTACCATCTAACAATACAATGCTTGCTCCCACGACAATAGGAATGTCGTGTAACTTGACACAACTAAAGATCTGTGACCTTGAAGCTTACAATCCCAACCCCTAGATGAGATTGTCCTACCAGGTGAACAGGTTTTCATCCTCTGTAATAACCACCCTCAATTTATTTATTTTGAAAATATGTTAGCCTCAAAGTAAATGAAAGCATAACAACTTCCTTTCCACTTTTTGATTACCCAAATCCCAGATTGGGCAAGGTAAGAGCATACAGTGTCAGGATTACAATTTATTGATTTACAACTTGCTGGAAAGAAGCATCAGGCGGCAAGCCAGCCAGATCACTTATTCAGTGGGATGTATAAACAATACAAGAAAAAAATCATCCACTTATTCAGCGGGAATTACAAGGCACTTCCACTTTTCAGTGGGAAATCTTATACAATGTTTGAGGACATTTAAACATGCTTCTTCCACTTTTTAGTGGTAAGCTATTACAATATTACCACTTGTTTAGTGGGGTAAGTACATCAGCAATAACAAATTTAAACCCACTAATAGTACTACCATCCAATGGTTACAAAATAAAGTGCATAGAAATTGAATTTTTCAGTAATATAACCATCCAAAGCATTACAAGGTTAGCACATATGCATTGTGAACACCAAAATAGGAAGATTAACTGCTAATATAAAGTGCTGATGTAAAGAACTGCTGAAACACCCCACAATAGCACCAAATAACACGTACCCAATAAACCAGCTATGTAGTAGCAATATGATACCTTGATTGGATGAACTAGAAGGCTGGTACAGGTCTGAAAACACCCTTTTTGCTGCTGTACTTTGGACAAATCAGAACTGAAACATTGCTGTTGATGCTTTGGAAACTTAGAAAAGGCACATACGAACACACCCACAATCAAAATACTAGAAAACTCCCTTCAAACTCCACCCAACACACCTCAAAACACTGAATAGATCTTCATCTCAACAACATCCAAAACTGAAACTCGATTTGAAGCACAATGGTGATCTCTGGAATGAAATCACTCTAATCTAAGCCTGGAATTCTCTCTCAAATCTGAAACTAGAAATCGAATGAGCGTTTCCATCCTCAAAAGATTATGGAAGAACTCGCAGGATCAATCTTAGAACATAACAATATGAGAAAACTTTAGCGTATCCAAATGAGCCCCCAACACCTCCCTTTTTTTTTTTGAGAAGAACACTTTTTGCTTTAAATTAAATACGTCATTATGTGAAAACATATAATCACCTTTCCAACGAGCTATTACACTAAGTTGTCCTTTAATTATTTCTCAACATTAGACAACATTAGTGAAATATTAATTAAATAATTTTATAACTCACCCAATTTCTAGAAAGTACTGCAACATTGAAAACCAATTCTAACCACACTGATGAAAATGAAGCAATAGGAAGATGATTGAAATCAACTTGGCGACTTTCTAAAAATAGCTTGCTCCTCCAAGAAGTTTGGAGAGCACTCATAAGGTTGAAAATTGATTTTAAAAGCATCAAAGAGCTCCAACTAACCAACTAAACTCAAACCCAAGAACAATTGCTCTGCAAGATTGATCAAATGCTTCTCCAAGAATGTTGGAGTTATCCCTCACTAACGAATTAGTCTTCAGAAGACTTGGAAACTAGCTAAACATGCACGAATTGGCTAAGCGCCAAAAGGGAACATTACATCCTTGGGCCTATAAACCAAAGGGTTGTCATCCTCGGGCCTGTAAACCAAAGGGTTTTTGTCCTCTGGTTCTCTGTAGATCTGAAGGTTTTTGGCCTCTGATTCTCTGTAGATCTGAAGGTTTTTGGCCTCACATCTAAAACTCTAAAAAATGTGTGATTTTGTGTGTAGACAACAGAATGAATCTCCAGCCATTCATCCAACCAAAAATATCATGAAGATCCACAACTAATATGAGATTCTGCCTAAACAACAGCTATGATCTATTCCAAGACCATGGCTAGCTGCACACATAACCATTGCATTAATAATGCCCAAGGCATAGGTGGCTGGTCAAGGCATGCAAGCAAATGGCTCCCTTTTTCCTACTCAATATTTGAATTCACTTTCTTTATTTTTGCTTGAATTTGTGTGTGAATTGTCACCCTTGAGATTTGATAATTGTTTCTGGGCAAGAAAATCCCTCCTAGAGAACTTGTGTGGTCAATTATGGCATTAGTGACACTTTGGGTCATGCATGCAAGCAAGTGAGGTAAACAATGCAAAAAAGGTGGGAATGTCAAATATCGGGGGTCAAAAATCATGCATGACTCATGCCATTGGTTAGGAGTTGAGGTTTTAGCAAAAGACATGCCATTAGGGAAAGGTCGGAAACTCTAACAAAAATAGAGGAGAAAGGTAGAGTTGTGTAGAAGGGCATGCAAGGATGGTATAGTCTAATATGTCAACAACTTGCACACACTTAGGAGATTAGACACGCCTCCACACATAGAGACCTTTAGGACCTTAGATAGGCATATGGGGGATGAAGAAGGGGAGAACCTGTGCAGTTTTTGATCAAGGGAGACACAGAAAGTAGACAATAGACCTTTGGTCCACAAACAGAAATTGATTGAAAAGGGGCCACTACGGAGGCTGAGATTTGAAAGGGTATCCAAAGGTAACCCTGGTGTAGCAGAAGCAAGTTGGTTAATTTGAGATGCTAAGGAACAACTTCGTGGCATTATGCCAAAGTTATACCTAGCAACAAATTGTCTATCCCAATGTTGCAGGAGCATGTAGGGTAATTTGAGATGCAAGGGGGCAACTTCTTTGGGCTTATACCAAACTCATATCTAAAACAACAAATAATATAGCTAAGGCAGAAGTTATAGTAAAGATTGGTTCTAGCTCTTAGCACTATCAACTCACATTCGGTTGGAAGGCAATTCTTTGATTGCTAGTGATGCATTACGGACTAAGAAGGTCTGCTGCTCACTCTTAAAGGCTATACTGAAAGAAGCCTTTATTCTCATGCACAATTTCCATAACATCTGCTTTAAGCATTGCTATTGTGAGACAAATAAAATTGCAGATTATCTTGCTAAGAAAGGGGTATATTGGCCCTTAGAAGTCTAAGTGAGATCATCAAGCATCGTACATATGAATAGGGGCTTGTAAAAATCTTCATTTTCAATGATATCCCTAAGGGCCTCATCTGTCCCAATCAAGGTATCATCATTTATTAGTGATTATCAAAGATTGTGTTTTTTGGTCAAATTCTAAAGATGTTGACTATATCTTCACCCCATTGTAATGAAACCTATGCATAGCTCACAACAAGAAACTTTAGTTTGGCAGCTGGGATTGGATTCTCACTTCGCTGTGAACGGTTCATTCTACATATTATGAAGAGGCCACATACCCTGGGGGTAGAGTACAAATATATCCAACTAATCGTTTGTCATACTGTATTATGAAGAGGCCACATAACTTGGGGCCACAGTACAAATATATCCAACTAATTGTTTCTCATACTTAGAATAATTAGGATTTGTTGAGGTTAAATGCAAGCACAGATTGGAATTTTATGGATCCTTCTATTCATACCAGCCTTTGGTTGCAATTTTCAGTTACAATTGTGAAGGATGCATCAATGCATAGAACAAGATCTAGATGCATGAAAGCCATTTGAAAAGGGGCAGAGCCATCTACAATGCTTCCATACATTCTTAAAAAGCCCTGCAAATAATGGGGCAATAATAGATGCATTTAATTTAACAATAATTATTCTGCCACGATCATTTGAAGTGTGGTATCATATGATAGAACATTGTGAACCCACCTCTAAGGTTTAAAACACTACTCTTAGAAGAAGAGTTAAAGAGGTATCTAGAAGAGAGTATCTCCAATTCTGTATATGGCTTTGGAAACACATCAACGACAACAAAGAGATAAGTGAGTGAGCAGAAAAGCATAAGCCTTCACTTTGAGACAAAATCATAATGCCAGATCCTGAGGACACGTGAGCAGACTAAAACAGCTATATTCATATCAGGTATATTGCAGATAAAAATAATGCTTTTGGTGCAGGGCAGGATTTTGCACATTTTGAGGCTTTTATGACTCTGCAAGGCAAAGTCAGGAAAATGGAAGTCAAGTTTGATGGGAGTATGGTTGGAAGCAACCCGCACCTATTTGATATTGTAACCAATTGATGCGATGCTTGAACTGCATTGGCAATTCCTTTGATGATATCAGACTAGACGAGTTGGGTTAGAAGGGGAGATAGTTTCTAATTGGTCTTTGTTGCCTAGGCACTTCCTTTTTCAAGCAGTTAGAATTGATCAAATTTCAGTTTGATTTATTGGTTATGTGGAATCAATATGCTAGTAAATACCATGCTGTTGTTTTATAATTTTGAATTGAAACGTGAAAAGTAAAGTAAATTCTTTTTGCCCTGCAAAATATTATCCAAGTCCATCTTTACTAGCATGGATAGCAGTGTAGGAAAAATAGAATTAAATATCAGTGGTGCCTCAAAAAATAGAGATAAAAGTGCCATTTTAAAAACTTTCCAGATCTTAACTCTTTGATTTATAGCACTGGGCTCTAACACCAAAACTTTTAAAGCTTATAAAAAAGGACACCAATTGAACCCCATTGGATTGCACAATGAGAAAAGATTGTTGTTTCTTTATCCCTCGGAATATGATTTTGCAATAAGCTAAAGCACTTACTATAACTATGACCCTGACAGGTGTGTCCCTATCCTTAAAGTGGTCTATCTGTCGATGTGTCTTGACAGAAGTACCAGAGGAATTGACTTTGGATGAATCGTAGATCCCAGAACAGTATCACAAATGTGGCCGAGTCCTCAGCTAAAGCAGAACACTGTTCTCTGATGACTATACTAATGAATTGCCATATTGGCATCGGACATGACCAATACATAAAAAGGAATCATTACCTTTCTTTTATTGGGGAGTTTCACTGGTGGCATTTTTGACATTTCACCATAACCTTGAGGTTAGGGTCTGGCCACCAATTGCACCAGAAAAATTTGTTTGGGATTGAATTTCTAATTGCTTAAATTCTCCTTCCCTCATCTTGCAGCAATTACTCTGTAAAGATCATTTTTTTGATTAATAATGGCACTCCCATGGCAAACAAGAGTCATTGTTTGCTATATCTGTAGAACCTCAATAGCATGCCCTTTCTGTCCAAAGGGTTGTGCTGTAATTGTGAATGGGGCAAAATCGTATGCCAAAAAACTAAGTTCAAGTCCCCACATCACATTCAGTTAGCCTCCTCCCCAGAATACACCCAATTAGGGATGTTAATATGTCAAACTACCACACTACACTGTGTTAAGGCAAAGCATCAATGTTAACACATTAGGTCTGGTGAACTAAGAGTCGGTAAATGGACTATTCTTAACGTGCACCCATTTTGGTCAAATGCAAATTTTTATCTTTTTAAAATAAGGGGGCTACTTACCACTTTCAAGTGCAGATGGGATGACAGGAGGATTGGTAGAGCTGTCTTCTTTAGAGTAGGTGGTTCCAGGTTCAAGTCTCATTTTATCACTCTCTAAAATGCCATTAACCGTTTGACCATTGAACCGGATGCATATTAAGTAGAAGCCAGTAAATGTCATCAGTGTTAATTAGGGGTCAGGCTGAGGATTTGGAGCGCCCATATCTGTCCCCAATTACTGGTCTATGCTCTATTGCGTCCCTGGTACGGACACAATTTTTTTCAAATTAAATTAAATTAAGAATAAAAAGCTTAATTGTAAATCGCCTAGGTTTTTATCATAGAGCTCCAAATTCAAATTCGGAGCAGCCATGTTAAGTATTAAAATGGGATAAAATACAGCTTCCAACTCTATCACGACAAGGAAAGTTTTCCAATTTAAATTATATTAAAACAAAATATGCTAGTAAATTGCAGACCAGGGTGTCCACCTCTAATAGAGAAACAATAAATTAGATTTCAATGCATGAACATGAAAGGGCCTTATACGCTATTTGTAAGACACAGAGGCTCAAAACAGAACATTTCAGAAATAAGATCAAATGGTACGAAACATCTACAATATCAACGATAATTGGAAGAAATAAAAGAAAGTTACCAGTGATTACAGAGCTTGGTTGGGCTGGTACCGCTCGACGGCAGCGCCATTGCAACTAAAAATCAAACAAGGAATTTTTTACAAAAAGCCAAAAAAGCCTCGCTAGGAAGTGGTTTGAGCGACAATATTTATGAATAAAAGCCAAATACTGTGCAGATATGGCGGAGAAGAGCTGCTTTTCAATGGGTAAAGCGTGGACTTTAAAGTGTGGAAGGTGAATTAAATATACTCCGGTGAGAAACTTTGAAGGCCTAATTTTATTCCACCTTAAAGGCCAAGTTATTCTAGTTTTTGTGAAAGCAAAAATATGTGTACGATTCACAACCTACCGACTTCGTGGTGGGGGATTCCACTAGGCTAGGTTCGGTGTTAAATCCTTGGCAAGTTCAATATTAAGTAGGAGGATATGGATTATCAATGCTACGTGGGAAGAGATCTAATGATTTGAATAAAGACTTAAAAAATTGATAATTGTAATGGTGAAAATTTGTATATTTATGTCTTTTTTAATGTTTTGGGTTTATTTTGATTAGAGTGCTTTTTATACAATAACATCTTTACTAATAATATATTTTTTATTAAAATTGGTTCACAACCTTCTCTTAATTAGATTACACCATCATTGATCCTTAAGAATTGGTAATTTGAACATTAAATTCTTAAATTTAAATTTTCAAATTGAGCCATAATCAACTCTTGTCACTAGCCAAACTTGGAGCAAACTTGGAGCATGTTTGTATTGATTATGTGTCATGTTGTATTTAAGGACATTCATTTTATCTATTTGAAATCATTTTGAGATGTTGCATGCCCTAATCTATTTGCACATTGTCATAATAGCACTCATTAATCTAATTGCATTA
The DNA here is from genome assembly GCA_007258455.2 of Sequoia sempervirens. NCBI lineage: Eukaryota > Viridiplantae > Streptophyta > Pinopsida > Cupressales > Cupressaceae > Sequoia > Sequoia sempervirens. The sequence continues at coordinate 581,862,475 of VDFB02270651.1, read as the reverse complement.
TTAAAGCATATATTGGCGTCCACCATCCTAGGTACATGTTACATGCTTGATTGATGTCTTTGATCATTATTTCAAGATATTGAATTGATCATGTTAGGGGCTTGACTAAGGAGAACATGACCCTTACCTTGCATGTTCTCAAACATTTGAAGGCCCTTATCTATACAAGTCCTATGATTACGCATTTCTAGTGGTCCCTCCACCACTTCCACTTCCAGCACTAGTGTTTCCTCTTCTATTGTCATCATTACCTCCACTATTTCCATGCATATCTTTATTCTCATTCTATCCATAATTTCATACCCTCTTCCATGTTATAGCTTGAACCTCCTACCATGAACATTTTTATGCCTTATCGTCGTCTTTTTTATCAACCTATTTCTACCCAATCTTTATTGTATCATGTTCCTACTACTATCATCAATACTTTTATCTCAAATGCATTTATTCAAAATCTAAAAAAAGTGAGTCATTAGGTTGATGTCATTGTAATAAATCCAACACAAGTATCAATCCTTAATTTGTTAGCATTAGTACTAATGATAGGAAACCACATTAATCTAATCAAAAGAATACTTGCAAGATAAAATAGCATCAAAGAATTTCAAAAAAAAAAAAAATGCATACCACAAGATATACCATGGGGAAAACCTAGCCTCCAAAGAACACTTAATTATTTCAATGGAAAATCTAGTTATATAATACAATTGTAACATGTGTTCTACACACTACCTTCAAGTAGTCCAAGCTACATGGATGGATTTCTCGTGTTCTCCTTTAGTTATTTTTTCTAGACCCTAGATTCCCAAGACGCATCATCTTCAAGTTATAGGTCACCTTATATGGTTTGCATAACTAAAAGGATGAGCCACAAATGTTATAGTACCTATGTGATCTCCTATTAGTTCTTGGTGCCTAGTATCATTCTCAACCACTCATTCTACAAATCAATTATCCTTGACCCTTCTAAAGAAGCCTTTAGCATTGCATTTATCAAATATAGAAATCTATCACCCATGAATTTATTATTTGCATGGACCCACCTCCCTTTATGATTGGCTTTGTATTGATTCTCTACTTGCGATGACTTGAAAAGATAAGAATTTCTATGGGTTTTCCATTATCTATCAAATGACACATAAAATTTATTTCTTGTAAGGATGTTTTATAATGGGCCCCATATCTCTTCTCACCTCCTTCCCTTTTCAAAAATTTTTCATCAAGATTTCCATGTTGGTACATGCCTAGTTGCACTAGTCATTGATCTATTGAAAATATTGAATAGTGTGGTTGCTTTCACACCACTCGTCTATATGACATTAGATACCCCTTGCAGTGGGTCCCTTTCAAGGAATTTTTAGAGCCCCCTCCATCATTACATATTTTAAATTATGTCAAGTGTTAAATCAATGCTCGATGGTTTATATCCTCTCAACTTTCTCATTATTAATCAAAGCTAGACTCTCTCTAGCAATCTTCATGTGGGAGCCATCAATTATTTTTTGCTTCTTGATATGTTTGATTATCTAGTAAAATCTATGTTGATCTAATTGGCCCACTCCACCTCATGTCTAACATGTGTCTCACCTACCTTGGTAGCCATTGACCATGTGACACCTCTCATCATTTGTAGTGGTTAGTCGAGATTATTGTCCATTAGATTTGTGGGAATTATATTCTTAGAAATAATAGGGGGCATCTACATGTGAAGGAATACATCATGGTTCTATTTGTTTGTGGCTTGAATTCCAAATTACTCACACATTCCACCCCTCATCCATTGATCTAACATTGTTCAAAGATCGCCCTACAAATGTTGTGGCCCTACCAACTTTTATCCCTTCTCTTTCTTTCCCATTCTTTATTCTTTTGAAATATTTTTCTACTCTTCTAGTTAAGATTGCATGATGATTCTCTTCATTGTCTAAAGAAGAGCTTTACCCTCTTTGACATTTTAATATAGAATCAATATTTTTCCTCTATCTTAGAAGGTTGATTGGTCATGATTTATTAATATATAGGATATATCAATGTTTTTTAACATTAGATAGTTCTCCACTACTTGTCTTGAAGAGTGCCCCTTGGTTTAATATCATGAATATGTGTGTGTGTGTGTCTTCTTATGCTCCTCAAACCAAAGTGATTTAATTATGTTTATTAAATATCTACTAGTCATAGATGTCTATTAATATATTTTATCATAGGTGAAATCATAAAGAGTAAGTTGAGACATCTTTTCTATAGATGCTTGTTTGTTTACAAAGGATTATTGGTTATGTGTTATAGATAAGGTTAACAAGTTTCCCTTATTTGGTTCTCCTTCACCTACCCTTTTGCATTTATTTCTATAGACACCTAAAATTACTCACACATTTGATCAATTTATCTGTATTCTTCCTATTGATGGCCAAATTGACACATACAACATAGGAAAGATGTAATCACCTTACCTCTCCTAAAAAAGGTAGGTGATTATGAAACCAAATGCCTCCCAAGGTCCTACGTGTTGGGTCACAACATTGTTGATTAACTAAGTGTTCGATGAGGTTATAATATGCAAGGGGCCTGTTGGTTTTTTTATCACAAACTAAGGTATTTTAGAGTTTAAACTAACATAACAGTAATTTAAAGAAAGTGCAAAAGATAAATCAGAGCATGCAAGGAGAAAAGAGAATGAATATTTTTCCAATTAACTTGACATGTAATTTTTCAAAGAAACTTTAAAGGAAACTACAGAATGAGTAAACTCACAAATATTACACAATTGCATTCATCCACAGTGTGGAATTAATTGCATATTTCATTTTCATTCATCATAACTCAAAACTTATAGCAAAGCAGATTTTATATTCCTTTGAAGAATTATAGATCAAATAGAAAATAAGAGAAATACCATTCAAGAGCATAATCCAAAGATGGTTTAAGTTTGGTTGCTTCTATTGTATTGAATCAAATAAACAACAATTGCAATTCCAATAAGCTTCACTAGTGTACGAAAACTAATGTCTTCAAATTGACTCTTCTAAACTATTACAGGAAATGTAAATTGCAGAAAATCTAGAAAATGCCTAACTTACTAGACCTCAAATCTAACTTCAATTTGTGGGCCCTAACAATGAGAGAGAATTTACATTAAATAGACTTATTACAATTGTAGAGAAGGGGGATTTGTTGCTCACAAGTCTCTTCATTCTCAAGAGAATCCCAGAGAGCGAACTGCCCTAAACTACCTCAAACTTTACTTAATGTAGTTGAATGAAGAAATTGCAAAGGCTATCTTACTAAGGACAATATTCAAATAAATTATTTCTGAATCTAAGAGATTAGGGTATTGAGATCTTTGTCACAAAAGGAATAGATCTTGGCCAAAGGACTACAACACGTGATCAGGCCGCCAGTGCGGCACGTTGAAGTCTAAGGGACACGCTAGCATCCAAGGCAGATAGAGAGCTAAAACCTTAAGTAGGAATACTTTAACCCTACTAACGTGCTTTAACCTAAGGTATGTTCGGTAAAATAGACATGAACAAAAATAGGAAATGCCAAAAATATGAAGGAAATCCAAGGGTATACTTACAAATGATCATGCATTTGAAACCTTCCTCCAAGCTTCACCTTGACAACCTCACATAAGATGAACAAAAGAAAATGTTGGGGTTGTTTTGAGGCTTTCCACAGTAAAACCCTCACTTTGGTGTTCCCCCCTCCACGGACAACCAAATAGATAGAAAAAGTGGACAAAGTGAACAAATATGAAGTGGTAAAAGCAATCCCAACTCAAGGAGGAGAACTCGTAGCACAAGATAACAAAGTAAGCAAAGTAATCTATTCACAAATATATAAGAAACAAGAGAGCATTACCAACAGTCTGTGGCCCCCTCTTGACTGCATAGATGCATCGTTAAAGGCTTGCAAGAGAGCTTTGGTTGTTGGAGGGACCTCAGTCCAACAAAACTTCGTTGTAGAATTGATATTGCAAGAAGGAGAAGCCAAGAATAGGGTGAGAGATTGAAAGAGTGAAGTGTTAGACTGAGAATCAACCACCAAAATGAGAGCAAAGAGAGAGTTTTGTTGCTGCAAGAGGTGGGAGGAGTCGTTACACTCGGATTTCTAATTGCGGGGACACATGTCACGAGTTAAGATTCCAAGATTTTATATTTCAAACTCAAAAAATTGTGTGGATGCTAGTGCACTGTGTGAACGTACGCGTGTTGTGCAGGCATCCAAAACATCATTTTTTAGGAAATGGGGTAGCATATCATTGTCACTTCATCATTGGTCCTTGTGGAATTGGAATCGTGAAATTTTAACCCATGAGGTTCTTATCATAAATACAATTAAGTGTAATGAATGCAAGGCCAAATGCATAAATGTGAAATTGCCACTAGGGTGCAATTTTGTGACATTACATTTTGCCCCCACTTTAGTGGGCTAGATTTTAGAAAAAAATAGCCATACTAAAGTAGAAAAGAAAGTCAACACAAAAATTTGAAAATTTTATGAATTTTTGTGCCAAAAAAGGATACTATAGAAGTCATAGAGATCAAACAAGCAAGTACCAAAGATTCCCCCAGCAATCAAACTCATCAAAAAGTACAACATTCGATGTGAAAGCTCATGTAAAATTTTATTCTGCAAAACTTCAAATTTTAGGTCAGTCCAAAAATCAGAGGAAGCTACTAAGGTGAGAAGAATGATCAAGCAAAAAGTCGATGGTTCAAAAGAAAAATATGGTAAAGAGGTGACTATATTCCCCCTCCTAGTGTTTCCCCCAACTAGGTGGGGTAAAATCAAGAAAAATGGGGGGGCCACGATCACCAAGAAAAATGTGCCTTGGGGGCTCTATATATACTAAGGTGGGCCCCTAGAAGGGTCATTTTCACTATTCATCATGGGATTTTTGTTGAATTTTGTGAGAGAAAGGTTAGCAAAATGCCATGTTGATGAGATTACGAGAAGCCCAGGCTAGACCAACTATGACTTGCAATTGTAGAGGGTCATGAGGTGGACCAGGTGAGTCTGAAGTCCTTGTTTTTAGCACATTTTTTGAGATTTTTAGCTAGCTAGGGGAAAGAATTGTAGCGCCTGTGTCCGAGTGGCGCGAAGTCATCCTTCATGCACACTGGTGTCCCACCTTTGTATTGTGGTCCTTCTTTTGCACTATTTTCTGCCATGTGTGATGGCATCCAATCAACTACTAATGGCAAACCCTAGATGGGTATATGCGATGCGCAGACATATGTGCAACACGTCCAAGTCCCAGATGTGCAACCTAGATTTTTTTGATACTTGAGATAGAATTTCCATGCTTAGTGTGTTGATTCAAGTCTTTTTCGCTTCTTGCAAGACTAACCGAAGATTAGAGAATATCCCAACGGGTGGGTGCTATGTCTTGTTCAGGACCAGGTCTAGTGCTTGTTAGATGATGAGGAGATGCTTCTACAATAGGTAAATTTGTGGCACGTCTAGAACATGCCTGAGATGTTATACCATGATCACATGCTCATGGAATTGATGGAGTAGGGGGATTCCACCATATTGATATTTTTCCTACTGATAGGCAAGATGACCATCACTATAGAGGGTGTTTACTACATCCTTGGTCTCCCCATTTGTGGACAACAAATGATGATAGATGACACGCACTCTCAGCACAAGTGGACAAAGGGGGTCAAATACTGCATTGATTGGGACTTGTGCGAGGATGACACCAGCCACATTTATATTTGTTGGTTTGAGCAAGCGGTGTGATGATCCCACTAGTACAACAACTGATGGTGGTCATAGTGGCCATGCAGGTCACAATGGATGTGTAGGGCTCTCACCTTCACAGGGGCCTTATGCATACCATCAGATTGATGGAGTAGCATCAAATAGTTTTTGCATGGGGCTGGAGTATGCTAGCACACCTATACCAGGAGCTAGGTAGGTATGTGCACTATGAGTATGCCAGCCTCACGGTGTGCACACTACTACAGGTGTGGGCATTTTCTCATATCACATGCACGTGACCAGTGGGTTATCCCCAGGTGTGAAATTACTCAGTACCCATGGCCCACTGGTATGAGTCAATGAAGCAGTGGAGAGATGGAGATCTATAGTTTTGGCATTTACAGTTTGATACACTAAGGTTTGACTAGATTTGTCGGCGACCTTATAGATGGTTCAAATGGGTTGATAATTGCAGGTACTTGAGGAACCTATAGCGCGATCATTTTTGGTAGGTCATACTAATTATATCATCATGCCCTATTACTGGTGGAGGGTCATGCGACAACACAACATCATCTAGACTATCCCGCCCATAGTCCCTTTGTACACATGCGCTACGAGGAGTGCCACGCGACTAGGAGACTGCCGATGTCTAACCATCATGGACATCGTCCCCTCAGATGATGATGTGAAAGACCAGGACTAGCCAGAGGCACACCCTATTGATGATGTAGGCATGGTGTATGGATTCCAGACCTAGTGGTTGCTACATCATCTTGTACCAGTTTTCATAATAAATTCCCCCAAGGGGGATCTAGGTGTGTAGGATGATGTATTGGTAAGGCAGTAGGGAGGTAGAGGCCGAGGTGGGTAGAAAGAGTGGTAGGGTGAGGAGACTGGCACAGCAGAGGAGATGTCGAGGTAGTGACAGACGATGTCCTCTTCTCTGATCATTGTCTCAATCTTAGTGGTGGTTCCAACTACATTTGTCGACCTGACAATAACTCTTCCAATGCTAGCAGCATCATCTAGTGTAGGAGGCATCGAACCCAGTGTCCTTGCTCCCCCTAACCCGCACTAGCAGGTCAAGGACCCAAGTACAACATTTTCTTATGTTATTTCATTTCATTGTCATCTCATGTACATGCTTTTATTTTGATTTTATGTATATACATCGTGTGGTACTGATGGGTCTTATTATCTCTGTGGTTGTAGTAGACACATAGAGATGGACTACGTTCATAGTGCAGTGCATATCAGAGATGGCCCCAATCATGCCTATCTAGGGGTCCATCCTAGATGTGTATCTGCTAACCTCAATGGGGCTACACGCCCACCTATTTGAGTCAGATGTGATATTGAGGATGTTGTACGAGGAGGGGCAAGTAGAGATCATTTAGAGGACCGTTGATGCCACAACTTTTAGAGGATAGAGAGACCAGGTGTCGGCGGAGTTGTGAACTGCCCTTTCTAAGCAAGATGCGATCGTGACGAGAGTTGATAGTGCCGAGAAGGCATGTGATGCTCTGTAGAGCTAGCTTGATGACCTCGCAAGGCAGGTGATGGTTATGATGTCAATAGGGGTTCAACAGTTGTAGGACACACTTAGGTGAGGTAAGCTCTAGATAGCCTCCCTATAGGGAGAGATTAGAGGACTACGTGCAACGATATTTGGCTCATGGTCACATAGGTCCTGCTCTGTCTCCACCGTTTAGCCTTAATGACAACCACCACTAGGTCTAGAGGGCTTGGGGATCCATTCACCCAGGGCTTAGAGACCTGATTTTGTATATCATTTTTGCACCGATGACACATATGTTTTGTAGATCATTTTGATGTATAGACATTTATACATATACACAACTACCACTTATTTTTTTATGAAAGTGGTATGATACATGTACAAGAAATTTGATATATATACATGAGATATTAGTTTTGACAGTATGGTGTTTCTTGTTTCATGTGTATGCTTCTTTACTTTCATGTATGATTATGTGATAGATGTTATATTTATGGATGTATGTTAAGATTAGATGATATCATGATTTAATAAACACACATGGATGTATGTTAATGAAATACAATAATGATCTAATTTCCTAACCAAAATATGTAATGTAATGTATAGATACTTAGCATAGTAGAACACACATATGTATGTCTCTCTCACACACACATATGGTTACATCATAACACAATTTTTTTTAATAATGTGTAAATGAAGGATCACCAATACATGACATGCTACAACCCTGGGGGTGAGCCTTACACATGTGACACATATACACTATGCATGGTATCGATGAAGATGCATTGCATTAACATGTTCTTTTAGAGGTGTCCCATCCATAGATGACAATCCATGTTACACCCCAATTGTGCAATTACTATTTACTATTACTAGATGTAGGGTAAAATGTGAATGTAATGTGAATTCAATGGATGAATAAATTGTGTGTGCACTTTGATTATCACTGCTTTATGAATGAATTCCATCTCATTTAATGTTATATGAAGGAATGCATTTATGTGATTGGATGAATATTGTGTTAATATTCTAACTTTAGAGATGTAATATGTATACTGCATATTTTGTGAACAACTGACTGTCGTGTACATGTGTTAGTGATTGCAGGTATATGTTCAATTCCTCCTAACTAAGGGGAAGTATCACTCAGAAGAAGTTCTTTGTCGGGTAACCAGTAAGTAACCTATATGACCTTACACACACCACAATAGAATAATTGAATCAAGTTATTAAGTGGGAAGTTGGTAAGTCATTTTTTGTCTGTATGTTTGCTTTAGGAAGAGTCTAGTTTACTATTGAGTGCATGTGTGAATGATGTTTATCCTTTTGAGCTTGAGAGTTCTTTCCTTGTTACTATTTTTCTATTGATACGTGAAACATACGAGGTATGTGTGCGTACACACATGCACGACGACGATAGACCATATGCACAAAGGAATGCGTACATAAGGGTACATAGGTAGACGTACCTGTGCACACTCATGCATGAGTTGCTTATGTGCATGGAACTATCTGATGGAACCAACAACATGCATATGTATATGTATAGACATATAGCTCGTAGTCTCTTATCAATACCATAATAATTATGTATGATTTGGTGTGAGAATCGAATGTGTGTATATATATATATAAGGTGTATACATATATCCATATGTATAAATGTATCCATATACGCGTATGGTGGAAAATGGACATGCCCATATGAATGTATCAATACATGTATACATACACATACATGTACATAGAGGCATATGTGTGTGTGTGTGTGTATACACAACTGATATATTAATATAACAATGTGATTTCTATTTTGATGTATTCCTTTGTATATTGATTATATATACATGCTTTATTGACATATGATATATATATACATATATACGTGTATATATATGTATATATATTTATGTGTGTTAATATATATGTGTGTGTGTGTGTGAGTATATATATGTATAAGTTATGTGTATATTTTTAAATGATACTTTCTTTGAGATCGACTATCTAAAGCAATGATTATCAACTGATTATTATGCTTTATATATTTGGATTTGAAGTCGATTATCTTAATCAACTTGGAGGCCAATTTATTAAACAAGTTAAGGTCAAACTTTGGAGCAGTAGTGACTGTATTTCTTGAGCCGCTTAATGCTCATGTTGTCGACAATAGAAGAGTTTTCAATCTGAAAACTTAACACAACCATAAAGTCGATATTGAAGAAGAGAATAAGTCTATGTCTTTTTAATAGGGAAACCATGGACTTGGTAAACTATATTTCCATGATATTTAGCATCGATCAAACAACTGTAGAAGCATGGAAAACATATTGATGACTTTTTCTAAACCAATTTAATGAGTGAATCAACACTTAGCATGACTTAATCGATACTTTAGCTTGATGGCACACTTTTGTTATTGATTGTTTCTCTGAAGGAGGAAACCACGCCATCAATGAGAGAGCATAATAATTCTTGGCACCACCTTTGAATCCTTTAACCTGTAGAAGTCTGCTTTGAGATGCAAATCAAATTCTATCGCATGGAGATTTGAATTGGTCACTAATTGCCACCTTTTCTCTATGAATCATGTGTTGATGTGCATGCAATTTACTGTCAATCGCATGCCTAATCTTTAGGGTGTTTGATCTCCTACTTGTTGTATAAATAGCAACATGAGTTCATTTGTTTGGACGCATCATTATTCTTCTTCTATGCATTATTTCTTGTGCAAAGTCTTTGTATTTTGTATACTTTTCTATCTGCAATATTCTATCAAAATAGTGAGGGAGAGCCTTAAGTATTGAGAGAGTTTTATTATCCTTTGAGAAGAAGTATTTGCCAACTTAAGAGTTAAGAGTTTTGAGACTTTGTTGGAGGATCAATATCGAGATAGTTGTTGTTCTAAAAGTGTTGTGTTTGTAATGAGTCGAATTAGAAAGCTTAAACATAGGCATGAGGATATTCTTCTTTTGTTTATTCTATTTTTGAATGAGTTATTTCTTGATTGATTAAACTAGTCGTGTTGTTACTTGCACATTGAGGAAAGTATTGTTTGCTTTGAAAGAAAAGTCAAAATTATTTACCTTGTTTGTGCATTGTTTGTAAGTACTCCATGATAGGAGATACTGTTTTTCATGGGTATTATTATTGTAAGGAAAAAATGGGAGTGCATCTAACGAAAACTCCAAACAGTAGTGCCTTCGATAACTTTAATTTCGATTAGGTTTCCTCAAAGACATGTACAACTATGTCCTAAAGCGGAAACAAACATAGTTTATTTCCCACATTGATCCTTCTGAGAAAAACACATGTAAATTCAACAACAAGCAACAACACAGATGAAAGATACTACAGAAAATAGAACACAAAGATTTTACGTGGGGAAAACCCTTTCGAGGTAAAAACCACACTCTCTAAAGTTAGAGCCATTGTATTATTCAACAACAGAAAGTTACAATATATTTTCAGGCTCTTAACCTTTTTAGAGATTACATCTTGTTCATTCTGGATACAACTGGTAGCACACTATCCCTGAGAGATCAGGAGAGATTCCAGCATAACACTGCCTAATCTCTTCCTCTGCTTCGACCTCATGGTCTCGGCCTTTCAGCCAGCCACTCGGTCCTCACTCTATCGCTCTCTCATTGGCTCTCAGCTCTTCAACTCCTTGGCTTATCAGCTCTCAACTACAAAACTTCCAATGCATACGTATATACATTTGTTCTCTGCAGGCTCTATGAAATTGTCCTTTTCCAACTATTGGATCATAACTAACGAATCATCCAGCCCAACATCATTAGATGTTTCCACTTCCTCATGTTTTAGTTTTCCAACTTCCACACAGAAATGGTTCAGCAAACGGTTCACATCCTACTTTCTCTAATTGGTCCAAAACGCACCACATCGGACAGTCTTCACTCGGTCAAAAGGCATTCAACCTGTGTTGGCATGTCGATGAGACACTAACCGTGTCTCCCCGATGCCAACACAGCCAGCATTCGATATCGCCAAGAGTTATCCGTATCAGCAAGAGGTTACATCAAGTCCAGAGAGCTACGATCGCTAAGACTTCACCATGTCGCCAAGACCTCATACCGATGATCACCACTTGTATTGCTATCGCCAAGACCATCGTTGTTTGATGAGACATCATACCGAGGCTCCAGAGTCACATTGACCTCAATAATCCCATTGGCAAGACTATCGCTCTTTGCCAAGACTTCATAAAGAGCTCTTCATGTTATACCGAAACATCCCAGTCGGCAAGACATATCGCTTTTGCTAGACGTTACTACGAAGTCTTCAAGTCATACCAAGTACCGAATAGTCACCAAGAGTCATACCGACAACAGACTGCCTCATCGGCGAGACAATCACTCTTTGCCAAGAAATCATACCGATGCCTTCAAGTCACACCGAAGTGCCCGACAATCGGCAAGACATTCGTCTTTTGCCAAGACATCACACCGAGCACACCATGTCATACCAAGTCGGCAAGACATTCATCTTTCACCAAGACATCACAGCCTATCGGCGAGAGTTTCCTTCATCGACAAGACTTCTTACCAAGACTTCCAAGTTACCCCGATGACTCCATATGTCTGTCGGCGAGACATCTCCTAGTTGCCAAGACTTCATGCTGATAGGAACAAATCATACTGATTTCCACATCGGCCAGACAGACCAAAGGTCATGCCAATATCGACAAGACTTCCTATTGTCACCGAGACATCATTCCAACACATATGAGTTACACCGATGAACACAAGCAAATGCTATTGGCAAGACTTCACATATCGCCAATACTTCTCACCGAGACGCTCGAGTTACTCTGAGTGTATACAGTCGGCCAAACATCTCCCAGTCACCAAGAGATCTTCCTGAAAGTTCAAGTCACCCTGATGACTACAATCGGTGAGACATCTCCCTGTCGCTAGGACCACATACCGACACACTTGATTTACCCTGATGATCCAGTCGCCATAGGTCACCCCGACATACGCTAGGCACCCGATAACAAACCCTTCTGTCACCGAGACATTCCATATTGGTAAGAGATCTCACCTCTCCATGTCATAGCGATAGGTCCATTTGGAAAGAATTAAACAAAGTCTTAGCGACCAATGCAAACCACAAGATTCCAAAGCTGCCAGTCAGCTAGACAAAAGGAATGTCACACCGACTTTGCTCTTCCAAAGGTTATAGCCTGTGAGATTGAGGCACATGATTCCAACAATTATTATACTAGACAACAGTAGACATGGGTAAGAGAGTATGTTTATCATAGGTATTGTTATTATACTAGATATGATCAAACATAGAAAAGCTTAAGGAACACTCATAGCTAGATAATTAATTATGCTATATGGCTAGTAGGTTACTCCTGGGAATGTTGTCCAGTGAAGGAGAGATAGGTTATCCTGGGGAGTAGCTTTGCTGTGAAGAGGGATTGCCTAAGCATAGATATAATGGCCTTAAGTCAAAATGAGCTTTCCATAGTGTAGGTGAATGGTAGACCATCGCTCGATTATATCTAGTGAGAACACTTTGTCCAAAGTAGTGTGATTGTCCAAGACTCCACTGTAGATAGTGAGATTTATGAGACTCCAATGTCAGTTCACTGTGTCCATTTAAATGCATGAGGGCTACCTAGCATAGGTTATAAATCCTAGTCATGTAGGACACAACACTAAGCTCAGAATGGTATGTCATATGAGGTTACCCAACCAATACCTTCATCGAAGGGAATGACCATCTATCATTGATAGATGTGTGGGGGATTGCATATGAGTTTGAAGTTGGTTGAAAAGAACTTGAGTGATGCTTCTCCTCCTTAGCAGGCAATAGAGGACCAAGGTTTTGAAAGGTGGATTCTTGAACCATCTATATCTTATGCTATGAAGCTCAAAGGAGCTATGTAAGTAGTTTTGTACTTTCTTGGAAATATTGTACTTGGTAAAATATTGTAATGGAATGGAAATCCTTATTGTGTGTTGTTATAGCATCTTTGTTTATATATTTTTAATAAAGAAATAATTTTTTTTATTGCAATGGCTTGTTACATAGTTTATTTTACTTGCATAGTAAAAACTTAAGAAATTTACTTCAGTGAACGTTTGGCATGTTACATGTGGTATCGGAGCTACTAGTTTTAGCTCTGGAACCTATGAGCTCATCATTCTTTATGTCCAATGTTATCTAATGTTGTGAATTCTTGTTCCAAGATGGTGTGTCTCAGATTAACGGCTCGAAAGTTAGTAATCACAAAAAAGCACTACTTCAAGGTCAAGAAGGAAAGAGAAGCCATCGTTAGAACCATAGAGGGAACCGACTACGACAATGTTGTCTAGTTGAGTGACATCGAAACATTTAGTCATGCACTTTCCCGAATCAGTGATGTGAAGTGGAAGATGAAGATGGAGGCTATGTACAACAATCTACCTTCCATTTCATTAGAAAAGTCTGAGTCATTATCACTTTCCAGGGATATGCCCTCGAAAGGAAGTGTTAGCTAATGGGCAAGGTCGTTGATGTCAGAACTTGCATCATTTAGTCAATTAATTATCGAACCGGGTGTGTCTCAGAGCTATATGCAATAAGGATGTTTGTCATAGATTTTTGGGGGTTTTGCACTATAAACAATGACTTTAGGTGTCATTTTGGCTCCTTTAGGAGCTTTCAGGAGCTAAACTTTAGCAACTAATTCCTAAGGATCAATTTTATCTTATTTCCTAATTTAAAGTTTTGTTGACTTATTTATGACTTTATTTGACTTGATTGAGACTGATTCATGGAAAAGACTAACATTTACCTTAATTCTTAATCTAGAATTCAAAATCCAAATTTAATTCTAATTTACTTCAAAAGAAATCTATCTTAAGATTTACTGGAAAATAAATGCTATTTTAAAGAACATAAATAAAATGCAAGGAAATACTAATTAATCTAGAAAACATAAATACTAATTTCCATGAATAGATTCCAAACAAATTTCAGTTTCATCTTTCCATAAGTTCTCATCATTCCTTCAATTAAACTCAACAAATAATTATCAGGCTTAATTCCTACAAACAACTTCTAAATCTTGATTAACTCAATAAACTTTATAACGAATCTAACAAACCATTCTGACCATGATGAACTAAACTTAAAAGTGATTAAACATAGTTGTTGAAAATGATTAAAATAGAATTAACATTCTAGATTTAATATCGAATGAACAAAAATAAAAACAAACTCAGAAAAATACCACACAAGATCAATTCCTTTGGTTGAGTGGGCCCTGCTCTTCCTCCAGTGAGATATCTAACACAGTGATTCGAGTTAACTTCTTATCTTCATTCAAATTGATCAAAATAGGGACGTAGAATAGAGTGGTGCAACCATTACAAGATTCTAGTTGAAAAATATCTAACTCCTTTCTAAAACCTAAAGATGGATATTTATAACTATATCCTTATTGAATTCAAAATATGGCGTTAACTACCAAGATTCAAGGTGTCTAAACTAAAGACAAACGAAACTAAAATAGGACTAAGAATAGACAGAGGGAAAAATTCTAGATCAACACTGGGAGTAGAAGTTCCTAAATTGACTAAAAGGAGCTGATTTGAAACTTCAGTGATTCATCATCCAACCGGGCGATCAGTGGCACGATTGTCTTCATGTGATTAAACAGTGAGTTTAACTTTATCATCAGTCTTTAAATACCCTAAATAAAATCCTTAAGAATAAGATAGCAATTACGACAGTAAAAGATTAAAATTGCATAATTAGCTCATCAATATCATCACAAAAGCAACACATTTAATATAAAGCATTACCTCTAATATATTTACCAAATTAGCCAACATAAAGTAAAACAAGTAAATATATCAATCTATAGTCTACCTCCAATCATGTTAATTAATAAAATAAACAAGTCTTTTAAAACATAAAATGACTATTTGAAAGTGTTTCTGAGCCCCTCATCATCAACCCAATATTCATCTTTAGGGACCCTAGAGTTCTTCCATTGGAAAAATTAATAGTAATTTCATTAAGTAACGAGTCTAAGGGATATGTACCTCAAGATCAACTAGATGTGAAATGGTCTCATGAACAAATGTCTGCGAAAAGGGTAGACTATATTGTTGATGCACACCATATTGGCATTGAAACTCGTAACTATGTATTAGATGATAATCCGAAGGCTACTATCCATTTTGGGATAGATATGAACAATTAAGGGATAAATAGAAAGATAGAGATGAGCAAAAATCTCAGTTTTTAGGATATACTCCATTAAGTTATGTGTCAGAGAGTGAATTTGAGGGATACTCTCCACTCGACTATCTGAATAGTTGCTCCATGTAATCAAAGGATATTGAAATCCTTATGAAATGAATAAAATTATTTATTTATCAAAAGCATATGCTTAATCTTATGTGAAATTCTTTATGTACTTATGAATGCCATTTCTAATGTTTTCCATAAGATAGTTGATAACATAATTTAGTCTAGCATGGATAAAAAATTCAGGTAAAACCCGATCTTGTGAAGATGGTGAGGACACAAACCAATCCTAGCAGTAGCCAAGAAGTTGGGCAAGGACCAACAAGAATTGAAGCTAGGCTTGACCAAATTTTGGTAAGGTTAGATAACCTTGAACAAGAAAAGGCACAAGCTAGGGTTGAGAAAGAGGTTCCCGTTAATGAGAATGAAGGTGAAAGCTCTTCTCATGGACATGAGGAAACCCGTGATCATGAAAACGGAAGTGAACCATAGATTTTTGGGTAGGATTTATAGGCTACTCTTGCACTCTTAGGATGTTTCACCTGAAAGGAGAGAGATAAACCCCACTCAAAAGTCTAGGTGGTTCACTCAAATTAATGCAAGTATGATGTAATTATGGCTAAATGGAATTATCTAAATGAAGCAAAATGATGAAATTGATTGATTAAGAATGTAGAACTATTGAAATGCAACTTATTTGAAAACACATTGTGTAATGCAACAACACCTAGAAATGAATGAAAATTGCAACAAAACTTGATGAAACTGAAAGTGTGCACCTAGAATGTGGATGGAGATTGGAAATGCCTTCTGGAATGTTTTTGATGCTAATTTTTAGGCCTAGTGGGACTCATTCGCCATTATGGGCGAATTAGTCCTAGTTCTGCAAAACTATGTCGGAACCTATTTCTAACAAAAGGGTATCTAAAAATGCAGAAAACTCAAAATTGACCTAGAAGTGGGACTCATTCACCACCCATGGTGAATGAGTCCAATTTTGAATTTATGAATATTCAAGAGTAGAATTTGGGGCTTTCGGTCTATACTTTGGCTTGCTACAGGTGTTTGCTTCTAAAACTCTGATTTCTGAACCTTAAAGTGAGTTTTTGTTGATATTTTGACTTGTTGAATGAAGACAAGACTTGAAAAACCTTGCAACTTGATCTCCAATGATTTCTAAGCTTCCAAGAGTCCTAAATCTGCAAACAAAGAAGAAGAGAAGAAGAATTGTTGAATGTTAGGGCATGGGGGTTTGCCTTAGTCAAACCCATTTTAGGTGATTAAACCAAAATTATGAAAGAATGTAATGAAACATACAATAATGGAGTTGATTACCTTGCCATGATGTTTGATCTTGAGAGTTTTAGAAAAACATGAAGGATTTTCCCTTGAATGTTTGAAAATTGATCTTGAATGGCTTGTAATGTTAAAACCCTAAGTTGTTTGACTTGAGATGGAAGATTGGTGGATGACTGAATGATGAGAGATGTGAATTAGGGTTAAAAGACTTATATTTATAGGAATTTCACCTATTTTACCCATTAATACCTCATCACGGGCCGACATGAAGTAAGATTAAACTTAAATTTCATGTTTTCCCACTCAAAGGTCAAAATTGAGCCAAATGGGACTCATTCGCCACCCATCACAAATGGGTCCCACCTGGATGGGACTGATTTTCCATGCATGGTGAATGGGTCCCACAGGGGTCATTTTGATAGCTAAGATGCCAAGAGATAAGGAAGTAAGGTTTAAATTGCAACTTTTTCGGGTATTTTATCAAATATTGCCTCGGGATGCATAATATGGGATAATAGGGGCCTATTAATGATGATGTGAATGTCAAAGAGGGCTTGGGACACATAATTCAATGTGAAAGTGTGATTAAATACACTTTACAACACTAAAATGAGATCTGCATAGCCTAGGAAAGCAAAAGAACCAATGTGAATGTGCAAGACACATTACAACACTAGTTTATCATTAAGTTTATTTTACAGGCCTTCTAGATTGATGTGATGATGTAGTTAAATATGTTTAATAATGTTGAATTAGGGAGAAATGGGTTTATTAAGTCTAGAAAAGCTTGAAAGTCCTTTACAACACCTTTACAAGACATCGTTAAATGCATTTGAAAGGGTTCAAGACCTAGTGTGGGTGCGTAAAATGCCTCACAACACTAGATTAAGACCTCATTAAGTCCATTTTATCATGAATTATTCCCATGTCAAGCAAGAGGTACTTTTTTCTATGGTACAGAAAGATCACCAACACCGTTTGAGAAAAGAAATAAGAAGTCTATGGCTTCCAAACTTTCTAAAGATATGAAGAAGATTGTTTCACCCAAGTTTGAGGGAAGCGCTAGCGGGGATGAAGTTGAGGCGTGGCTTGTTCAAATGGAAAATTATTTTGAAATCTAAAATTACACTAAGACCATTAAAGCCACTTGGGGTGTGTACCAGTTAATTGGAGAAGCTTCAACCTGGTGGATGAACAAAAAGTTGGAACTCGATATCAACTCATGGAAGCTGACATGGGGGGAATTTTTTGAGATTTTTCACAAGCGATGGTTGCCCCAACTATACTATGACCAAAAACTCACAGATTTCTAGAGTTTGAAGTAAGGAAATATGTCGGTCAACAAGTATTGGGAGAAGTTTACTCAACTTTTGCATTATGTTCCTATATATCATAAGGATGAATGCTTTCACATTAGAAAATTTATAATGGGACTTAAAAATCAAATCAGAGGAGAAGTGGATATGCATGGTCCTACAACCATGGATCTTGTATATAAAAAATCAGTTAAGTAGGAGCAAAAGTTTAGGGCTATCTCCAACTGGCAAGAAAGTAAAGACTGTAAGAAGATTGTAGAAATTCCTAGTAAGCCAACTCCAAAGAAGGTGGAGGTTGTGCAAAATGTACCTAAACAAGGAGAAAAAGGTAACCACAATAGTGGAAAAGAGTTGAGAAGAGAGGGAAGAAGGAATGGTTCCAATTGAGGAAATACCAACAACGCTGGTGGAACAATGTTTGTTCAAGGCTATGATAGAGCTACCTTGTTTCTCAAAAGAAGTAAACCTTTATGTCACACCATTAGGATCCTATTATGTTATCTTAGGTATGAATTGGTTTTGGAGACATAGGGTTGAGGTAGATTTCCATGCAAAAACCATAGAATTCCTAGATGATTTTGGAATTTGAGTGAAGTTCCAAGGGATACCTAAAGAGATAAAGATTCATCAAATCTTGAAAATGCAACTGGTGAGGGCTGAGAAGAAAGGGTGCAAACTCTTTGTTGTTAAGTTAGAAGAACTTGGAGAAGATCTTGATAACTTGGATTCCCAAAGCTTCCAAGATATGGAAGATGGTGAAATAGATGACATTGGAATGTCAAACATTGAAAGATATCCTATATTGAGAAGATTTGTGGATGTGTTTCCAGAGGAGTTACTTGGGCTACCACTGAAGAGGATATTTGATTTCTCTATAGATATAATTCCAGGGTCTGAACCTATTTCCAAGGTTCCCTACAGGATGACAACAACTAAGCTAATGGAGCTTAAGGCACAACTAGATGAATTGTTTTCAAAAGGGTTGATAATACCAAGTGTTTCGCCTTAGGGAGCATTGGTTATTTTTATGAAAAAGAAGGATGGTACTTTGCATTTGTGCATCGACTATTATATGCTTAACAAAGCCATGGTGAAGAATAAGTATTTGTTGCCACACATTGATGATCTTTTTGATCAAATGAGAGGAGATGCCATATTCTCAAAGATAGCTATGAGATATGGATATCACCAATTAAGAATTAGAGATGAAGATATCTTTAAGACTACGTTCAAAACCAGACATGGACACTATGATTTCACGGATTTACCTTTTGGATTAACAAATGCACTCGTTGCATTTATGAATTTGATGAATAGTGTATTTAGAGATTGCCTAGATAATTTTTTCTTGGTTTTTCTAGATGACATTTTGATTTATTCCAAGGATGAGGAAGATCATTGTAGACATTTAGAGATAGTTCTACAATGTCTAAGAGAACACAAGTTGTATGGTAAACTCTCTAAGTGTACTTTCGTCCAAAGGAGAGTGCATTATCTAGGGCATGTAATTTTGGTAGACGAAATCTTTGTAGATCGTGCTAAGATCAAGGTAGTACTTGAGTAGCCTGTACCCAAGAATGTGTCTAAGGCAAGAAGTTTTATGGGTCTAGCAGGGTACTATAGGAAGTTTGTTGTGAAATTCTCCAAGAATGCTTTTCCAATCACCTCTTTACAGAGAAAAGCGAAGAAATATGAGTGGAATGAGAAGTTTCAAGAAGCCTTTGATATACTTAAAGAGAAGTTAACCACTACGTCGATCTTGAAAGTACCAGATCCTGAGGGTAACTTTACGATTATCACAAATACATACGGTGAAGGTTTAGGAGGTGTGTTAATGCAAGATGGCCAAGTGATTGCTTATGAATCTAGAAAGATGAAACCTTATGAGAAAAATTATGCATCACATGATTTAGAGTTAGCAGTTGTGGTTCACGCATTACAAATTTGGAGGCACTACTTGTTAGGGAAACCCTTTGAATTGAAAACTTACCATACGAATTAAAGTACCTTTTCACTCAACCTAATTTGAATGCTAGGAAGAGAAGATGGTTGGAGTTGATAGCTGACTATGACTTATGTTGCAAGTATGAGCTAGTTTGGTGGTGTTGTCATTGGTGTTGTCATTGATGTCAACATAGTTCGGTATGTTGCAGATTGTACATGTATAGTTGAGATGTTGTTGAGATGTGAGTACATGGAGCTATCTTATATGGTTGCAGATGTGTTGTGTTGATGATCTTCCAAGTGATTTTGATAAAATTAATATAGAAGTGAAGTCAGAAGAAGGAATGTATTCAGATTGTACTCTGGTATGTGCTCCACATTTCTCCTATGTTGATCCTATGCTTGTACAAACCTGAAGGTTCGATAATGGTGATTTAGTGGTGATATATGTTGAGTTTCAGCCTTTGGTGAGATGGTATGTGAAAGTTGTGTCCACCGGTATGTGTGTTCTACCGATAGAGTCAGTATTCTATGGACTAGGAGAAATATCATTGCTCTGAATTTTTTCTTTGTTTCATTTCAGATCTTGAAAATATGGAATATGCTTTGTGAAGGTCTTTCCTATGTTCTAGTGAAGTGGTTTGAAGTCTAGAGATCCAGAAATCATGTTTCAATATTTTGTGTGTGTCTGCATAGTCTGAATTGTCTGATGAATTTTTTTTTGTGATTGAAGCCTGCTGTTCTTGTTGTGGATGTATCTGGAAGGTTCTAAGATATATTCTCATGCTTAAGGAGTGTTGTGGTGTCCGCATATCATCTTCTGGTTGGAAAGTGTGTACATCAATTATTATTTGTGTTTTCATTAGGTTTGGTCGACCTAGTGTTTACACTTTATTTGAGGAATAAAATTTAATTAAGAAAGAGTGTAGAATATTCAAGAATATTATTTGTGGTCTTGGTTATATGTTTTATTGGTCCACTCTTATTCCTTTCCATTGCGAGAATTTAGAGTTGCCGACCTAATTTGAATTTATGAAACAATGTGTTGTGGCCAACCTTGGTAAATATTTCTAAGGTTGAGAATAGTATAAAATCAAGTCAAATTATGAAGAGATGTATGAAAGTAAGATGCAAAGTGACGAAAGCATGCCACAAATCATAAGAGCAGAAGTGTGTGTGTGAGTGAGTTGTGATAGCAGTTTTTCAATTTGTTGAAGGCAGTGAACTGAAGGTTTCTATAATCTTGTGAATGTGCTTTAATTGCAATGGTGAATTTTTTATTCTCTTTGTATCTATAGGCAGTGAGCCTCTTTGTTGGACAGTGAGTCCTTTGTAGGAAGTGAGCCTTTGTATTTGGATAGTGAGTCCTCTTTTGGGTAGTGAGCCTCTATTTTAGTTTATATTCTTTATATTGTGAGTTAACCCTCATCGTGGTTTTTCCCTTATTGGGTTTTCCACATAAAAATATGGTGTTCATTGTGTTGATTTACTTTCTGTTATTTATGTTCCATGCTTATATTTAATAACAAAATAGTGTGGCTGAAGATTTTATAAGTGATAAAATTTAAGGTTAAATTTGTGTGACAACTAATTCACCCCCCCTCTCAATTGTCCTGCACCTATTTAACAACTTCAATATTAGTTATATAAAAGGGAAAGAGAATAGGGTTGTTAATGCCTTGAGTCGAAGACGTCATAATTATTCAATAGTAACCATTCAAATCGATTTTAAGGGACAAATGTTGTAAATTTAAAGAGGATGAGTACTACTTTCAAGTCAAGCAGACACTTGCTAATAATTCACAAGATTCTAGGTATGAGGGTTTTCATTTTAAACCTAATGGATTACTTAGATATAAAGGTAGGATGTACGTACTTGACGTAGTGGAGTTAAGGAATCTGGTATGGAAAGAAGTACATGAAGCACTATACTCTGGACACCCAAGAGTGACCAAAATGATGGCAGATGTGAATTCGTTATATTTTTGGAAAGGGATGAAAGGAGATGTTAATTTTGTGGCTAGGTGTCTGGAATGTCAAAGGGTGAAAGCGGAGCATCATCATCTTAAAGGCTTGTTATATCCACATGACACACTAGAGAGGAAGTGGCAAGTCATAAGTATGGAATTTGTGCAAGGATTGCCTATGTCAAGAAATAAGCACAATGCTATTCTTGTGGTAGTAGATAAGCTTACCAAAGTTGCACATTTTATACCTGAGAATCTAACTGATGGAGCACCTGTCATAGCAAGAAATTTTGTGCAAGAATTGTTTAGGTTGCATGGAATTCTAGAGAAAATTATCTCAAATAGGGATGCATGAGTCATTTCTAGGTTTTGGGAAACCTTTTTTGCACTAGGGACTCAGTTGAATATTAGCTTGGCATATCATCTAGAAATGGATGGAAAAATGGAAAGGGTGAATCAGGTTTTGGAAGACCTACTGAGAATGTATTGTATGGATCAATAGTACAAGTGGGAAGACTACTTACCCTTAGTCAAATTTTCTTATAGCAATTTTTATCATTTTGTGATAAAGATGGCTCCTTTCGAAGTGTTGTATGGTCGAAAGTGTCAAAATCCTATAAGTTGGGATAGACTTGAGGATAGGGTGACTCTTTGGCTAGAGATGCTAGCTGAAATGGATGGGAAAATTAATATTGTGAAGCAAAGGATGGATGAAGCCAATGATCATCACAAAAGTTATGTCGATGCTAAGAGAGTGCCCCAAAATTTTGCCTTAGGTGACAAAGTGTTGTTGAGAGTGAGACCTCACAAAAGCTCCATTAAATTTGGAAAGTATTCCATGTTAGCCTCACGTTATGTTAGACCTTTTGATATTCTAGAGGAAGTGAATTTGGTAGCCTATTGAATAGCATTTCCACCAGCTCTTTCCAAAATACATAATGTCTTCCATGCGTCTTACCTTAAGAGGTATGTACCTGGTGATAATCATGTGATTGATTGGACTACTTTATAGGTACAAGACCCCGGAGTGGTAACACTTGATCCCGTCAAGGTGCTCAAAACATATAATCTTTGCTTGCATAACAGGGAGGTTCTGCAGTGCAAAGTCCAGTGGGATTAGTATGCAGAAGACTAAGCCACTTGGGAGGATTATGTTGAAATTCAGCAAAAGTTTCCTTATTTTTTAGATGCTTTTGAGAATGTTTGAACAATATATTAATTGTTTCTTTTTTTTTATGTTGCTACATAAAATCATCAAGGATGATGATTCACAAGGGGAGCGTATGTTAAACACCCAATTGTGCAATTACTATTTACTATTTACTATTACTATGTAGGGTAAAATGTGAATGCAATGTGAATTTAGTGGATGAATAAATTGTGTGTGCACTTTGATTATCACTGCTTTATGAATGAATTTCATCTCATTTAATGTTATATGAAGGAATGCATTTATGTGATTGGATGAATATTGTGTTAATATTCTAACTTTAGAGATGTAATATGTATACTGCATATTTTGTGAACAACTGACTGCCATGTACATGTGTTAGAGATTGCAGGTATATGTTCAATTCCTCCCAGTGGAGGAGAAGTATCACTCAAGAGAAGGTCTTGGTCAGGTAACCAGTAAGGTAACATATCTGAGCTTACACACATTGCAATAGAATAATTGAGTCGATTTATTAAGTGGGAAGTTGGTAAGTCATTCTTTGTTTGTATGTCTGCTTTAGAAAGAGTCTAGTTTACTATTGAGTGCATGTGTGGATGATGTTTATCCGTTTGAGCTTGAGAGTTCTTTCCTTGTTACTATGTTTGTATTGATATGTCAAACATACGAGGTATATGTATGCGTACACAAATGCACGATGATGATAGACCATATGCACAAAGAAACACGTACATAAGGGTACATAGGTAGACGTACCTATGCACACTCATGCATGAGTTGCTTATGTGCATGGAACTATTTGATGGAACCAACGATATGCATAATTATATTTATAGACATATCACTCGTAGTCTCTTATCAATATAGTAGTAATTATGTACGAGAATTGAATGTGTATGTGTGTGTGTGTGTGTATATATAAGGTATATACATATATCCATAGTTACAAATGTATCCATATACTCATATGGTGGAAAATGGACATGCCCATATGAATGTATCAATACATGTAGACATACACATACATGTACATAGAGGCATATATATATGAATATATATGTATACATAAACAATATATTAATATAACAATGTGATTGCTATTTTGATGTATTCCTTTGTATATCGATTATATATACATGCTTTATTGACATATGATAAATATGGATATATATTAACATATACATATATATGTATACGTGTATATATATATATATTTATGCATGTTAATATATATATATATATATATGTATAAGTTATGTATATATTTTTAAATGATACTTGCTTTGAGATCGACTATCTAAAGCAATGATTATCAACTGATTATTATGCTTTATACATTTGGCTTTGAAGTTGATTATCTTAATCAACTTGGAGGTCAATTTATTAAACAAGTTAAGGCCAAAATTTGGAACAGTAGTGATTGTATTTCTTGAGCCGCTTAATGCTCATTCTGTCGACAATAGAAGATTTTGTGATCTGCAAGCTTAACACAACCATAAAGTCGATATTTATGAAGAGAATACATCGAGGCCTTTTCAATAGGGAAACCATGGACTTGGTAAACTATATTTCCATGATATTTAGCATCAATCAAACAAATGTATAAGCATTAAAAACATATCAATGACTTTGTCTAAACCAATTTAATGAGTGAATTTATACCTCGCGTGACTTAGTCGATACTTTAGCTTGATGACACACTTTTATTATTTACTGTTTCTCTGAAGGAGGAAACCGTGCCATCTATGAGAGAGCATAATAATGCTTGGCACCACCTTTGAATCCTTTAACCTATAGAAGTGTACTTTGAGATTGTAGTCTATAAAAATGCATACCTTTGCATTTTCACACTTAAATTGGACCTATTTAGCACTCCTTGCATTAAATTTCCTTTAGGTCACCTATTATGGGCCCCTAAGACCCCTCTTAGTGCATTCCAAGGCATATTTCAACTATAAACCCGACCAAAATCCATAAATAACCGTTAATCTTGGTAACCCAAGATTAAGCCTTGTGAGACCAAGACACCCTTGGTGGAATATTAGTCCCCCTTAGTGGGACCAAGACACCACCTAGGGTGTCTTAGTCCTGGGTGCTTTATTTTTAGAATTAAGAGCAGGAAATGAAAATATTTGAATTAATTTGAAATTTTGTCGACCTTTGGGATCTAATAATCAAGTTATTAGATAGGAATGCCTATAAAAGTAAGATTTACACCCCATTTTCACCTAAGAAAATAAGTTTTAAAGTTGAAGCAAGTTGAGACAAGCAAGTTTGAAGGAGAGTTTCAAGAAGCAAGGAATTGAAGTCTTGGAGCAACCTTCCATTGTGTTTTTGTAGGTTTTTCAAGTCCATTCCCATGTCAAGATCTAGCATTACCAAAGACTAATGATGGGTGCCTATGGAGGATCATGAGAGATTCTAGGTTGGACATGCAACTATCCATACTTCCAAGCCTAAGGACTTGTTTCTTGATTGATTCCATCTTCCATTTTTATTCTATTTTCTGCCTAAGAAAGGTACATTTCATGTTTGTGACTTATTATGGTGATTAGAGATCTCCTTTGTAAGTCATTTTCATTTGCATCTTAGGAATTATATTCTAACACATTTGAATAGGGTTACTCCATGTTCTAGTTTGCATAATCTTAGACACACTTAAGATTAGGGCACACACACATTTCCATTTCAAATCTATGCATTTTCATCAAGGTTTAATTACCAAACAAGGGATTTGACCAAGGAAAACCCCTATAAAAAATCAATCAAATTTCCTTTGTTTTGTAGGTTATTTATAGGTTCAAGTCTGAAGATTCAGTGAAGAAGGAAGTGAAGACCTTGAACCTTGAGACCACATTCAGAGATTTCAAAAATTCAAAGCGGGACTAAGTTGGCAGCAAGGGCATCTTAGTCCTCCAAGTGCAATTTTGTAGAGATTCTTTCAGATCCTGTTCCAGAATCTGAAGATTTTGCATCTACCCTGAAAAATAGCAGCAGGACTAAGACAACTGTAAGGGCATCTTAGTCCTCCATAACATATTTTGATAGCATTTTTGCATTTCTGGAATCCTCATCACATTTCTAGACTTCTCAGGTACATACATCATAACTTCCTGTTGTTTAATTTCATCATTTGCATCCTTCATTTAGCTTGCATTACTAGGTTTTGTGAGTTGAATGTTAAAGTGTCTTTTCCAAGCTTTTTCTTGGTGGTGAACCCCTCAAAGCTTAAAAAACCCCCTCCTAGGTCTTCCTTTTTGAGAATTGACTCACCCTTTGGGTTGATAGTCAATCCAAATTGGATTCCTAGGACATTATTGAATGACCGAGGGAAATTAGGTTGGGCACTCCCTCACCCCATTTTCTTTCTAGTTCATTTTTGTGAGCCCGACAATTTAGAGCATTCATTTTTTGATTTGGAGTCCATTAAAGTTCTAGATCTAGGTTGCATTCATTCTTGTATTGCATCTTGCATTAGTGAAAGTGCATATAGGTTGCATTTTTACTTTCTTGCATCATTTTATCTCATTGAAAAACTAAAAAGTGCATTGTTTCTCATCCTAATTGTATTTAGGAACATTTTTATTGCATTCAAAATTGAAAAAAAATTGCATCCAATTGCTTGTCATTATTTACTTTTTCTTGCATTCATTTTCAAAACTTTCTATTTCTAAACATTAGGTCCATGGGTAGGCAACCTAGGAACACTATTATCAACTCAAAATTTGTTTTTTTTCTGACAAAAACCTTTATTGGGACTAAAACGCCCTTACTAGTACCTTAGTCCCTCCTAGGGTTTTTGGCTCATAATCTTGTTTGAGTTGTGTGTTGTCTTTTCCAGTTTTTGGAACCTCCAAATTTCATCAGTAGGAACAAGATGCCCTTCTTGTAATCTTAGTCCCTATGGAGTTTGAGGTTACAATTTTCAAGGTTAAACAGTGATTTTTTGTGCTTTTGTTTGTTGTAGTTACTTTGTTGTTTCAGTTTGTCAATTTACTATTTCATGCATTTTAATAGTTCATGTTTACAATTTATTGATAAATATAGATTATTGCACTTTCATTTTGTTATACACATGTTTCATTTTACATTCCTTAGAAAACCAAAACACAAAAACTAAAACATTAAATCTAAACAAGCATAGGTTCATGGTTATTTAAAGTATGTCAAAACACTTTGTCCAAGTTAGCGCAACCCTCAAGCCTTTTAGTAGTGATGACTTTGATATGTTAGATTAAGCCCTTGAGGACTTCATCTTGCAAGGTTTTTCCACTAAGGCTTGTTAAAAAAAACCTAAACAAAGAGAAGTAAATAACATTCAACCTCAACTTATCCTTTATCCACCTTCAAACAAACCTGGCCTTATCCTTGAAGCACCTAAGGAAAATGTGTGAAAAAAATTGAGTTATAATACTATTTCTCATACATATAACACAAGGATTAATAGAAAAGCTCAACCTAATCCCATTTCGTTACCATTGCATAATCATGTATTACCTAGTGCTCCTCGTTTAACATCACATAGTGGAAAGGAGTACGATTTGTTTGAAAAACTTAAGAATACTCTTGCTAAGATCTCCTTATGGGACTAATTCAAAATTCACCTATCACACTATGCTTCAAATATCCTTACAACAAGTAGTTGTTCCTCTTGGTACAAATGCAAATGATGTGGCAGCTCTAATACAAGGAATGACTACAGTTAATGTAGAAATTACCTTTCACCAACATAAGCTCCCTCCCTTGGAGATGAGAAAGAAATATGATGCATTCATGATAATAGCCATATACAACACCATAGGAATAAAAAGGACCCTTGTTGATAATGGTTCAACTCTTAATGTGTGCAGTGTAAACCTTTTAGATAAATTGGGAGTGGATAAATAAAAAATGAAACCTGATTCCTTATCGATTTGAGGATTTGACAATATAGGAAAGCAACCACTTGATGTGATTACTTTGC
This sequence comes from Sequoia sempervirens, assembly GCA_007258455.2. NCBI lineage: Eukaryota > Viridiplantae > Streptophyta > Pinopsida > Cupressales > Cupressaceae > Sequoia > Sequoia sempervirens. The sequence goes on along the minus strand of VDFB02270651.1, from coordinate 581,834,298 downwards.
CTATTACAGTTGGAAAGGATACCTTACAAAATCCTATTCATGTTATGCCTCATGATCTTTCATACAATCTTCTTTTAGGAAGACCATGGATTCATGAGATGCATGCGGTGCCTTCGACTCTTCATCATATCATGAAGTATGTCTATAAAAAAAAAGTTATACCAAATTGAAATGGACCTAAGCCTAAATTTTTTTTACAAATTGAAAAAGGAATCACTAGTCCTCTGAAAACATTAATTCCAACATAAAAAATAGAACCTATGAAAGAGGAAACACAAGAAATGGAGACAATGTCAAAATTAGCAGATGATGATTAGGGTTCCTTGGAATTCACACCTTCATTTATGGGAGAATATATAATCATGATAAAAGATAATGAAAAACAAAAACAACCATTGGTTATGTAAACATAGAACTTGAGAGAAAACTCACAAGCTTCTATATCATCTACTCTTGAAGAAGAAACAAGCTACACAACACACTTCAATGAGATAGATTATCAACAACCACCAAACCTGAAAGAAATGGAAAAAATTAATGGGGGAGGTTATGAACTTATGAAGAAATTGGGTTATAATGGAAAAGGATGTGGAAAGAAAGAACAAGGAATTCATGTTCCTGTGGAACCTAACACACAAGAAATGAAAAATGGTTTGGGATACTGTCCTTCTAAGATAATGCAAGCAAACAAGAGACCTTCATTAAACATCAACACCGTTATGTGTAAACCAAAAATCAATTTTACCTTGAAGCATACCAAATTGCTTGATATGAATTCTAAACCATCATGGGAATACTTTGAAGATGACGAAGCCTTGAAACAAATGTTAGGAGTTTATGATAAATCATTTACTCCTCCTAAAAATAAAAAGGTTACATGTGCTATGATTAGCACCAAGCAAAAAGATGGAGAAAAGGAGAACAATGAGATAAACATGAATAATGAAGAATACACCCCTGAATTTCCAAAATCAAATTCACTTCCTTTAGGGGATACCATGGAATTAGCAATGGACATCAATGATAAAGATAAAGTGATTAAGATAGGAAAATTCCTCAATGATGGAGAACAAGAGGATACTGCAACTTTGCTTCATGACTTTCCTGCACTTTTCACTTGGACTTATTTGAATATGTCAAGAATTGATCCTAAGATTGTAACACACAATGTAGTCCTTGCTAAAAATGCTAAGCCCGTCAGACAGAAGATTCGAAAGATGAATCCTAAAATACCCTTGCTAGTTAAGGAAGAAATTGAAAAACTCCTTGAGGCTGGCTTCATAAGACCTATAGATTATTCTCCTTGGATCTCAAACATTGTCGTAGTCGCAAAAATTGACAATCGTATTAGGATGTGTATGGATTTTTATGATTTGAATAACTTAGCATCTTTAAAAGATGACTTTCCCCTTCCTAATATTGACATGATCGTAGAATTGACTGCGTGACATGCTTTGTTGTCATTCATGGATGGATTTTCTAGATACAATCAAATTTTAATCAATCCTCAAGATCAGTAGAAAACAACATTCACAACTATTTGGGGAAAATTTTGTTGGGTTATGATTCCTTTTGGATTGAAGAACCTGGGCACAACATATCAATGAGCTATGACATTTATATTTCATGATTATATACATAAGATTTTGGAAGATTATGTTGATGATATTCTAGCTAAATATTTAACAAGACAAGAGAATGTGAATGTTCTTCGGAATATTTTTGAGTGAATTCAAAAATACAACATGAGATTGAATTCAAAAAAGTTTGTCTTTGGTGTAGATAGTGGAAAACTTTTAGGTTTTATCATATCTCATAGAGGCATTGAGGTGGACACAAAGAAAATTGATTCTATAATTAACATGTCGCCTCCTAGAAATATTTCTCAATTGCGTACCTTACAAGGTAGAATTCAAGCCATTCATCATTTCGTAGCATCCTTAGTAGAGAGAACATTACCATTTACACATCTCCTCAAGAAAGGCATACATTTTGATTGGAACACAGATTATAAACAAGATTTTGAGAGTTTTAAAGATTATCTTGCAACTCCACTTGTTTTACAACCCGCTATGCAAAATAAATCGTTTATCCTTTACTCAACCACATCAACCCATGCTCTCATAGCATTGTTGACTCCACAAGATGAAAAGGGTAAGAAGCATCCTGTTTATTACATTAGTCGAACATTGATTGATTATGAGAAATGATACACAACAATAGAAAATAGTGTTTGACTCTTGTATTCACTACTAGTAAGTTGCGAAATTACTTATTGAATTCCAAAATACAAGTGATGACGGAGTTTGATCCTTTACGAAACCTTTTCACCAAAATAGACTTATCATGACACTTAGTTAAATGGGTTATGTTGTTAATTGAGTTTGACCTTAAATTTGTTTCACAAAAAGCAATTAAGGGTCAAGCCTTGATCAACCAGTTGGATGATGCTCCTCATTTAGAATTACCTGGTAATGATTCTTTCCTTGATGATAATGTGTTGAAAATTGAAGAAAATACATGGGAATTGTATTTTGATGTATCTAAGTGTAGAACTGGCTCTGACGTAGGGGTTATAATAAAACCGCCCACAAAAGATCCTATTCCCTTATCATATTGGTTAAACTTCCTATGTACAAACAACACTGTTGAATATGAAACATTACTCATTGGATTGTGTGTCACTCTAGTTATGGGCACTAAGACATTAAGATATTTGGCAATTCACAATTAGTCATCAAACAAATAAACAGAACATATCAGACAAAGCATGACAAATTATCAAAATACAAGGATCTCACAATGGATTTGTTAGAGAATTTTGAATCATTTACCATTGATAACATCCATCGAAAAGATAATCATCATGCAGATGCAATGGACAGTGTAGCTTCTCTTATCTCCCCTCAAGACCCTTCAAAAGACTTCACCTTCATTGTGCACATAGTTATGAAACCATCAATCAAAGGTAAAGTAGATGAAGTGTTAGAAACAATCATTGAAGACTCAAGTGAATTGTATGATATGATATTCAATTATTTGAAAGACGCTACCTTTCCTAAGCCAACCAATAAAAACACTCATTCTCATCTTCAAAAATTTGGATCTAGATATATCATCCTAGCGGACATCTTATATAAGAGGTCCTTTGATGGCCTTTTGCTTAGGTGTCTTAAAAAATTTGAAATCCCTATAACACTCGAAGAAGCTCATGTGGGTGCTTGTGGGGGGGATTTCAAAGGAATATCATTAGTTCAAAAGATGGTCTACATGGGATATTATTGGAAGAATATGGAAATGGATTTCTTTGAATACATTAAGAAATGTCATAAATTTGAAGAACATCAAAATTTAATTCATGCTCCTACCTCTGAGCTTCATGCACAAGTTCCTATTTGGCCATTCTCGGTATGGGGTTTAGATATTATTGGAAAAATATCTCCACCTTCATCCGCTAGACATACGTTTATAATCACAGTGACAAATTATTTCATGAAATGGGTAGAAGCTATTCCTTTGCGTTCAACAACCACCAATGTAATATGTCATTTCATATTGGAACACATTATTGCTTGCTTTGGACTTCCCTTCGCGTTAATTTCAGACAATGGCACACCATTTAAGAATAATGATGTGAGTAAACTTTTGGAAACATTTAACATACAAAAATTTTCAATGCCTTATTACCCACAATCTAATGGACAAGCTGAATCAACTAACAAAACTCTTGAGTAGATTCTAAGAAAAACAGTGAACAAACATAATAAAGACTGACATACGCAATTAACATACACGTTATGGGCTTATCGTACTAGTATCAAAACTTCAACATGAAACACACCTTACAACCTTGTTTATGGTGCCAAGGAAATTATGCTCCTAGAGTTAGAGATTCTCTCCTTAAGAAGCACTCTTCAAGGGCTAGTTGATGACAATACTTATAAGGAACAATGATTACACCAACTTGAAATGCTCGATGAGAGGTGCATCAATGCCCTCGAACATCTTCAAGCTTACCATAAGAAAATGCAGTGAATTTATAATGACCATGTCATCCCTCACCCATTCAACAAGGGTGATTTGGTGCTATAAAAGAATCAATGAAATGTCAATAATAACCTGATAGAGAAAGGAAAGTTTAACCATAATTGGTTAGGACCTTATGTAGTTGAAGAAAGTTATGGGTCTGGAGCATACCTAATATCTGAAATGGATGGTACACCTCTTTGCAAACCTATCAATGTTGTGCATTTGTGTCGGTATTATACCTAGCCTTTTTGAATAGTGTGAGTTCTTAAAGCAACATTGTTAGAGTTAATGGATTATGCCATTATCTCTCGTGCTTGCTTCGTTCCTATGACATAGTTGTTTGTGTCTTGAATAGTGAGGTAGTGGGTCCAATGTTATTTTGGACTCTTACTTTAGGTATCATGCTATTTAGACCTTATGGTGACTGTTATATTAGATTAAATCCTTATTTTCATTTAATAGTCTACAATTAAATCATGAGTGCATTTAATTTTGCATACCATACTACATCATAAATTTATGAAAAATTAAGAAAATAAATGTTAGATCATGAAGATATTTATTGAATAGTCTAACAGAGATTATTTAATAAATCACATTGTCATATAACACATATAAAATCCAAACATGCTCATATATATATATATATATCAAAAATTTTTAATACGTCGCATCAATAGTACGGTGTCACTATGGCCTATGACTGTTGGATCCTTCAGGATCTAGTGTCTGCACCTATCGAGAGATGGTGGTGTGTGATCGGGATCTACTAATGGTAGACATCTCTCACATAGTCTGTAGTGCCCCGCATAATTCACCCTCCTATATTAGTGCATCCATACACTCTCACTCTGTGTGATCTCTATTAGCCCAGATTCTAGCATTCTCTCTCTATAGCCACTCGACCTCTGACTGTAAGATATCCTCTCTCTCAGATCTCCAAGTTGCTCGAGCCTCCTCTAATTCCACCTCCAGTGCTAATGCCTGACCCTTAGCTCGATTAGTGTACCTGGATACGCTATCAAATGCTCCCCTGAGTCTCACATAAGGCTCAAACAACTCCATGCGCTGCACCACGAATTGTGGGGGCATGTAATCTGTGACAGTAACCTCATTTGCAGGAAGGGGTGGCACTATCTCGACAATCGCATGTCAGAAGAGGTCCTCAAGATCTATCATGGGCCCTGCGAGATAGGAATCATAAGAATAATCAATATACATCATCATAATATATACATATACATGAGCATAATATACATAAAAACATAAAGCATAATAATAAATATCATCACCTGAGTCTGTAGCATGATTCGTAGGCATCTCAAACGCCCTATTGCTCTCCCTGTGCTCTTAGACACCAGCATGTGCAGACTGTGACCTTGTGACCCGTGTGGGAACTATATCACTCCACTTGGGTCTAGGAGGACTAGCCTCACCTCTATCATTGTCCTCACTTGTAGGATGGCTCTGCTCATCCTCGGTCTCCTTATCATCCCCCTCTCTCCTCAGATGGGCACTCACAGTATGTAATGCATGTCCTCTAGTGTGATAGTCATCTCTCTTGTAGGTAGGTGAAAGGTGCATGTGTCTGTGTCCCATCTCTCTATCAACGCCATCAGCATGACATCATGATATCGCATCGCTAGGGAGAGATAGGCCCAATAGAGGCCCATCTTCTGGAGGATCTGCACATCCTCCTTAGGTAGCTGATCGACTAGCTCTCATAGATGACTAAACGTTTGACCGCCTAGGTGTTGGTGTGACCGAGGTGCAGTCTGCCATAAAAAAGAAGAAAAATGTCATGTAAAACATCTTAAAAACTTAAATTTGTGTTTTAATGGTAAAAAAGTGTGCTAAAGTTGCTCTAGAATATCTAATTAAGGGTTCTAGACACTTTATTCCTTAATTGGGACACTTTGCGACAATCTCAAAAAATGAAAGAAAAACCCTCTCTAGACTCTAAATTCATCTAAAAATTCCATAAAACATAAAAAATCAACTAAATCAAAGTACAAAGAAGGAAAAATCCACTCATAGTAGGTTGTAGCTCATCCTGTGCGATCGCCTACCATAGCAACTTGATCTGTGGACGGGTGGATGGGCATCTACTCGATATGATGGTTCACTCTACTCCAAGCTCACTCTACAAAAAGGTAAAAGATAAAATGAAAATTATTTACCTCCTCTTTATCTTTATATTCATGCATATTTAGGTCACTTTTTATTTAACTACCATATTAGGAGCTAGCGAACTCTATTTTTGATGTCGTTTGTTGCATTGGAATTGTGGTTCCGCTCCCATTCTCATCAAATGTCTATCATTAGGTGGCATGGTACTTGGAAATTCCCTATGATGGACTTGTATAGTTTGATGTGGTTGGATTGCTACCTTGATTCCACCTCTGTAAAGCAAGCGGAATCAAGGGGGGCATACATCTACCCTCAAATTCAATTTGCTAGGCATGTTAGATAAGAGGATTATTTTTGAGCTACTAATGAATCTATGATGTAGGATAGGGTTCCTAACACTGTGGTTTTTCAGGTAACTATAGTGGGGGCTTCATTCTCCCTAATGAATCCATATGAGCATCCTTTTATAAATTTACTTTTTGAATTACTTTCACTTGCATATGCACGTAGTGTCATATTGGTGCTAAAGTGGGGGCTAAATGTATTGTAGAAAAATACACACATTTGCATTTTCACACTTAAATTGGACCTATTTTAGCACTCCTTGCATTAAATTCCCTTTAGATCAGCTATTATGGGCCCCTAAGACCCCTTTTGGTGCATCCTGAGGCATATTTCAATTGTAAACCTAACCAAAATCCATAAACAACCGTTAGTCTTGGTAACCCACCTTTTAAAATTGCAAAATAAGCCTCGTGGGATCAAGATGCCCTTGGTGGCGTCTTGATCCCCCTTAGTGGGACCAAGCTGCCACCTAGGGTGTCTATGTCCCAAGTGCTTTGTTTTTGGAAATTAAGAGCGAGAAATTAAAATATTTGAATTAATTTGACATTTTGTCGGCCTTTGGGATCTAATAATCAAGTTATTAGATAGGAATGCCTATAAAAGTAAGATGTACACCCCATTTTCACCTAAGCAAATAAGTTTTAAAGTTGAAGAAAGTTGAGACAAGCAAGTTTGAAGGAGAGTTTCAAGAAGCAAGGAATTGAAGTCTTCGAGTAGCCTTCCATTGTGTTTTTGCAGGTTTTTCAAGTCCATTCCCAAGTCAAGATCTAGCATTGCCAAAGACTAATGATGGGAGCCTATGGAGGATCATGAGAGATTCTAGGTTGGAGATGCAACTAGCCATACTTCCAAGCCTAAGGACTTGTTTCTTGATTGATTCCATCTTCCATTGTTGTTCTATTTTCTGCCTAAGAAAGGTACATTTTATGTTTGTGACTTATTATGGTGATTAAAGATCTCCTTTGTAGGTAATTTTCATTTTCATCTTAGGAATTCTATTCTAACACATTTGAATAGGGTTTCTCCATGTTCTAGTTTGCATAATCTTAGACACACTTAAGATTAGGGCACACAGACATTTCTATTTTCAGATCTATGCATTTTCATCAAGGTTTAATTATCAAACAAGGGGTTTGACCAAGGAAAACCCCCACAAAAAATCAATCAAATTTCCTTTATTTTGTAGGTTATTTATAGGTTCAGGTCTGAAGATTCAGTGAAGAAGGAAGTGTAGACCTTGAACCTTGAGACCACATTTAGAAATTTCAAAAATTCAAAGTGGGACTAAGTCGACAACAAGGTCATCTTAGTCCTCCAAATGGAATTTTGAAGAGATTCTTTCAGATCTTGTTTCAGCATCTGAAGATTTTACATTTGCCTCGAAAAATAGTAGTAGGACTAAGACAACAGTAAGGGTGTCTTAGTCCTCCATAGCATATTTTGATAGTATTTTTGCATTTCCAGAATCCTCATCACATTTTGAGACTTCCTAGGTACATACATCATAACTTCCTGTTGCTTAATTTCATCATTTGCATCCTTCATTTAGCTTGCATTACTAGGTTTTGTGAGTTGAATGTTAAAGTGTCTTTTCCAAGATTTTGCTTGGTGGTGAACCCCTCAAAGCTTATAGAACCACCTCCTAGTTCTTCCTTGTTGAGAATTGACTCACCCTTTGGGGTGATAGTCAATCCAATTTGGATTCCTAGCACATTATTGAATGACCGAAGGAAACTAGGGTGGGAACTCCCCCATCATATTTTCTTTCCAGTTCATAGATGCAAATTGAATTCTATCACATGGAGATTTGAATTGGTCACTAATTGCTATCAAAATATTAGGGTCGATCTGTCACTAGTTGAGCTGAGTTTATGATTACATGTTCACCACCATTTCTTTGTGAGTCATGTGTTGTTGTGCATACAATTTCTTGTCAATCGCATGTCTAATCTTTAGGGTGCTTGATCTCCTACTTGTTCTATAAATAGAAGCATGATTTCATTTGTTTGGACGCATCATTATTCTTCTTCTATGCATTATTTCTTGTGCAAAGTCTCTGTATTTTGTATACTTTTCTATCTGCAATATTCTATCAAAACAGTGAGGGAGAGCCTTGAGTATTGAGAGAGTTTTATTATCCTTTGAGAAGAAGCATTTGCCAACTTGAGAGTTAAGAGTTGTGAGACTTTGTTGCAGGATCAATATCGAGATAGTCGTTGTTCTAAAAGTGTTGTGTTTGCAGCTAGTTGAATTAGAAAGAGCTTAAACACATGCATGAGGATATTCTACTTTTGTTTATTCTATTTTTGAATGAGCTATGTCTTGTTTGATTAAACTAGTCTTGTTGTTACTTGCACATTGAGGAAAGTATTGTTTTCTTTGAAAGAAAAGTGGAAACTATTTACTTTTTTGTGCATTGTTTGTAAGTACTCCATGATAGGAGAGATTGTTTGTCATGGGTATTATTATTATAACGAGCATAAGTAGACATGGGTGAGAGAATGTTTATTATAGGTATTGTTATTATACTAGATATGATCAAACATAAACAAACTTAAGGAACACTCAGATAGATAATTAATTATGCTAGAAATGATCAAACATAAACAAGCTTAAGGAACACTCATAGTATGTTGTGCATGTTTTGCACACACACCCCGCCGTAGGCAGGGACCCCTTTTTTTTGCTCCTGACAGACTACTTTTCTCCTATCTTGTTTTGCGTGCCCCATTTTCCCAAATTGGTCATGTGCCTTCAAACAATCAAATTCCCCTTACCAAATTCACCTACTTAGAGTATTCAAATCCATAGAAAAATGAAGTCCCCCATCCCTTTTCTGCCCATTGTCTTGTTTTTGCTGACTTGGTCCCTGATCACTCGATTCACTTTTTTCTATATTTTTTACTTTGGGGATAACTTTCTGGTAGATTTGGGATGTGTTTGAGGTGCCTAAGTGAACTGCCAAAGTTTCGTCAATGTTCTGTTAAGTTTCGGTGGTTTCAGAACTTTCCCTCCGGAACTCCCTTCCTCTTTGGTTGTTTTGGAAACATCCGTGGACCCCTGCTGGTCTGGTTTCCACATTTTTGACTTTGGGGCCAACTTTCTGGTGGATTTGGGATGTGTTTGAGGTGCCTAAGTGAACTACCAAAGTTTCATCAACATCCTGTTAAGTTTCGGTGGTTTAAGAACTTTCCCTCTGGAACTCCCTTCTTCTTTGGCTATTTTGGAAACATCCATGGACCCCCGCCAGTCCGGTTTCCACATTTTTGACTTTGGGGTTAACTTTTTGGTGGATTTGGGATGTGTTTGAGGTGCCTAAGTGAACTGCCAAAGTTTCGTCAACATTCCGTTAAGTTTCGGTGGTTTCAGAACTTTCCCTACGGAACTCCCTTCTTTGGCTGTTTTGGAAACATCCGTGGACCCCCGCTGGTCCGGTTTCCACATTTTTGACTTTGGGGCCAACTTTATGGTGGATTTGGGATGTGTTTGAGGTGCCTAAGTGAATTGCCAAGGTTTTGTCAACGTTCCGTTAAGTTTCGGTGGTTTCAAAACTTCGTCCCCCTTTGGCTGTTTTGGAACATTCCGTGGAGCCCCGCAACCCGGCCTCGGGACCTGGCCCCTCCGTGGCCATTTTGGAACATCCATGGAGCCTCGTCGACCCAGCCTCTGCCCCTCCATGGCCATTTCCAGGACTCCGTCTCTTCATGGTTGTTTTGAGCTTCCGCTTTTTTCAAATGGGTCCAATGTTAAGGAAGTTTTTTTGGGCACTCTTCCTTCCCCTTTTCCCATGTGCTATAATTGAAAAATCTTGGTTTTTCTAAGTTTTGTGAGGTCTAGGAACTTCCCTTCCGGTTTGTTGTCCTCGTTCACTGCCCGCCCCCTTGGGCCCACATTAATGTTTACAGTCCAAATGAGCTTCAAATATGAATATTATGATCTTTTGATGATGCATGGATGGATCTAACAAGGATTTTGCAAGATTTGACTAACATTTTCCTTGATTTGTGTATGAAAGCACTTACGACACTTCATGTCTGCAGGATTCAAGAAGCCTACTCTGGGTCTGTCAGGAGACCCATTGAGAAAGCTGAACAAGGAAAGCGCATCACTCCTATCACCATTTGTTTCATGTTCGCCTCTCCACCTCGCACCCACCAATAGGGTCGGCGTTAGAAGAAGGCATGTGCCAAGGAAGTCAAGGACAAAAATGCAAGGGGGTGGCCTTCAAGAAAGCATAAGGGAGTTGTCTGCCTAAATTAGGGGCAACCAATCTATTGATGCCAATTGTCAACGAGCTTGTTTGATCCAAGGAAGAAAACTGCAAACACATCAAGTAAGAAGACAAATTTTAGGCAGTTTCAGCTACAGTAAAAGGGCAATCAGCTAAATGACAAAACTGCTACAACACCTGAGCACTAGATGACAAAATAGGGAAAAGAAAAGATCTATTTTAAAATTGCTGGATAATGGGGGGTAGGTGAAACCCTAATGTAATCAAATCTAGGCCATTCGATGTAATTCAATCCTAGCCATTCATTTGGGCTTTGGAAAACTCTAAATAGGGGCTTGCCCCTCATTTGTAAGGGTTGGAGAACCGATGTAAAGACATTCTGCAGCAATAGAAAGCAACATTGCATGATTTATGGGTGTTCCTTTTGAGTTTTCTCTTTATGTATGCATGGTTCAACTTCCCTATTAGTTTAGGTGTTAGTTTTTTGAATGGAAGTGGTGATGGTGATTGATGTTTTAGTATTTGATGAATTGTCAGCTCACGCTTTTTGTGGTTCATTGATGACGAGTCACTTTGCAAAGCTAGTATGAGCTCTTTACTTCATTGCTGCAACTTAATTCAATTACATGTGCATGATGTGTGTGTGTAATATGAAAATCTGTAGTCCTTAGAAGATTACACTGGTTTTGTGCAACTATAGGTTCCTCTTGGCCAAGCAAAACCCAGTTTAGGGAGTTTGTCTATTGTAGCAGCCATCATTGTTACTATTCATTCATAGCTTAGGATTAGAACTGGTTTCTTAATCCTTCTCCTTTTGCTATTTCTTTTAGTCCTTGGTTAGAGTAGGATCCAAAACATCACCATGAAGCTAAATCAGATGAATTTGATGAGTTTCAACTTGCTGTTTTGAGTGGACAACCACTGTTCATTCACTTCCAGCACTTTGAAACTGCATTTGCAAACCCAACTTCCCATGCTTTGTAACTCATCCATAAGACCTCTTTGTGATTCCAGCAAATCACATCAAACAACTAAGATATTCCAAGCATTGTCAAGACCTAACATTAGAGACTTTGGGATAGTGTTCTGCAATCTGATTGTGGAAGATTGTATTTCAAGAGAGGTAGTGCACCTACGCACTGCTTGTGTTGAGAAGTGCATAAAAACACATCAACAGAACTGGCACTAGAAGGAGGGAATGGCATGTTGAGGCTACAAAGTTGAAAGTTGGAAATCGAAGAGAGCACTTTCAAGAAGAAATATGAGATAGGGAGATCTCTTTTAATGCTAAAAATTAAAAAAAATTGAAGGGAAAAGAAGCTGAGTCAAAATGGAGTAGCACATACAAATCAACATCACTCAGTTGCATGTAGATTTGAACAAGAGACTAAAGAAGTCATTACAGCAATTCGTGTTGGCGGATAGATGTCAGATCCATTGCACTCGTAGGCACAATGAATTGAGATGTTTGACCTTCTTGAGTAGAATCGAAAGGGTCTTGTAGGGAGAAATTCCCTTTTGGGAAATCTATCAACCTTTAGCCCTTGTAGACCCAGAGGAAGAATTGACAACCATGGAAGCCAAGGCATTCAAGGAGCTGATCCAGGAACATTTGAGTAGCAAAGACGAACCAATATTGGAGGAAATATTGATGTCTAGTTGGTGCAGATTTCACAATGCACCCCACTCTGAATTCACTTGCTCGTCATGCACAAAAATCATCGCTCAAGCCAAAGGTTGTTCAGACAAGTTGGAGCAGCCAACTCCCAATGAAGAGAAGTTATCCCATGAGGCAAAAGAGCTGTGAATATCCAAAGGACAACAAATTAAGGATGAACCAAGAAATTTGATACAAGCTGATGTTGGAGCAACAGACATTGAAGTTGAAAACTAGGAGGAAGAGGCAGATTTCATTAGGACCGCAAGGTGCCTTGGTGAAAATATGATTAAAACTAATTTAGAAGGTCTTCCCTCCACCAATCAAAGGCAGTCCTCCACTCCAGAAGAAGAGCAATTGGTAGGTGATGATGAACCAATGAAGTCTGCAGCCATGGATGTTAGGACAACCAACTCAGATGCTAAAAAATAGGAAGGAGAAAAGGTTGACAACATTGGAGCAGCAAAAAATGATGACGAAGGTATAAGTGAAATCAGATTAGAAGATCTCTCCTTCATCAATGACAACAATTGAGAATCTGAAAATGAAAGTTTGGAGGAGTGGGAACAACTGCTTGCCACGGCTTTCTACCATCAAGCTTCTTTTTCAAGTGATGATGAGGACCCAATAGCAAAAAGATATGGCCAGATTGTCTCCAGATTAGCAAATGATTGGTCTGAATTAAGATGTAAAGTGGATTTGGAGGTATTGTTGCTACCAAATTGGTGCAGACTTCATGATTCATCACACTCGGAGTTCACATGTGAACTGTGCCAAAAAGCCATCAAAGAAAGTCAAAGAACAAGCAAGGCAGCCAAGCATACCACTTCCTGCAGTTGCTTCAAGGATGGAACGTGAAGACCAAGAGCTTGAATTGAGTGATGACTCAGCTAAAGGTAGGCCTCAAGAGGATGTTGGGGCAGCAATAGAAGAAGGACAACAATACAGTCTCGGACTTCCAAGCGATGAAGTAGACAAAGCAGAAATGCTGTCCACCAATAACCAAGAAGTTCTTCCTCTTGAAGAGCAGTTGTTTGCCATGGACGATGGGCTTTTTGGCGAGTCTTTGGAGGGAAATTGTGTAGTAGAATTTGGTCCCCTTGATGAGGTGCCATCAATTGATGACTTTTTTCCATTGGGAGCTACACTATGGAGGTATGCTCATGCCGAGGAAGAGCACATCCTAGAAGATGGTAGCGACAAATACATACTCCTTGAGCCCCCGAACAGTGACACACTAGAGTTTCCAGATTGGGAGAGGAGCTCTTTCTCCATTTACAGCGATAGTGAGCAAGAGGAAAGGAGTGAACGTCATAATGAGATGCATGAAACACAAAGGGAAGAAGACAAAGGTGGGGGTGTTTTGATGGCTTCCAACAAGTATGACAGAATTGACCAACTACAAGATGTAACTTGGAGCCCTTCCGCCATGATCGTTGTTGATCCTCCTTCACATTCAGGGAGCTGCAATAGGAAAAATTTGTCCATGTCATTATCCCATGACATTGAACATCATAAAAAGGAGGTTGATACTTGGGGAAGGAGACGAGACAACATACTGCCGTTTGAGGACAACAACCAAGTGGATCCCAAGTTTGTAGATGATCAATGTGGAGAAGTATTTCTTTTTGAAGAACTGCCAACCGAGGCTGTAGATCCCATTGGTAGATTGGAAGAGTTGTTTGTTGCCCCGTCCTCCCAGCCTTATGCAAGCTTAATGTCTGAAGTGTTGCACCCTCCACTGCGCCCGCTCGAGGCTACCGATGCAATGATCAATGATGTTGTGCTTGCTCTCGATTGTCCAACATTGCCACCTCCATGTGATGACATCCAGGTTCTATCCTTCCTTGCCCCTATTATTTTTCATAACTACATTTATTATTTTGATTATGGAAATGAGGGAAAACGAACATGTTTATGGATTAACCATGGGTTCAGTGAGCCTCTTCAATTGCTGATTTTTCATGATGATGTGATTGAACTTGAGTGTTGCAACATTGAATTTCTTTTTTCAAAATATAAAGATAAAATTGCATGGTTAAGAATGACAACAATCGCCCGTTTGCTTGTGCATGCACTGCGAAATCCAATGAATGTTAATGTCAGCTTGCCCTGCCTGAACATAGTGCTTTGTAAATATCTTTGTACATAGCCTGTTTTGAGTAGTATAGGTTTTCTATAAATACTTCATTTTCTGCTTTCCTTAGGTTAGTTGGTTTGATGTAGGTTGCTTGCTTTGTTGGTTGTTTTCTTTCACTTTGTTGTTGTTTTGCTTGGGGTCCCTCTGCTTTTAGCTGGGTACATCTGTGCGCACAACAACCATACTTATCGCCTGGGGTTGTTCTACGTATTTCTTTGTCAAACTCTAATCAAGTCTTTAGAGTAGATGGTGAAGGTCGTCTATTAGTGTCAAGTGATATAGGTGTTTGATTCAAAGAGGATAAGTTGTTGGTTTAATCTGACTCTGATGTATTGTAAAATCTTACAGCTCTTACACATCTTAAGAATCTGATGGTCACTGTAGGGCCTTTTGTGAAGTCTAATTAAGTGAAAAATCTAAAATTCTGCTCCAGCATAGCTGTGATTCTCAGCCCTGAGCGTGAGCTTCGATGCTTGCGGGTTGAAATAAAAGAGCTAAAAAGAGAAAAGAAAGAAAGAAAGAAAACATTGAAAATTAAAAGAAAAAGAAAATTTAACTTTTCAGGGGTCTTTGAGCACTCTACTGGGGCTATGGACGCTCGGCTGGCAGTAGAGCAATGTTTAGGAGAATCACAATGACTACCTCGTCGGGGCTATGGATGTCTGATTGGCAGCGAGACAATGTCCCAGATGCTTTTGGAGTTAAAATAAACTACATAGTTTAACTTGACGGAGCTTGGGTTCCTGTAGCAACTGAAGGATGGGAATTAACGCAATTGCACACACTTGGATTTTCAACATACTGAAGGTTGGGTTGGCTAGTGGTTTTAATCCTTTGGTTGGGCGTCTAGTTTGTTTGCCCTAGCGTGAAGGTCGAAACCAAAGATTTTGGGTTCATGATTCCAATTTGTCATCAAAATGATCTAGATCATTTCTCCAGCGAGTCGCCATTTGTTGTGCATGTTTTGCACACACGCCCTGCTGTAGGCAGGGACCCCCTTTTTTTCACTCTCGACAGGTTGCTTTTCTCCTATCTTGTTTTGCGTGCCCCATTTTCCAAGCCCAAATTGGTCATGTGCCTTCAAACGATCAAATTCCCCTTACCAAATTCACCTACTTAGGGTATTGAAATCCACGGAGAAATGAAGTCCCCCATCCCTTTTCTGCCCATTGTTTTGTTTCTACTGACTTAGTCCCTGATCGCTCAATTCGCTTTTTTCTATATTTTTGACTTTGAGGATAACTTTCTAGTGGATTTGGGATGTGTTTGATGTGCCTAAGTGAACTACCAAAGTTTTGTCAATGTTTTGTTAAGTTTCAGTGGTTTCAGAACTTTCCCTCCAGAACTCCCTTCCTCTTTGGCTGTTTTGGAAACATTCGTGGACCCCTACTGGTCCGATTTCCACATTTTTGACTTGGGGGCCAACTTTCTGGTGGATTTGGGATGTGTTTGAGGTGCCTAAGTGAACTGCCAAAGTTTTGTCAATGTTCCGTTAAGTTTCGGTGGTTTCAGAACTTTCCCTTTGGAACTCCCTTCCTCTTTGGTTGTTTTGGAAACATCCGTGGACCTCTGCCGGTCTGGTTTCCACATTTTTGACTTTGGGGCCAAATTTCTGGTGGATTTGGGATGTGTTTGAGATGCCTAAGTGAACTACCAAAGTTTTTTCAACATTCCATTAAGTTTTGGTGGTTTCATAACTTTCCCTCCAGAACTCCCTTCTTCTTTGGCTGTTTTGGAAACATCCGTAGACCTTCGCCGATCTGGTTTCCACATTTTTGACTTTGGGGCTAACTTTTTGTTGGATTTGGGATGTGTTTGAGGTGTCTAAGTGAACTACCAAAGTTTCCTCAATGTTTCATTAAGTTTCGGTGGTTTCAGAACTTTCCCTTTGGAACTCCATTCTTCTTTGGCTGTTTTGGAAACATCCGTGGACCCCCGCTGGTCCGGTTTCCACATTTTTAACTTTGGGGCCAACTTTCTGGTGGATTTGGGATGTGTTTGAGGTGCCTAAGTGAACTGCCAAGGTTTTGTCAATGTTCCATTAAGTTTTGGTGGTTTTGGAACTTCGTCCCTCTTTGGCTATTTTGGAACATCCGTGGAGCCCCAGCAACATGGCCTCCGGGACCCGGCCCCTCCATGGCCGTTTCTGGGGCTCCATCCCTCTGTGACCATTTTGGAACATCCATGGAGCCCCAGTGACTCGGCCTCCAGGACTCGGCCCCTCCGTGGCCATTTCCGGAACTCCGTCTCTTCGTGGCCATTTTGAACTTCTGCTTTTTTCAAATGGGTCCAGTGTTATGAATTTTTTTTCTGGGCACTCTTCCTTCCCCTTTTCCCATGCGCTATAATTGAAAAATCTTGGTTTCTCTAAGTTTTGTGAGGTCCAAGAACTTCCCTTCCGGTTTGTTGTCCCTCGTTCGCTGCCCGCCCCCTTGGGCCCGCATTAATGTTTACGGTCCAAATGAGCTTCATATATGAATATTATGATCTTTTGATGATGCATGGATGGATCTAACAAGGATTTTGCAAGATTTGACTAAAGTTTTCCTTGATTTGTGTATGAAAGCACTTACGACACTTCATGTCTGCAGGATTCAAAAAGCCTACTGCGGGTCCGTCAGGAGACCCATTGAGAAAGTTGAACAAAGAAAGCGCATCGCTCCTATCACCATTCGTTTCATGTTCGCCTCTCCCCTTCGCACCCACCAATAGGGTCGGCGTTAGAAGAAGGCATGTGCCAAGGAAGTCAAGGAAAAAAATGCAAGGGGGTGGCCTTGAAGAAAGCATAAGGGAGTTGTCCGCCCGAATAAGGGGCAACCAATTTATTGATGCCAATCGTCAACGGGCTCATTTGATCCAAGGAAGAACACTACAAACACATCAAGTAAGAAGACAAATTTTAGGCAGTTTCAGCTACAGTAAAAGGGCAATCAGCTAAATGACAAAACTGCTACAACACCTAAGCACTAGATGACAAAATAGGGAAAAGAAAAAGATCTATTTTAAAATTGCTGGATAATGGGGGGTAGGTGAAACCCTAATGTAATCAAATATGGGCCATTCAATGTAATTCAATCCTAGCCATTCATTTGGGCTTTGGAAAAATCTAAATAGGGGCTTGCCCCTCATTTGTAAGGGTTGGAGAACTAATGTAAAGACATTTTGCAACAATAGAAAGCAACATTGCATGATTTATGGGTGTTCCTTTTGAGTTTGCTCTTTATGTATGCATGGTTCAACTTCCCTATTAGTTTACGTGTTAGTTTTTTGAATGGAAGTGGTGATGGTGATTGATGTTTTAGTATTTGATGAATTTCCAACTCATGCTTTTTGTGGTTCATTGATGATGAGTCACTTTGCAAAGCTAGTATGAGCTCTTTACTTCATTGTTGTAACTTAGTTCAATTACATGTGCACGATGTGTGTGTAATATGAAAATCTGCAGTCCTTAGAAGATTGCACTAGTTTTGTGCAACTGTAGGTTCCTCTTGGCCAAGCAAAATCCAGTTTAGGGAGTTTGTCTATTGTAGCAGCCACCATTGTTACTACTCATTCGCAGCTTAGGATTAGAACTGGTTTCTTAATCCTTCTCCTTTTGCTATTTGTTTTAGTCCTTGGTTAGAGTAGGATCCAAAGCATCACCATGAAGCTAAATCAGATGAACTTGATGAGTTTCATCTTGCTGTTTTGAGTGGACAGCCACTGTTCATTCACTTCCAACATTTTGAAACTACATTTGCAAACCCAACTTCCCATGCTTTGTAACTCATCCATAAGACCACTTTGTGATTCCAACAAATCACATCAAACAACTGAGATATTCCAAGCACTGTCAAGACCTGACATTAGAGACCTTGAGATAGTGTTCTGCAATCTGATTGTGGAAGATTGTCTTTCAAGAGAGGTAGTGCACCTATGCACTCCCTGTGTTGAGAAGTGCATAAAAAACACATCAACAATATTGTTATTATACTAGATATGATCAAACATAAACAAGCTTAAGGAACACTCATAGATAGATAATTAATTATGCTAGATGGCTAGTAGGTTACTCCTGGGAATGTTTTCCAATAAAGGGAGGGAACTTGTATTTTTCTTATTGAGTTGTGTTACCTTAGGTTGTGTTAAAGAGAGGTTATTATGGGGAGTATCTTTCCCATGGAGATGGATTGCCTAAGCATAGATATAATGGCATTAAGTCAAAATGAGCTTGCCATAGTGTAGGTGAATGGTAGACCATCATTCGATTATACTGAGTAAGAACACTTTGGCCAAAGTAGTGTGATTGTCTGAGACTCCACTATAGATAGTGAGATTGTCGAGACTCCACTATCAGTTCACCATGTCCATTTAAATGCATGAGGGCTACCTAGTGTAGGTTATAAATCCTATTCATGTAGGACACAACACTAAGCTCATAATTGTATGTCGTACGGGGTTACCCAATCAATACCTTTGCCGAAGGGAAGGGCCATATATCATTGATAGATGTGCAGGGAACCACATATGAGTCTGAGGTTGGTGGAAAAGTGCTTGAGTGATGCTTTTCCTCTTCAACAGGCAACAAAAGACCAAGGTTTTGAAAGGCGAATTCCTGGACCATCTATATCTTATGCTATGAAGCTCGAAGGAGCTATGTATGTAGTTTTGTACTTTCTTGGAAATATTGTACTTGGTGAAATATTTAAATGGAATGGAAAATCCTTATTGTACATTGTTATATCATCTTTGTTCATATATTTTCAATAAAGAAATGAAATTTTTGATTGCAATGGTTTGTTACATGGTTTATTTTACTTGCATAGTAAAAAATTAGGAAATTTACTTCAGTGAATGTTTGGCATGTTACAATCCATAGGCACTAGAACCATACACAAAAATGAAAATATAAGGGCCTAACCCATTAGGACTAAATTTTCCCCTTTGATTAGGTGACACATTTACATTTCTTTGATTCTCATAAAGAACTAGGTCACCTACCTTGAAAGTTCTAGGAAAAATAGTTTGATTATATTGCCTAGAAAATAATCGTTGATAAGCTTTAAGATGATTGAGGGCTTGTAAATTGTACTCATCGAGCAAATCAGGCTGATGTAAATGATTGGATCAGTAAGTTTCATCATCAATTAACCCTTTAAGGGAAACCCACAAAGACGAATCTTTAACTCTAGAGGCATGATAACTTTGGCACCATACACAAGGTTGTAAGGCGTTCCTGTCATTGTATGAACACTCATGCAATAGGCCCAAAAAGTGTATGTTAATTGAATATGCCAATCCTTATCGTGTTTATTTGCTATTTTTTGAAGAATAAGCTCAAGGGTCTTATTAGACGCTTTTGCTTGGCCATTAGATTAAGGATAATACGATGTAGAAAATCTATGCTGAATATGAAATTTCTCTAGGAAATGCTTCACTTCCTTGTTCTTGAATTCCATACCATTGTCAAAAACAAAGGTAGAAGGAAATTCAAAGTGAGCAATGATATTGTTTAGAAGAAAGCTACAAATAGCTTTAACGTTCGTGGATTGAAGCAGGATAGCTTCAACCCATTTTGTGAAGTAATTGGTAGCGGTAATGATAAAGACATGTCCTTTAGAAGAAGGAGGTGATATCTTTCCAATAATATCCAACCCCCACTTTGCAAACAGCCAAGGAGAGGTCTAATTTTGCAGCTCTTGAGCAGGAGCATGAATAAGAAAACTATGTTGTTGACATTGTAGACACTTCTTGACAAAATCAAAGGAATCTTGTTCCATTGTCTTCCAAAGGTATCCCATGTGGA
Organism: Sequoia sempervirens; assembly: GCA_007258455.2. NCBI lineage: Eukaryota > Viridiplantae > Streptophyta > Pinopsida > Cupressales > Cupressaceae > Sequoia > Sequoia sempervirens. The sequence goes on along the minus strand of VDFB02270651.1, from coordinate 581,813,981 downwards.
TTAAATTTCGCACCAAGGATTTACCACCAAAATGTCCACCCCTAGAACCCAAATGGGATTCCTTAAGGGCAAGGGGTATTTATGCTTTATTAAGACATTGAAGAAGTAAACCATTGTAGGATTTTTGATAAAGAACGTGTGACAATATAACGTAGTGGATCGAAAGCTTTCGTATCCAATTATGATCATTCTTTGTCACATCATCAAGAAAATTTCCATTCTTCAGATAGTTGTAAATGTTGAAATACCATTCTCTCGAATCTATGTGAGCACACACGAGAGAATCAGATTCAAGTTGATCAGAAATATCAGAAGAACGAAGAATATGGGCCACAAAGTGGTATTATTTTGTATCCTTATTTGAGGACACCAGGGAGGTAGCGCTCGTCATGGCATACACGTGTCAATTTTCTCTCCTAGAGACACTGTCTATTGTGAAAGAGGAGAATCAATCAAGTAAGGACAAAGACTAGGTCCCAATACTGAGATAACTTACTTTGCTTAGCTTTGTATGTTCTCGTGATTTGATTCACAATAAGCTTAGAGTCACCATGTATATGAAGATGCTTTATGTTTAATGCAATCGTGGCACACAAGCCGACAATAAGGGCCTTGTACTCAATGATGTTATCGGTGCAAGGAAATTATAGTTAAAAGGAGAGAGGGACTGACTTACCCTTAGGCGAGATCAAAACTACACTTTCCCCAAAGCCAGTCTAACATCTTGATCCATCAAAATACATCTCCCATACGAGATCGTGACTAATTGCAAAAATATATTCATCAAGAAACAAGTCCAGACCAAGAAAGGAGCAAGATGAAGGAGCATCTTCCAGTTGATCGACAACCGCTTGACCTTTTATTGATTTCTGAGTCACAAACTTTATGTCGAACTCATAAAGGAACATTACCCATTTCACTAACCTGCCAACAAGGTCAACACTAGCAAACAAAAGCTTTAGATCACTTTTCACAATGGCATGTGTTTCAACATGAAGAAGATAATGTATTAAATTTTGCATTGTGAAGACGAGAGCAATACATTGTTTCTCCATGGTAGAATAACGGGTTTTGTAATCGACAAAGACACAACTAATGTAGTAAACCACTCTTTCTCTACCATCATCATCGTATTGAGCAAGCAAGTCTACCAAATCATACAATGATGCAACAAGGTAGGGAATGTGCAAGATCATGGGGGTCCAAAAAGTGGCAATGAGGAAAAAATGCATTTTTGCTTTGCTGAAATCACGTTTGACTTTTTCTATGGGTCGAGTACAATATTCGTTTTGGTTTTAATACCAAACCAAAATAGATATCCATTTATAATAGATATCCATTTCCCAAAATCAATTTTCATCAATTTATGCAAACAAAATGGATGGAAACAAAATGGATATCTATTTCAAAACGAATATCTGTTTTGAAAAGCCCAAAAATCACACTTCAGTAAAATGGGCATAACTTTTGCGTTATTGATCGAAATTTTGATTTTTTATAGGCATTGGAAAGGTGATTCAAATTTCTACGCAATGGATAAGATTATTTTGATAGATTGAGCACAAAAAATTAATTGTAATAATTTTAATTCCTCCTTAAGTTTTAAAATTTTAAATGCTCATAATTCTTGCATACAAAGTCTTTTTTTCATGGTTTTTTTTTGCAATAATCATCCTAAATGACATGAAACATTAAAGAAGTAATAAATAATGATAAAATTATATATTTTTACTAAGGAGAGTAAAAAAAATGATAAATCATCATAGAAGGCCTCTTTGTTGTCTTTGATCCTATGCACACCTTTATCCAAGTTGAACTAGGAGAACATATATATATATATATATACATACATATATATATATATATACATACATACATATATATATATATACATACATATATATATACATACATACATATATATACATACATATGTATATATACATATATTTCTATGTATATATATATATATGTATGTATATATATATGCATATATATATGCATATATATATATATGTGTGTGTGTGTGTATATATATGTGTGTGTATATATGTATATGTATATATATATATATATGTTCTCCTAGTTCAACTTGGATAAAGGTGTGCATAGGATCAAAGACAACAAGGAGGCCTTATATGATGATTTATCATATATATCCTCTATCTATTTAGCTATCTCTCCCTCTCTCCCCCTCTCCTTCATTTACCCTCTCTACCTATCTCTCTACTTTTCCCTTACTCTACCTTTATCTATATCTCTCCTCTCTCTCTCCTTCTCTACCTAGCTCTCTCCCTTTCTCTTTCCCTCTATCTTTCATAGGTTATATATATCTCTACATATCTCTCCCTCTTTCTATCTATATCTCTTCCTATGTCCCTCTATCTGTGTCACTCCATATTTTTATATCTTGCTACTTCTCTCTCTCTCTCTCTCTATGTATATTGCTCCCTCTCCCTCTCCCTCCCTCTATCTATTTATATAATCTACATTTTCATCAAGTTATCTCCATATATCTCTCTCACTCATATATACACACACCCTATTTATGCCTCCATATATCTATCTCTTTGTCTATGTCCCTCTCTCCATATCTCTCTCCCTATCTCTATTACTTGTCTCTATCACCTCATTTCTCTGTCACTCTTTCCCCCTCTATCTATATCTGTTTATCTCTCTCTTTATATCTATCTATATCTCATTATCTCTACCTCTCTCTTATTCATTCTCTCTCCCTATTCCTTTCTATCCATATATTTCTATACCTCTATCTCCCTATCTGTCTATCTGTCTATATCTCCCTCTATCATTATCTCTCCCTCTTTCCATCTAACACTATATATTGATATACATGATCTTTGCCCCTCTTCTTCTCTCTCTACCTCTCAATCTATCTCTCTCATTTTCTCTACCTCTATCTCTCTATCTACACCCTCTCTATATATTTCCCACTCCCCCTCCCTCTATCTCCCCCTTCTCTATCTATCCCTCTTTATCTCTACCTCTTTATCTCTCTCCTTTTCTCTACCTCAATCTCTTTATCCAGGGTACCCAAAGAGAGGTAGGGAGTTAGAGAGACCTAAGAGAGAGAGAGAGAGACTTCAGAGGGAGATACTTGAGAGGGAGAGAGAGAGTGAGAAATAGAGGTAGGGAGAGGGAGAGAGACTTGAGAGAGAGAGAATTGAGAGGGAGAGAGGGGAGAGGGAGAGAGGGAGAGTTGTCTAAATAGGGTGGGAAGGAGACACTTGAGAGAGAGAGGGAGTGGGAGAGAGAGAGACCTAAGAGTGAGGTAGAAAGTGACTAAGAGAGAGAGAGCATAGAGAGAGTAGAGAGAGAGAGGGAGTGGGAGAGACCTAAGAGAGAGAGGTAGTCGGAGATACCTGAGAGGGAGAGAGAGGGAGATGGAGAGTGAGAGGGAGATGGAGAGGGAGTGGGAGGGACTAGAGAGAGAGAAGGGGAGGGAGGGAGGGAGAGGTAGAGACCTGAGAGAGAGGGAGAGGAAGAGATAGAGCGAGAGAGAATTGAGAGGGAGAGAAAGAGAGAGATAGATAGAGGGAGGGAGAGGGAGAGAGACTTGAGAGGTAGATAGGAGGAGAGAGGGAGAGAGAGACTTGAGAGAGAGAGAGAGAGAGAGGGAGAGGGAGAGGGAGAGGGAGAGGGAGAGGGAGAGGGAGAGAGGGAGGGAGAGAGAGATAGAGGGAGGGAGATGTTAAACAGGTGGATAACTAGAGGAGGGGTGAATCATTGTCATAAAATTTAACCTTAAAACTTTATCACTTATCAAATCTTCAACCACACTATTCTGTTATTAAATATAAGCATGAAACATAAATAATAGAAAGTAAATCAACACAATGAACACTAGATTTTTATGTGGAAAACCCAATAAGGGAAAAACCACGATGAGGGTTAACTCACAATATAAAGATTATAAACTGAATACGAGGCCCACTGCCAAGGGCTCACTACCCAAAAGAGGACTCACTGTCCAAACACAAAGGCTCACTACCTACAAAGGACTTGATGTCAAACAGGGAGGCTCACTGTCTATAGATACAAAAGAGAATAAAAGATCCACCACTACAATTAAAGCACATTTGATGGATTACAGAAACCTTCAGTTCACTACCTTCAACAAACTGAAAAACTACTATCACAACTCACTCACACACACTTCTACTCTTATGATTTGTGGCACACTTTCGTCACTTTGCATCACATTGTCATACCATTCTTCACAACTTGACTTGCTTTTATACTATTATCAACCATAGAAACTTTCTTCAAGGTCGGCCACAATACATCATTTCATAAATTCAAATTAGGTCACAAACTCTAAATTCCCGCGGTGGAAAGGAATAAGAGAGGGAGGGAGGGAGGGAAGGAGGGAGTGGGAGTGGGAGAGACCTAAGAAGGGAGAGAGAGAGACCTGAGAGAGGGAGAGAGACTTCAAATGAGATGGAGAGTGAGAGGGAAATGGAGAGGGAGAGAGATAGGGAGAGGGAGTAGGAGGGACTTGAGAGTGAGGGAAAGAGAGAGAGAGAGAGAGAAATGGATAGAGGAGAGAGAGACAATGGGGGAGAGACCCAAGAGGGAGATGGAGTGCGTGTGTGTGTGTGTATGAGAGAGAGAGAGAGAGAGACCTAAGAGGGAGAGAGACTTAAGAGGGAGAGAGATCCAAAAGGAGGAGAGAGAGAGGGAGAGGATGGATGAGAGTGAGAGGGAGAGGGAGAGAGGAGAGGAGGGGAGGACCAGAGAGACAGGATTGGGAGAGAGGAGAGAGAGGAGGGAGGAGAGACAGAGAGAGAGGACAGAGAGAGAGGAGATAGAGGGAGGATAGGAGAGATACTCTGAGAGGGAGAGAGATTGAGGGAGAGAGGATGAGAGGAGAGACAGTAGGAGAGAGAGAGAGACCCAAGAGGGAGATGGAGTGTGTGTGTGTGTGAGAGAGAGAGAGAGAGAGAGAGAGAGATCCCAAGAGGAAAGAGAGAGACCTTAGAGGAGGAGAGAGACTCAGAGAGAGAGAGAGAGAGAGAGAGAGAGAGAGAGAGAGAGAGAGAGAGAGAGAGAGAGAGAGAGAGAGAGAGAGAGGAGAGAGAGAGAGAGAGAGAGGGTGAGAGATTGGGAGGGAGAGAGATATATATGGAGGGAGAGAGAGACTTGAGAGGGGAGAGGTAAAGAGTGAGATAGAGGGAGGGAGAGAGAGAGACTTGAGATGGAGATAGAGAGTGGGAGAGAGACCTGAGAGGGGATGAAGAGTGTGAGTGTGTGTGTGTGTGAGAGAGAGAGAGAGAGGGGGAGTGGGAGGGACTTGAGAGAGAGAGACTTAAGAGGGAGGGACAAAAAGAGAGGGGTGATCCCACAATACTGGTTTACAATTTTGTTGAGGAAGGAAAAGTGCAAAAATGCTCCCATGAAAAAAAAATGGGTTTTAGGGGTTCACATGAACTAAGGTGTTCATATGGACCTAAAAATAGGTTCGTATGGACCCCCCTTCGAGCAAACCCTCTTTAACAATGGGACCCACTTTTTGGCACATTTTTTAAAATGAAGACAAAGGAAAATTAAAAAAAAATGGGGGTTCAGTATGGACCCCTCTTTTCCCCCTTCCCCTCCTCTTCTACCAAATCTCTATAAAAAATTTCCTTTCAAAGCTCGGGTTGAGGATAAAAATGAAGGGGACTTCATAGACCCAACTGGATGATGGTAGTCCTCAGAACAAGCTATCCATCAAATATAATTTTAATATGTTTTGGTTTTATTATGTTTTTTTTAGTTTGATTAAACATAGGTTCTTCACATAAATTCAAGCTCTCTATTCTGCACCTGTGGAAAAATAGCAGATTATCAATTTTTTTTGAAAAATATCAATGGACTAGATATTGATGTCGTTGATCCAACAAAAAAAAGAGATTTTTGATACATACAAAAACGTTATGTTTTAGCTAGTAAATCATGTCTAAATTGTAACTGGTTTGACTTTGAAACTTAATTAAGAAAAAAATATTTGATGAAATGCTATGAAACCAATTCCATGCACTATATATATCATAATTACGAATCTAAATTAAAAAAAAATAGAATTTTATCCTTCAGAGAAAAAAATCTGTGTTAGCTAGTAATGGCACTCTTTAAAAATGGTGTTTACTATTAAAAACTAGTTTTCGAAGGAGATGGAAAAAGAAGTGCAACCTAATTCCAAAAAAATAGAACAAAAAAAGAATCTACAAAAAATGTCACAAATCACTAGTTTGCATCATTTACAAATTCCTTATAGTTTAGCCGCTATAGGTGCTTGAAAGTGAATATTTAGTTAATTTTTTTTAGTTTAATGTCTAGTTTGGCCAAAAATTGTAAACCACTATTGTGGGATCACCCAGAGGTGGAGATGGAGAGGGATAGGGAGAGGGAGAGGGAGAGAGAGAGGGAGAGGGAGAGGGAGTAGGAGGGACCTGAGAGAGAGAGAGAGAGAGAAGGATGGAGAGAGAGAGGTAGAGAGAGGTAGAGAGATAGGTATAGAGCTCAAGGAGAGGGAGAGTGAGAAAGAAAGGTCTAAAGAGGGACAAAGAGATAAGGAAGGAGGAGGGAGGGAGAAACAAGTTGAGGTATAGGTCCATAGCTTAAGGGGAGACATAGTGAAATATAGAGAGGTAGAGAAAGGGACATAAAGATTTGAGAGGGAGATGGGGAGTGTGTGTGTGTGTGTGTGTGTGAGAGAGAGAGAGAGAGAGAGAGAGAGAGAGAGAGAGAGAGAGAGAGAGAGAGAGAGAGAGAGAGAGAGAGAGAGAGAGAGAGAGAGAGATGGGAGAGAGAGACCTAAGAGGGAGAGATACTTAAGAGGGAGACTTCAAAGGGATGGAGAGAGAGGGAGAGGGGGAGATGGAGAGGGAGAGGGAGAGGGAGAGGGAGAGGGAGAGAGAGATGGAGAGGGAGTGGGAGGGACCTGAGAGAGAGGGAGTGAGAGAGGGAGATAAAGAGATATATAAAGAGGGACACAGAGAGAGGGAAGGAAGGATGGAGAGAGAGGTAGAGAGATAGGTCTAGAGCTCAAGGAGAAAGATAGGTCTAAAGAGGGACAAATAGAGAAGGAAGGAGGGAGCTCGATGGAGAAGTAGATAGTTAAGTCTAGAGTTCAATAGATTTATCAGGAGAGGTCTAAAGAGGTAAAAAACAGGGAGGGAAGGAGGGAGGGAGAAACAAGTGGAGGGATAGGTCCAAAGCTTAAGGGGAGACAATGAAATATAGAGAGGTAGAGAAAGGGACAGAGAGATATGATGATTTATGAAGATTTTTTCATCTCCTTACTACAAAAAATATAAATATTTCATTATTGATTAATTTTTTTAATGTTTCAAGTATTTTGAGATGATTGTTACAAAAAAATCATGAAAAAGAGACTTTGCATGCGAAAGTAGTGAGCATTTGATGTTTCAAAAATGAAATATGAAGTTCAAATGATTATAATTAATATTTTGTGTACAATATAGAAAAACTACCTAGTCCATTGTGTTGAGCTCTTAATCACCTTTCCAATGCCTATAAAAAATTAAAATTTTGATAAGAAACACAAAAGTTATGCCCATTTTACTAAAGAGGGTTTTTTAGGTCTTCAAAACATATATCTATTTTGTCTTTCAAAACGGATATCCATTTTCTTTTCCAAAAAATAGGTACCCACTTTCCAAAATGGATATCCGTTTTGTCTGAAAAATTTTGTAGCCTTCGGATTTCCCTCGGGTTTGCCTTGGTTTTTGGCTTGGGATTTCCAAACCTAGAAAGTCAACTAAAAAAACATGTTTACAAAATTTCCTTAGTTTTCTGAAGTTTTCCCTTGTGGTTGATGAATTTTTTTTATCCAAATTTCATGAAACAAAAATGGTTTATAGAAAAAATTGTTATCTTTCCACCAATATAAGTTATGCCTTATTTTGAATTTAATAAATAATTATTATTGATTTTCTACATACATTACAACTAAAGTCTTGATTGATAGGCTGATTGAAAAACTTCTATAACTTTCAAACTACTTAACATTTTTCAAACCTACAAGATGCGTCACATTCTATGCTTCACATACTATAGGATTAAAAAATGAATTTCATATATTTTTGACCAAGTTATGGTGGTCAAACACACATGTTTTAATAATTCTAAAATGTTCTAATAAAAAAATCATAACTAACTATTTACATGGAAAAAAATTACAAAAAAAATTCAACACATCCAAGCATTTGTCCTCTACATATATTGAAAAATTTATATTTATTTTTCTTGTACTTAGAGTGGTCAGACATACACCTGCTTCTTATCTTTTTCCTAAAAATTTAGTAACAGTGCATTGAAATTTCAATTTTTTGCAAAATAGATTTACTTTTTTCCAAAAAAGGACTAATAGCCTAGAAACTACATTCAATTTTCTACAACTTTTGTTCTTACATATTTTTCAAATTATGTTAATAACCTATTCAAATTTTTATGTCAAGTTTCCTAACTCTATTTTTTTAAATTTTCATTGTCACTTAGAGGCCTAGTTTGGACCCCCATGATCCTGCACTGACTCAGTAGAGTAAAAAGGGTCTATCTTGCATAACTAACATTAATATAGGAGGATTGGATAGATAAGTTTTAATTGAATCAAAATATTTTTGGAACTCATCATCCCATATAAAGTGAACATCCTTCTTCAATAGATGAGTGAAGGGAAGAGTACGATCAACCAATTGAGATATGAATCAACGAATTGCTTGAATTTTCTCTTACAAGCTCTATAACTCAGGAATGTTCCTAGGTGGAGGAATTAAAAATTGCATTGATTTTGTTTGTATCGACTTTGATTCCATGATGGGAGACTATAAACCCTAAAAGTTTTTCTGTGTCCATGCCGAAGACACACTTAAGAGGATTGAGCCTCATCTTATAGAGTCAAAGCCTTTCAAAGATGAGACGAAGATTTCCTACATGATCCTAACGGGTTATGGACTTCACCAAAATATCGTCAACGTGGTCTTCTAGGATTTTATGAATGAAATCATGAAAGATTAGGGTCATCACTTGTTAGTAAGTCATGCGTGCATTCTTTAACCCAAATGACATGACCACATAGCAAAAGGTACCCTAAGGGGTAGTGAAGGTTTTCTTATATTGATCTTTTGGGTTAATACAAATTTGGTTATAGCTTGAGAAACCATCCATGAAGGACAACAAGGCATGGCCTACAGTTGAGTCTAAAATCATATCGATATTAGGCAATGGAAAATCATCCTTAAAAGAAACCTTATTAAGGTCACAAAATTCAATGCAAATACAAATACGAACATCAGGTTTGCTAATGGTAACAATATTTGTGATCCAAGGAAAATAGTCAATAGGATGGATAAAGCCTACTTTTAATAACTTCTCTATCTCGGTCTTAACCAATAGGGCAACCTTAGGATTGATCTTTAAGGATTTTTTCTTAACAAGCTTGGCATTGAGACATAGGACGATATTGTGGACCACTATTGACTCGTCAATACTGGGCATGTCCTCATATGTCCAAGTGAAGATATCGGGATGAGAATGTGAAATGTCAGAGTGCTCCTTAGCTTCTTTTGAAGAAAGGAATTTTTTATTTTAATCACCTTTTTAGAGGACTTAGGATCCATGAAAACTTCATCCGTATCTCCCTTAAGGAGAGGACTACAATATTTAGGATGAGGTATCAAGACACCATCATCAATGTTATATAGAGGAGCTTCCTCATCCATATTCAAAACAAATTCTCCAAAGTATGCTTGTTTATTCAAGCGAATGAGAATCGTCACTTATGGTGAAAGGAAGGCAAGTGAGAATAGGCACTCGAGAATTCTTCTAGGGCTTCTTCCAAGGAAAGGACATCTAGAGGAACTTTGTCAGGTTCTATTTTATCCTCTATCAGTTCAAGATGAACTAGGTTGAGATGTTCAACCAAAATCATGTTAACACTCCACCATGGTTTTTGTCTAGATTGTTCAATGGAGCATCCCGGTCCCAAGTTACGCTTGCAAGACTTAAATTGGATAGGGACCTAAATTCCTTGTTCAATATGCCAAAGAACTTTGCGCCCATAACCATACTTATAAATGAGCCTGTATCCAGGGCCATAATGCATTTGCAAAGCCTCAGAAGGAGGTGGCTCCACATAGAGAGCATCATTCCACCAATGAGTGTCAAACGTGTCTATGAGACCACAACCATCCTTCTCATCGAGATTACAAACGTTAAAATCTTTAACAAAACTGTGATTATCCTCCTTAAGAGAGGAACAAATGGGTTCCTAGATAGGATCACAACTTTCATTCTCAGCAAGAGGTTATCAACTTTCTTAGTAGAGGTGTTTGAAGTTACTGCAAGGTCAAGGTGGGAGAGATTCAATTTATACTCTCTGATCAAGAATTCAAAGAATTCCAAGGATCCCCAATCATCACCAAGACGTGCATTTGATTTAGAAGAAGTAGATGAGGAAGACTTAGGACTTTCTGCTTTAGGTTGTTCCTCTTTCGGGACACTCGCTTTATGGAAAATCTCTACAAACAATACCACTAAAGAGAATGTCAACGCATCAAAGGTCAATGATGGAATACAATTCTTAAGAGTGGAAATAGCCAAGGCTTGACCAACAAATTCCAACTCACAAAGGTGGACTACTTCGAGGTCAACCTTAATCATAACCACTTGATTATTAGCTATAAACTTTAAAGAACGATGCAAAGTAGAAGTCACAACTCCCATAGAATGAATCCAAGGTCTTCCCAAAATAATGTTGTAAAGTAAGGGGTAAGGAATCACATACACCAAAGTGGGTAAGGTAATGGGTCCTACCGCAAGGTCAAAATTATCATGCCTAGGGCTTGTTGACCAGCATTATCAAATCCATGAATGTATAAAGAAGAAGCAACTAAAGAAGAAGAATCAATATTAATATTAGGTATTAAATCCATACCATAAACATTTAGAGTTAAAAAAATTCCAATGAGGGTATGTCTAATACCAATTGTATTAACACTAACTATGATCATTAGAGGGTCAGCTTTCTTCTGTACATTTGGGGGTGAAAGTTCCTATAGATAGAATGTAATATTCAGCAAATCCACATGAATATGAGACATCAACGCATTAACATCCACTAGCCTAGTGGAAGCGGGAAAGAGGATCTTTTGTAAGGCTTCTTGAAGCATACCTTGGAAAACTGGTGCAGTCTGAAGCAAATCCCAAAGCGAGATCTTAGCCGGAGTAACACAAATTTTCTTAACAAGATCATAGTCTCCATGTACTTTAGTCATAGGTTTAGGTGTTGAAGGAAGACTTGGTTGAGAAGGTGGTAAAGAAGTAGGAACTTGAGTAGGTTGAGGTGTAGGAACAAGAGGTCAGTGATTCAAGTTTTGTTGATTTCTTCTAGTGTTGTATGTGTGCCCTACGACATTATAGGAATTGGAGTTTATAGCTCATACAAACCTTGTATACAAATCTGTTGAGTCATTATAATACGAGATCCCATAGATAGAATGAATATTTTTATGAGAAGGGCTAGTTGGAGTCAAGTAAATGATAGGTATCTTAGGCCTTGGGGAAGCCATGGAAACTACAACAACGTTCACCGAATTCTCAATTGGTGAAGAAATAGTAGATGTTCATGAAGAAGAAGTTTGTTCAGAAGATCTGCAGACAAAGGAAGATACTTCTAAGAAATCATCTAGAGTATCATCCAACATATCAAAATCATCCTTAGAGAAAACATCATCATAAACATTAAAACATTGTAGAAAAAGATCTCACATGGTTCACATTAAGTTCACCAAAATGTAGAGAAGGGGGATTCACTGCTCATGAGTCTCTTTGTTCTCAAGAGAATCCTAGGGAGTGAACTACCCTAAACTAACTCAAGCTTTACTTAACGTAGTTGAATGAAGAAATTGCAAAAAATATCTTACTAAGGACAATATTCAAATAGACTACTTCAGAATCTAAGAGAGCAGGGTATTGAGATCTCTACCACGAAAGGAATAACTCTCATCCAAAGGACTACAATGTGTGATCAGGACACCAACATGACACACTAAATTCCAAGGGACGTGCTGGCGTCCAAGGCAGATAGAGAGCTAAAACCTTAAGCAAGAATACTTTAATCCCACTAACATCCTTAGACTTGAGGTATTTTCATTAAAATAGATGAACAAAAAATAGGAAATGCCAGAAAATATGAAGGAAAGCCAAGGGTATACTTACAAATGATCACACATTTAAAGCCTTCCTCCAAGCTTTACCTTGACAACCTAAACTCAAGATGAATGAGAGAAAATGTTGGGGCTGTTTTAGGGCTTGCTGAAGTCAAACCCCCGCTTTGGTGTTCCCACCTCCACGAAAAGTTAGGTAGATAGAAAAAGTGGACAAAGTGAACAAATACGAAGTGGTACAAGCAATCCCCTCTCAAGGAGGAGAACTCATACTACAAGATAGAAAAGTAATAAAAGTAATCTATTCATAAATAGATAAGAAAAAAGAGAGCATTACCAATAGTTTATGACCCCCTCTTGACTACATAAACACACTGTTGAAGGATTGCAAGAGAGCTTTGGCTGTTGGAGGGACCTCAGCCCAGTAGAGCTTCACTATAGAATTTACATTACAAGAAGGTGAAGCCAAGAATAGAGTGAGAAATTGAAAGACTGAAGTGTTAGAATGAGAATCAACCTCCAAAATGAGAGCAAAGAGAGTTTTATTACTGTAAGAGGCAGGAGGAGCCATTACTCTTGGAGTTCTAACTACAGGGACACGTGTCACGAGTCAGGATTCTAACATTCCACATTTCAATCTCAAAAAATCACGTGGACGCTAGCGTTTCATGTAGATGTTTGCACGTCGCACAAGCATCCAAAACATCATTTTTCAAGAAATGGGGTGGTAGACCATTGTTGCTTCATCATTGGTCCTCATGGAATTGGAATCATGAAATTCCAACCCATGAGGTTCTTATCATAAATGTGATTAAGCGTAATAAATGCAAGGCCAAATACATAAATGTGAAATTTCCTATAGGGAGCAATTTTGTGACATTACAACAATAATTTCTCTCCAAATAGAGAGACATGCAGCAAAATCAGGGTGCCTAGCATATATATCCACAATTTGAGGGATGACCAAATAAAGCTACAGTTGACTGTCTCAATCCTAATTTTCTAGAAAATTGGTGCCAGTTTCTTATTTTGATCTTCAACTAACTCTAGTTTTACTATTGCGCCTACCTATTTTGTAGGATAGGTTTCGAAAACAACATCTTTAATGGTTGACTCAGTCAAAACAACATATTCTCTTTTTCAAAATTCAAAATTGGCTAATACTTGGGTTAGCACTTTCATATCCAACCCATCTACCCATTCGAGTCTGAATTTAGTCTTCTCAAAACTAGTGTTGTTGCAACTATGTCATTCTTCATTTGATATATATCATTCTTTACCCACCTCACATCAACCTTAACGTTCATTAGCTTATCCAAAATTGTTTCTTCTTCACCATTTTTAGAGTTGATTTCTCTTTCCAATATGGCATTCCATGAATCTTTGATTGCCTAAAAGGTATCTAACTTGTGCGTACTTTACAACAAAAGATCTAGGCTAATGATGGTAACTATGAAACTTTCAAAACATGAGGAGTCTACATATAAATCCTTTTGCAAATTAAGCAATATTATCATGTGTTTTATGATTAAATCCATTCTGAATGATATAATTTTGATGCATTTATCCACAAAACTAGCATCTTCTTTACCCAAAATTGTAGTCTAATTAAGTTCCTCAGCACTAACCCTGCTTAATTCTTTAAGCTTCTTCAAATCTATTTTGTATTTCTCGTTCATCTCTTAAATTGTTAGTATATGTCTACAATTTCTCTCCAAAGAGCAAGCATCCTCATATTGCTTGTATCCTGATGTCAAAAGTTCATCCATCTCTTTCTTGAACTTTTCAATCCATCTATCAAAGATATGAGACTTCTTCATTTCATTCAATTCATCCACCTCCTTTCTGCTTATCAAGGCCAGAGCCTCAAATGATGAAGGTTTCTCTGATACTAGGGATTTGAGACGTTTTAATAACCTCTTCATTTGTTCAAGTTGAGCCTTTAGCTCATCCTTTGTTTGATTTTCTTTAATGACCATCCTTGCCCTCACAAAATTGGTAGCTAAGTCCAAGGATGTCATTTGTTCCCCTCTAGTATGTCTCCCCAAGTTGACAGTCGATAGCTGGTAATTTGTTGCTTGCAACTCTCTATCATCTTTGTCTGCAATGGGAGTTGCTATCTCTACAATCATTTCTCGCACCTCATAAATATTATATGGAGTGGAGAGTTCTATATTTATTTTTAGGCTTCATCTTATCCACCTCCATCACTATATCTTGTCAGCTTAGAGGTTGGACTACTGCCTACTTCCTTTTCTCCAAGTTGAACTTTAGCCATGTAGGATCCCTGGTTGGTGTGGTCATCTTTTGTTCAAGCTTTGGGGTTTATTTTGGTTGTTCTTCCACTATTTTTTGTTTCAATCCTTTCTAAGGATGAATCCTTTTCTTTCTCAATCCTTTCCCACTCAACATTTTTCTTCTCAATCGTCTCCTTTTCAGCCTGCCTCTGCATGCTATCTATCAACTCTTGTTTCTCCTCTTCTATGACCACATGTTTAATGTTATATCTCCCCCTCAAGGTTTGGCATCTCCTCATGGAGTTCTTGTGTATCCTCTCCCTAATCTTCTTGTTCCTCAAAAGCAATCTCTTATGTTATCTTTTGTTCTTCAGAATGTGTCCCTCTAGGAGACTCAGGTGCTATATCCACCTGATCACTCTATTTCTCTTCCAGCTCTAGAGGAACCTCTTTTGTGTCTATAAGAGGAGGAGACTCCACATCTATTACCAGTGTTTCCCCCTTAGCTTCATGTATCGCTCCAATCATTTGGGCAACAATAGGGGTATTTTCTATCATAGTAGATTATTTTGTGGGTTGGACTTGAGAGATAAGCATCACTCCAAGTCCAAAGACCTCTCCTACAGGGGAAACCTTGTAGGTGGTTGAGGTTGTTTGAAAAACATCTAATAGTTTCTCAATTAAAGGCTCTTCCTTCGCGGTAACCTAAGGTGGTGTCTTCTTCAGTCTCTTGTATTCCTTTTGGGTTGATATTAAAGAGGTCTCTATTGTTGCTCCCTTTCTTTTCTTTGAGGACACCCCTTACCTTGGAAATGCTTAATTTGAAGCTCCACCTTGGTTTAAATATCATCAATTGAGGGATCTTCCCTCTCCATCCAATTGATATGATCCAATGATCTTGTAGCCACCTTTTCAATGTCGTACAGTGGATCCAATATCTAACCATCATTATATAATCCCTCTGGTATATGATCCCTTATTTCAAACTCTCTCATTTGAGGAATTTTTAACCTATCAAATCCCTATTTCTTGACCGCGTAGTCATCTTACAAATCTACCCAAAAGTCCTTGATATTTGTTTGATGGTGAGGGAACATTGAGGCACTAAGGGCCCTAATTTTACCTTTGGGATCAAAGTTATCCCTTGAAATATGGTTTTAGGTTAAGAGCCTACAACTCTTTAGTGGTTGTCTTAGAAGCTATGACAGATGGGCATGAATAGTATCCTAGCTGAATAGGATACTTTAGTCCTCCTAATTTGTGTTTTTCAGAGAACTTCAAATTTACATCCAACATTTGTAGGGAAAACTCAATTAGGACCAACCTGTCACTACAGTACTTGGGAACCAAGAATGGTGTTGTGTCATACCCAAAAATGGTGCTTATCCTTGTGTAGGTCAAAATTTTGCATCCAAATGAGGCTAAAATGTTCACAAAGTGACCAAATAGATAGGGTAGGGAGAGATAGCACCAAAGGAGGTCTTGCAAAGGGCAAAGGCCAATTGGGTGCCCACGTTTCAAATTTGAAGAAGATTCGAGTTGAATTGAAAATTTTATGGAGTTAGCATATTTTTCTCCTAGTTTGGGTATTACAAAACTTCTTTACTCTTATGGATTTTATTTGGTTCCCCTTCATTTTACCACATATCCTAGTGCCCCTCAAATCCTCAAAATTCCCTCTGTGGCCTTTTTTCTCCACATTCCCCTATTCTTATGGATCTTTTCATGTAATGCAAATATATTTGCATCCTCCGTGAATTCCCACAATGCTCATCCACCTCAATTTTCCATAATGTCTAGTAGTTGCAGTTGTTAATGGTTTTCTCATTGTTGCAATTGGAAGCAAAGTTCTCACAAGGAGCCAATGAATTTCAAAATTTAATTAAGTATAAATTTTGTGGGAAGTTGAGTTCAACTCCCGCATGTTCCAATGTCAATGGGTTTTTCATCAAAGCCCGATAGCGAACAATATTTCACATTTGCAAGGATTTCATGACTATCTAGATTTTTAGTTTTTGTGTGAATTGGACATCTTTTTTTTTAAAAGTGTAGTTTAGTTGTCAGACCAAATTATGCTAATGCTCGATGAATACCAAAGGCAGTAGGATGGCTTTGAAAATATTTCAATCTGAGTTGTTTCATAAGTTAAAGGTATTGTTCAATTTTCAATCAAATTTTTGTATAAGCATGATAGAGGCAAATAATTGAGAACCAAGAGCTGAAAGTGCCTAATGTGGATATGATGAGGTTTCTTGACCCACATGATCTCAATAGAGGTCAAATCCCTACAACCAATCCAATTGTATCTCTTGAACCCATAAACGCACCAAAATATCTAGAATTTCACCATTAATGCATTTCAATAGTTTTCAACTATCATTTTTGATCTGAGATTGCCTAAACAATATTGAAAATCAAATTTGCACAAATCCAAAGGGAGATACAACACCGTGCTGCATTTATTGGTTCAAAAAGATCCTTCCTATTAGGCAACCATCCCCATACCACATTTTTTAGTGGATTTCACAAGAGTTTCTTCATACATAGCCCATGATTCATCAATGTAAATATGGTAAGGAGTTTGGGGGAGATTCTTATGCTACAAATCAAGGATTTTCATGTAGACTTAGATTTTTGTAGTAGGTTGCAACTGGGGTTTCTTCTCTAACACATGCCCTATCTTTTCTAATTCTAAAAAATGGTAAAAGGTTGTTAAGCCTCTTTTTCAAGGGTTATTTTTTTCTCTATAGAGACTTACATGCTCTACAACTCTACTAATGTAACATGCTTCATGCCTCTAAATCAATAAAGTTATCCTATTTTCACCTCTTCTCACTTTTGATGTATTATGTAAAATATTCTTACCTTCATGTTTGAATGAATGTTGATAATTTTTTGGATATGTATGTTGTGTGAAACTTGTTAGCAGAAGCTATCTATGAATATTCACTTTCCCTCTTAGTGCTTGTCAAACCCTGACCTTCATACATACTTCTAGGAGTTGATATAAAAAGAAACCTATGTGAGTATTTGTGGATAATTTTTTGTATTCTCTATGTTGTAGTGGGAAAGAAGAAACACAATTTAGTCTAGGTGCATCACCACCCATTTCATTTTTATGCATTCCTTCTTACCCCTTTCCCTGGAGAATCAACAAAATAAGACTAGTGGTAGGTTTATGCAGTGTTGGGTTGGCCCAACACTCTTGCATCTAGGTTAGAGAGGAATCTAACCTTCTCTAGACGTTTGATCTCATCTACAAGGTCCCACACCACGATATCATTCTCATGTTTTATTGAAGTATTGAACAATAGGTTTAGCAAGAATGCAATTCTAAGTGACAACAATTTCTAGCACTCCCAGTGGGACCAATTTAATGAGTCTTCATATTTCTAAGAAGATTAGTGTTTTTCTCAGTAATTGTAGTCATTGGATATCATACATGTACTTGGAAACTTTGTAATCAAATTTCAGTGACTTTTCTAGTATGTACTTAGTTCTTTCAATATAGTAGATATGTTGCTCTTGATTCAAAGCATTATTAAAAAAAATATAGCTTCCCTTATACTTTGGTATTCAAGATACTATGAAAAAACATATTTTTCCCTTCTTTTTATGAAAATGCAAGTTTTCCACCTCCTTACCAAAAATATCAAATTGGGAATGATGTTGGTTTTACTTCACACAATAGGTTATTAGCATTTTCCTAGTGTCTACCTCCCACCCACCCTTATTAAGCCTTCTTGGAAGCCTACACATGCCTATCATTAGCCTCAAAAGGCCCTTTGTGCATCCAATTAGTAGTTTTATCCTCTCATTAAGCCACAAAACACAAAAAAAATAGAAAAAAATGGTATCAAAGACCTATTGTCAAACTTCCAAGAATAGTTAAGGGTCATTAAGTAGGAGCAAGAGTATAATTTTCAACATGAAATGTTTTCCCATAAAACTCACATTAATTAGCAAGATATGGAAGAATAATGGATGTATGAGAAAAGAATGGAAATACAAAGTGAAGAACACCTTGCAAGACAAATTGTTGTTAAAGAGGAAAAAATTAGGTTGTTAGCAGCTAGGGAGAAACAACTCATGTGGAAGGCTAAACCAATCTCCCCCAAGCCTCATTTTAATTTTACAGGCTTTAAGGATCCTTATCCCACATAGGAGTCTCTAAATGTATAGACTCAATCTTCTATTCCACAAGAACAACCCCCTCAAATACTTATTCCTCACCAAGAAACTCAACAGAATCCACTACTTTCCTTGCATAAACATATACTTGATCAATCTTCTTTTCCTAATACTATTTCACTCTTCAAAGGTGGGCCTTTTCTCTAGAAAGCTAACTAGTTTAATGAGAAGATGAAGAGGGGAGTATAGCTTGATATGTGTGAGCCCTATTGTACCCCAAAGAATAAAAAGCCAAACCTATTGCAAGAAAAATTTGAGTATAGCTGACTACAATAGTAGGGTGCCAAGAAAATGGAAAATTATGATAAGGAAGAGGAATGGGTCCTCTCATTTGAAAATCTCCCTTGCTTTGTTGACCATTAGGGAGAGAGCATGCCCATGCCTACATTAGAAGAAGCTTGGAGTATCAAGAAAGTATTGAAACCATTGATGGATTATTGATCCATGAAGACCAATCTAAGAATGAGAAGGGGGAGGGGACACAATTTCAAACTCCAAGCCAAATTGAAGAAGAATCTATTGTTCAATTTTCTTGCTAAGAACATGAGGTCAACCTTATTCTATACCGTGAAGAGGCTAACATGCATGAGACTGTTACTCGTCTATTTGTGCATGATATCATACAATAACATGTAATCCAAAAGGTGAATCTTGGTGTTTCTATAGCCCATCAAGAAGGCCACCATGAAGAAAAGATGAGCCTTGTCATAGAAAGAAGAATGGAGGAGCTTGATGAAGACCTATTCTAGAATGAGCTAGAGGAATTTTTCTCAGAACTTTACATCATTCCATCATCTCATAGGCAAAAAAATATACAACATGAGCATGAGAGGGAAGTCTCCATACTTCCAAATGAATCATCAGAACCAATCCTTGATATCTAGCAAGAAATTAAAGAGATAAAACTTGAACATCATTCAATACTAGTTTCTTGGACCTGATACCTTCAAGAGGATGCCCCATTAAGCATCTAACTTAGCTAGAGATCAAAAAGTCACCCTAGGTCATGCTTGCTTCTAAGCATGAAGATGAAAATCAAGGAGAGAAAGATTTGCTTGCCCATACACTATGGAAATATTATGTTCACAATAAATTTAAGTGGGTGAGATATTTTGTTCTCAATATTTGGGAGGAACTTAAACAACCTGTTGAATGCCTATCAATTTTTTATTTTTTGGTTGGTTACCCATGAATATGTAAAGCATTCCAAGTTGATCAGAAAAGGTAGCTCCTATGATAATCTAGTTAAAGGATTTGTTTAAATTTTTTTTTGTTTGTTAGTTTAGGTTAGGTTAGGTTGTGATTTCTCTCCAAGAAGTGTTGCTGCACACTCTACATCATCATTAGGAGAATATATGATAATCCTTTTGTTGTTTCCCTTCAAGTGTGTTTATGCACAGGTCCTATTTTTTTGTGATAAATGTCATGTTTCAGTTGTTCTTAACTTTTAACTCTATGCCCAATGGACTATTGAGGCTTTTTAATTCCATATTTAGTAAGAAAACATCCTATAAAATTTTCCAATATTTTGACATTTCATGCCTACTTTATGGCCCATCCATTATAACTGATTTGAGAGATCTTATTTGGTTCATATTACATGATTTTATGCCTTTGGTTATTGAATTGGTCCCTTGGTCCTTATTCAATTACCTTAAATTGATAAATCCAAAAAGTTCACTAATTATGAGGATTATCTAAGTTTCCTATCTTATAGAGGGCCAAAATGGGTATCTCTAGTTCAAATTTGGAGAAAATTGAACTAAAACTGGTTAAGTTTTACAAGTGCAAGATTTTTGAGGTTTTTTGCCATTGTGAGTTTTTTGGGGTATTAGAATATATCTATATCTCATCCAATAGCTCTATTGTCCATATGTAGGTCAAAATTTTGCATCCAAATGAGGCTTAAATGTTTGCAAAGTGATCAAAAAAATAGGTTAGGCAAAGGTGGTGCTAGAGGAGGTTTTATAGAGGGTAGAGACCAATTGGGTGCCCATATTTCAAATTTGAAGAATATTTGAATTGAATTGAACAAGTTATGGAGTTGCAAATTTTTCACCTGATCTGGACATTGCAAAAAACCTTTCTTTGCTAAACTTTATTTGGTTCCCTTTCATTTTCCCACATATCCTAGTGCCCCTCAAATCCCCACGATTCCCTTTGTGGCCTTTCTCTCTACATTCCCTTGATGTTGCACATCTTTTCATGCAATAGATATATTTGCATCCTCCATGAATCCCTGCAATTCTCATCCACCTCAATTTTCCATAATGTCTAGTAGGTGCAATTATTGATGGTTTTCCCACCATTACAATTAGAGGTCAATTTCTTATAAGGACCCAATGAAGTTCAAAATTTAATTAAGTATATATTTTATGGGTGGTTGGAGTCCAAATTCTTACATGTTCTAATGTCGATGGGTTTTCTTTGGAGCCCGATAGTGACCAATGTTCCATATCTATGAGAATTTCATGGCTATCTAGATTTGTGGGTGTTTTTGAGTGAACTAGACATCTTTTCAAAAAGTGTGGTTCAATTGTCAACCCAAGTTCTGCTAATGCCCAATGAATGCCAAAAGTAATAGGATGGCTTTATGGGGATTTCCAACAAAACTATTTCATAAGTCAAAGGCATTGTTCAATTGTTGATTGGATTTTTGCATAAGCATGATAGAGGCAAAGCATTGAGAACCAAGAGTTGAAAGCATTTAATACAAACCCGATGGGGTTTCTTGACTGAAATGAGCCCAATGGAGGTCGAATCCTCACAATTGGTTCAATTGCATCTCCTAAACCCACAAAGGCACCATAATGGCTATAATTTTTCCATTAATGCATTTCAATGATCACCAACTACTACTTTTGATCTAAGACTGCCTAAATAATATTAAAAATTGAATTTTCATGAATCCGAAGGGAGAAGCAACACCATGCTACATTTATTGGTTCATAGAGCTCCTTTATGTTAGGAAACCATCCCTAGGTCACATTTTTTAGTGAATCTCACATGTGTTTCTCTACACACAACCCATGATTCATCAATGCAAGGATGGAAGGGGGTTTTGGGGAGATTCTCATGCTACAAATCAAGGATTTTCATGTAGATTTGTCATATATTTGTAATTTTAGACATGGAAAATGTACTAATTGGCATTACACGCTTGATCCAAATTATTAACACCATTTCATCCTAAATCATCCATCAGTCTAATTATTTAATCGAACACCTTTATTTGATTAAATTCATCAATTTTCCTCTCTTAATTAAATAAATCATTTTATCTAATTAAGTCTTTCTCTCTTGTTGATTAAATCAATCTATCTGATCTAATTAACCATATGTCCATATTTAATTAAATAATTCCCTTTATTTGATTAAATCTCTAAGGTCTATCTATTAAATTATATGAATTAAACCTTATTTAATTTAAGCTAACCAACCATCCCCTTTAGTTAAATAAAACAAAATATTTATTTAACTAAGTCTAAAATCACATTCTTCTCATATTTGATTTAAATTAACTCATAAATCTAAGTCAAATGTGTCACATCATTTAATCTCTCATTAAATTAATTAACCTTTGATTAATTTAATCCTAACTCATGTCCCATCCTCTAGCTTTTGCCACTTGCACATGAAAATAGATTTAATTCATTTATTAAATCTCTATTTTTTCTCAACATGGTATAATGGAGGAATATTCTCTCAAATTTGAATTCAAATCCAAGTGGACTTTGTCCTTCCAACAAGACATTTATTTCATCTTTGCATTGAGCCAAGTGGCATTTAAGACATTCCTTTTCCCTCTTACATGTAATTTCACTAATTTCAAATATCACCTAATTGCATTTATGGGAACATTCATCAAAATGTGCACATCCCTCATCCATCCATCTCTTGATAAGTGGCACCTTTCCATTGGTTGAATGTTAGTCCCACATTGCTTCATTTTGGGCATTTCTCCAATTTGTCAATCTATAAATAAGAGGCTTCATTCCTCATTTTAGCATCCACAATTTGAGCAAAGTTATTATACTCAAATCCATAGCAATTCTAATCCATTTTTATCCAATCTTAGATAGGTTATACAGATTTTCATCTTGGAGCACACTTCAATCCTCAAAAAAGTGGATCACTCTTCATTACTCATCATGCTTGCATCATAGGAGTTGGGAAAGGGCCAATTTACACATCAAATTGGCACCAACTCCCCCAAGAGATTAAGAGTTTGCTTTGCATTTGAATAGGATTTAATATCTTTGGTTTATGCTTGTTTATGTTCTTCATTTCATTCCACTTCCTTTGTAATTCAAATGGATTTCTTGGGGAATCATGATCCTGACTTGCATATGATCTAATATGATGTTTATTTCTTGTGTTTGTGTAGGTTTGGAATCTTGGTTCATAGTAATGGGTCACAAATATGGTTTCTTCTCTTCCACATGCCCTATATTTTCTAATGCCCAATAGATGAATAAAAGACTATTAAGCTTCTTTGTCAAGGGTTCTTCTTTTTGTTCTCTATGTTACAAGGTGTGTTCCCTTTATCTCCTTGTGTTGTGCAAAAAAATGCTTGGGTTTGTGACATGGCTTAGCTGCCTCCTAAGGATTTATTAATTCTGGTAGTTGTATCAGGCATTAGCAAGTCGATCTTTGGTGCAATGACAATCGTCTATGCAACAATTGGTATCAGAGCTTGGGTCATGGGTTTGAACCCCTCACTTGTGTTGGAGGGATTTTTGCAAGGTGTGTGTCCTTGGTCTCCTTGTGATGTGCAACACAATGCTTGGGTTCGTGACATAGCTTAACTTCCTCTCATGGCTTCATTAACTCTAGCGGTTGTATTAGGCATTAAAAGGTTGATCTTTTGGTGCAAGAATAACCATATGTACAATACTCTGTAGATACTTGCATGCTCTAAAACATTACTAAGTTGTAATAGGCTCCATGCCTCTAAATCAATAAAGTTTTCCTATTTTCACCTCTTCTCACTTATGATCTATTGTGTAAAATATTCTTACCTTCATGTTTGCATGAATGATGATCATTTTTTGGATATGTGTTTTATGAAACTTGTTTACAAGAGCTATTTGTGGATTTTTTCTTTCCCTCTTAGTGCTTGTCAAACCTTGACCTTCATACATACTTATAGGAGTTGATATAGTAGAGACCTATGTGAGTCTTTTTGGCTACTTTTTTGATTCTATCTATTGTAGTTGAAAGGAAAACGATGAACTCAAAAATCCTTTTGAGAACCAGTATACACCTTCAATATCTTATGTCATGATACAAGCACATACTAATATGTCTTAAAGCAGAAATAGACACAACTTAATTTCCATCACATTAACCCTTAGAGGAAAGATAATGTAGTTTACAGATCTAGGAAAATTTCAAAAACATAACATGTAAATTAACATTTCAAAGAAGAATAGAAGAAAGATAGACAAAAGAGAAAGAACAACGATATACATGGGGAAAACCATTTCAAGTAAAAACCCCACACTCCAAAGCATCAAACCAATGTATTATCAGTAACTAAGTGGTTACAATACAATAACATAGTCTATTCTCTTGCAAGTTTCTTTACACTTGCAAGCTCATAACCTTAATATGAAGATTACATCTTGCTCTTCTAGAGAAAATCCAACAACATAACTTTGCAATAAAATTCACCTCATTCTTAGACATAAAAATTTCTCATGTTTATAAACCTCTAACATGGGTGCCTAGGAATGTCATGTGTCATCTCCACAGTCTTTGCATGCATGTAAATTGAAATGGAGAACATGCATAGGTCCAAGCTAACAAAAAAAGTAACCTATCAAACATGCACCAACATGAAACAACATGAAAGGAATCCAACTTAATATTTTATGTAAATATTAAGTCACCTTGACATGTATGGTGTCCCATTAGAGAAAATATATCCACCTACCAATTTTGAACTCCCCTTTGGCTTTTAGTTTCTTTGAGTGGTTTCCATAGTCCCATTTAGCAAATTTCTAAAATATTGACAAGTCATAGCTCAAAAAACAATGACACATGTCACTATGGCACACCTTTGAGAGGTTTCACAAACACCTCTTCCCAATTGAGCACCCGAGTGACAAGTGGCATATTTTCATGCTCTCCACCAAACATGTAGGAAGCCAACTCGCAATCAGTCCCACAAAGTGTTATAGCAACTTAGAAACTTATCACTTAGGATTTAATTAATAAAATGTGTAGCAAGGGGACTAATTTAATTAATTAAATATCTTGGGACTCTCTAAGGTTTATCAAATGGATGTCAAGTCAGCTTTGCTAAATGGTGAATTGGAAGAAGAGGTGTATGTTGAACAACCAGATGGATTCCAGTTGACTGATCAAGAAGATATGGTTTGCCGATTGAAGAAAACATTGTATGGACTCAAACAAGCCCCTAGAGCATGCTTGTGCATGAAGTTTGTTGATGAGATGCAAAATGAGTTTGAGATGTCAATGATTGGAGAGATGAAATTCTTCTTGGGATTGCAAATTACTCAGGTAGATAAAGGGATCTTTATATCTCAATTCAAGTATGTGAAAGAATTGCTGAAGAAATTTGGTATGGAAGATTCAAAGCTAGTTGGTACACCCATGGTGACTGGATGCAAGTTGACAACTGATGATGATTCTCTGAAGGAAAATCAGACTAAATAAAAATCAATGATTGGTGGATTGTTGTATTTGACTCAAACTAGGCCTGATATCATGAATGTTGTATGTATTGTTGCAAGATTTCAAGTTGATCCTAAAGAATCTCATGTGATTGTTGTGAAGAGGTTTTTAAGATACCTGAAGGGGATAGTTGATTTTGGTTTATGGTATCCTAAATATGATGATCTTACTTTGAGTGCCTTTACTGATGTTGATTGGGTAGGAGATGTGAATGAAAAGGAAAGTACTAGTGGTGGAGCATTTTTCTTGGGAAAGAAGTTGATTTCATGGTTAAGTGAAAAGACAAATGCTTTTTCTTTATCTACTGCAAAGGTAGAATACATTACTGCTGCTAATAATTGTACTCAAGTACTGTGGAAGAAGTAGATGTTGAAGGATATCAGAGTTGTGTATGATGAGCCTATTGTTATATTTTGTGATAACTCAAGTGCTATTAGCATTTCTAAGAATCTAATGTTGCATTCCAAGACCAAGCATGTATCTATCAAGTTTCACTTTTTGAGAGAGAAAGTAAGTGAAAAGGAAGTCAGATTGGAGTATGTGCCTACTAAGGAGAAGATTGCAAACATATTTACCAAGTCGTTTCCTAAGGATACTTTTGAGTATCTCAGAGGGAAGTTAGGGGTGATTAAGCCTCCTAATCAGAACTAAGGATGCATTGATTTGCATCAATCTATGCATTTCATGATCATATTTTGATCTAGATTGATGTTGTGGTTACTGATACTCAAGGGGAGTAGTCAGATGTTCAGATGTTCAGGTGTTCAGATATGTGGTTCAGAACTTGTATAGAAGAGATCTTTGTTATTGATTTCAAAGGGGGAGAAGAATCATGTGAAAAATCCTTGTGGGGAGAAGAGTTGAGGAAAGAAGAGTCAGAACCTAAGGGGGAGTAAGTGTAGTTGTGTTGATGGTATTTTTCACATCATGTGTTTCCATCAATGCCAAAGGGGGATATTTTTGGATGTTGTGGTGTGTTGTTGATATGTGGTTGTCATTTATTTCAACACTATTAGCATTGTTGCATTAGAAGTTGTATATGTCGAGGATATTGAGAAAATTGTAATAAGAAGTGCTACAGGTTGTTAGTGGTGAAGTGAAATTATTTTTGTCGGTGTGATCAATATGTTGTTGTTCAGAGGTTGTGGACTAAAGGGTTTCTTTTTGAGTATATCTAGTTTATCCATGTTGATTTTTAGAGATCATCATGAAGATTTGATCAAGTTATGGAGATTTGTATTCTGACAGTTTTTTTGTTACTTTAGTTTGTGTTCTTGAATAAAGATCATGTGATTTCAGTAAGTTTAGTTTTTGTGGATGCCTCTTTGATGTTTCATGATGCTTGTGGATGTTTCTAGTTTGTGCTCTATCTATGTTGCACATCCACATTAATCGTTGTGCTCGTGATCCAAAAATTTCTCTTGCCTGTTCATGTTTTTCATGTTCTTGGCCGACAAGGTGTTGAAGCGTGTTGTGGATCTTTGAGGAGTAATTAATTAAATTGGTTCATGTTTGAGGATGTTATTTTTTGTCTTCACTATGTTGTGGCTGACCTTGGTTGATTCACATGATTAATATTTATTTGATCTAAGTCAGCTGTTTGTATTCGTTTTATTATTTCTTTGGAGCCAACTTATAGCGATGTAATTTATTGTTGCAGATATATATAAGTGATTGTTTTATCATTTGGAAGTGTGCTAGAGTGTGCAAGTGTGAAGTGTGTGAGTCTTGTGTGTAAATATTATTTAGATCATTCAAAGGTAGAACAAAGAATGAAGAAGAGTGAAGAAGTTTTCATGTGCTTAACTGAAACTGTAACCAGGCATTAGCAGATGCTATTTTCTCAGTTCAAAGATTGATGGATTCAATCAGAACCTTTCTGTAAGACAGTGTGTATTCCTTTGTAATTGAGCAGCGAGCTCTAGGCAGTGTGCTTGAATGCATGTGCATTCCCCATTCATATTTTCTTATACTTTTAACAGGGTATAATCTTGTGGACTTACCTCCACCGTAGTTTTTCCCCTAATAGGGTTTCCATGTAAAAAATATTGGTGTTATGTATGCTTCTAATGTGTTGTTCATTTATTCTTTCATGATTAGATTTGAGAATAAGGTTAATAAGTTGAATAAGTTTGAAATTTGGTGACAACTGATTCATCCCCCTTCTCAGTTGTTTGCCCTTGAGTTTCCAACAATTGGTATCATAGTAGGTTCCTTGGAAGAAGTTTAATAGCTTGAGGCAATTCGGGATGGCAACTTATAAGAAGGATAGTCCTAGATTTGATGGAACAAATTATTCCTTGTGGAAGACTCGAATGGAGTGCCATTTGAGATGCATTGGTTGTAAGGAAAACCAGATGCAGAAAACAATTCTCCTAATGTCAATACCTTAGGAAAGAATGCAGAAATACTTTTAAATTTTCAATTACAGTCAAGTTGAGATGCACTATGAAACATATTACAGAAACAGAGTATTAGACAAACACACATGAACACCAGATATACATGGGAAAACCCTTACAGGAGAAAAACCCACCACACCAAGAGAAATCATTTTGTATTACAGTAATCAAAATTACATACAATTCCAGACTTATCTTTCTGGTGTCATTATACAATAGCATTCATCATGAACCTTCTTCGAACAGAAAACATCCAAGTTATAGCCTTTATAGATTTTAAATCCTTTACTAATATAGTTTTAATTCTTCACACTTCACTATTGATCGAACTACTATCCAACCTCCAAGCGTCTGCAACTTCCAACTATATCCATGGTGTTTCCTGACTGTTGAGCTTTCTCACAAAACTGTTGCAACGAACCAACTGCTAACGGTTCACTTTTGGCTTCCTCTATTCGTCCACGAGATTCCATGTATGACAGTCAAATGGTCAACAAAATTTGTAATGCACTAGCATCTCGGTGAGACACTAACAGTGTCTCGCTGATGCCACCTATACATCATATCGATGTTGCCAAAAGCCTTTGTAGTCACCAAGATGTTACATCGAGCTCCAAGAGATACACCGAGTTAACACGTAGTCGCCTTGACTTATCGATTTCACCAGAAGGTCATAGCGAAACACTAAAGTTACACCGAAGTTCCCAAGCCCACTGAGCACCAAGTAGAAGTCGGCAAGACTCACATCTATCACTGAGAGTTCATACTGAACAACTTGAGTTACACCGAAAACATACACCTGTCGGCCAGACAATTGGCTTTCACCGAGACATCATACTGAGATCCATATGTTTCACCGATGACCAATTATCGCCAAGAGCTACCCTGATAGCCATTGGCTATCGACAAGACATTCGCCATTGCTAAGAGGTTTCTCTGATAGCTTTAAGTTATACCAAAGGCTTCCAACACAACGAGCTATCGGTGAGACATTTAACTCTCGCTAGGACTTCTCACCGAGCCTGCCAAGTCACTCTGATGATCTACCTTTGACTCTCTGTCGGTAAGACATTTGTATATCGCCCAGACTTCATAACGAAGTCTTAGTGTTACACCAATAACTCCCAAATGTATCCCTGTCGGTATGACATTTACTGTTCGCTAAGACATCTTCCCGAAACATTAGGGTTATCCCGAAGACATCAATACATACACTGTCGGAAAGAGAACAACACTTCACTGAGACATCTTAGCGAAAACCTTTAGCTTCATCGAAGACCACAGTCGCCAAGAGTCTCCCCGATGCACGATTGAATGGACTTTCAGCTAGAGGTTTGCTGAGTGCTATAAGGTCATAGCGGATACATCATGCTACAACAATAGATTCCACAGTGTAACCTTTCGACAAGACAATGGCAAGGTCACAGCGACCAGTTTAGAAATGAATAAAACAAACCTGCTAGTCGGCCAGAAAAATAGAATGTCACACTGACTTGACTCTAATGGAGGTTTCAGCCTGTATAGTTTGAGGCACATATTTCCAACAATCTCCCACTTGATGAAGATCATACAAGCACCTCCAGAGCACATCATAACTTACTGAAAATCATGGGCACTAAGGCCCATTGAACTGGCACACCACCTGAACTTGTCTGTGCTCACTGGCTTTGTCAATGCATCTACAACATTCTCCAGAGTATCAAATTTTTTCAGACTGATCTTTCCATCCTCAACCATATCTCGTACAAAGTGGTACTGTACATCAATATGTTTCGTCCTGGCATGGAAAGTTGGATTCTTTGCCAGACAAATAGCACTCTGACTGTCACATAAGATTGTTATTTCCCCTGCATCAAAACCAATGTTAGAACACAAACGTTTCAACCATACAACTTCTTTACAAGCATGAGTAGCTTCCATGTATTCAACCTCTATAGTGGAAAAAGCTACCACAGCCTGCCGCTTGCTCATCCAACTCACTGCACCACCATTCAACATGAAAACGTATCCACTAGTGGATCTTCTGCTGTCAAAGTCTCCTGCCTAATCAGAATCTACATATCCCAAAATGCTGAGAGTTCTCTGTGATTCAATCAAATTCCCATGGTAACACAATGCAAAATCTGAAGTTCCCTTCAAATACCTAAACAGTCTCTTCACAGCATCCCAATGTATTCTTCTTAGATTAGCCATAAATCAACTAAGTACTCCCACTGCTTGGGCAATGTTTGGTCTTGTACAGACCATTGCATACATGAGACTACCTACAACACTAGCATAGGGCACACTGGTCATGTCCTCCATCTTAGTAGGAGATTTTGGACACTCCTCAACAGATAGCTTCATTCCTTGCATGACTCGAACAACTAACTGCTTGCAATCATTCATACAAAATCTCTCAAGAACAGTCCTTATATACTTACTCTGACTGAGCCAAAGCTTTCTATTCATCCTGTCCTTGGTTATCTCCATCCACAGAATATACCTTGCTACACCAAGATCCTTCATTTCAAACTTAGCAGACAACTGAGACTTAAGATCAAAAATCATTAGCTTGCTATTTCCTATGAACAACATATCGTCAACATAAAGAGCAATAACAAGTACTTGATCAATCTCAGCTTTATAATATACACAGTGATCAGATTTTGATCTCATAAATCCCAAAGATAATACAAATGTATCAAATTTCTGGTACCACATTCTAGGTGATTGCTTTAACCCATAGAGAGACTTCTTTAATTTGCATACCAGTTTTTCTTTACCTTTCTCAACAAAGTGCTCAGGCTAGGACATATAGATTTCTTCTTCAAGATCACCATGAAGAAATGTTGTCTTCACATCCATCTGTTCAACATCTAAGTCATACGTTGCTGCAAGTGACAATAGAAATCTAATGGACTTCAGCTTTGCTACAGGAGAAAATTTCCCCATAATGAATTCCCTCTACCTGGGAATAACCCTTTGCAACCAGTCTTGTCTTGTATTTTTCTACACTACCATCCAAACCAATCTTTTTCTTAAATACCCATTTGCAGCCCACAGGTTTTCTGCCTTTAAGCAAGGGCACCAAACTCCAAGTTTCATTTTTATCCAATGATGCCATCTCTTCTTCCATGGCTTCTAACCAAGAGTCTGAATCAGACATTTTAAATGCCTCTTTCACAGTCCTAGGCTCATTAGTACTAGAAATCAAAGCATAGGAACAAGTAGAATCAATTAATGAGAACCCATACCTATCTGGTTGTTTCCTTTCTCGGGTTGACCTCCTCACTGGCTGAGGCTGAGGTTCTTCTTCTTCAGAACTTTCAGAACTACTTGAGCTCTCCTTAGTTTCAGGTACGTTTTGAATATTCAATTCCTCTTTCTCTGGTGTAGGAGGAATTGATGCTACATCCTTACTATTTTCAAACTTTGTCTCTGACTGCAGATCCAAGGTGGAAGGTTTCAGCTCTCGAAAGATTACACTCCTGTTGTATACAACCTTCTCTGTAACAGGATTCCAAAGCTTGTATCCTTTAATGTTAGCACTATAGCCAATGAAAATACATTTGACAACCTTGTTCTCCAGCTTACATCTTTTTACATCAGGCACATAAGCATATGCTTCACAGCCAAAGACTCTAATATGTATAAGAGAGGGCTTCTTACCAGACCACGCTTCCATAGGTGTGTTATCAACAAGAGCAGAATTTGGAGACCGATTAACTAAGTAACATGCAGTAGCAGTAGCTTCAGCCTAGAACTTCTCCTCCAAACCAACACTACTAAGCATACTTTGTGCTCTCTCCATCACTGTCCTATTGAACCTTTTTGCAACTCCGTTCTGTTGTGGAGTATAATGTGTAGTCTTGTGTCTTTTGATTCCATGGTCTTTACAGTATCTTTCAAATTCATCAGAATAGAATTCACCGCCATTATCAGTCCTTAAGCATTTTATTTTTCTACCAGTTTGATTTTCAACAAGATTTTTAAACTCCTTAAATCGACTGAACACTTTTGATTTTCCTTTTAAAAAATAAACAAATGCTCTCCTTGAATAATCATTAATGAATGACACATAGTATCTTGATTTAGACAATGAAGGGACATTCACTAGACCAAACACATCTGAATGGATATAATCTAACAAACCAGAAGATTTGTGAGGATTGTCATAAAATGAAACACGGTGTTGTTTTCCATATACACAGTGTTCACAGAATTCAAATTTGAAATTACAATCTTCAAGCCCCTCAACAAGATTTTTGTTCTTCAAGGTTTTTAAACCTTTTTCTCCTATGTGGCCTAACCAATGATGCCAAAGCATAGTCTTCTCTGTAGGAGGTTTTACTTTCGTAGAGTTTACATAATTAGGGATATTTCCCTCTTTAACTCCATGAGCAGCTTTTAGTGACTTCAAAGTGACACTGTTACATTGAACAGCTTGTGCATCTAGCTTGTACAGGGTACCAATTTGAGCACCTCTAGCCAGCACCATTGAACCTCTAGTCATCTTGCAGCCACTTCCTGAGAACAAGACTTGTACTCCGATATCATTTAGCATACTTACAGACAATAGATTTCAAGCCAGACCTGGTATGTGCATAACATTATTGATCCCCTTTATTCTTCCATCAAGGAATTGGATTCTGACTCTTCCACGGCCAACAATTTCCAAGGTTGAATCACTCGCCAAGTACACCTTTCCACCATCGTATTCTTCATACTTTGTGAACCATTCTCTATGAGATATCCTGTGGAATGATGCTCCAGAATCAATCAGCTAGACATCATCTAATGCCTGTGTAGCCAAGGCTGCATTGAAGGCGTCACCATCACTATGAGAAGAACCATTATCAGAAGATCCCTTCTTCTTTTTCTCCTCTTTACAATCCTTTCAGACATGACCACGTTGCCCACAGTTCCAACACTTCACCTTGGACTTCTTGCCAGGAGATTTTGATCTCCCTTCTGATTTTGATTTGGACTTCTTGTCCTTCTTCTTGCCTTTCTCCTTTGACCTTCCTTTGACAGCAAGAGCCTCCTTCTCCATCTCAGAAGATTTTCTTCTCATCTCTTCTGACAACAAGGAACCAACAACATCTTCCATCTTGAAACTGGATGTTGTACTCCCAATAGCCATCACCAGATGATCCCACAAGTCTGGAAAAGAACATAACAGAAGCATACAACGATCCTCTTCTTCAATCTTTACACCAACAGATGTTAATTATGCGAGTAGCATGTTAAATGCATTCAAATGATCAGCTACCGACCCTCCTTCCTGCATTCTCAAAGAGTAGAGCTTCTTTCTTAGGAACAACTTATTCACCAAGGATTTACCTTGATAAATAGATGCCAGTCTCTTCCACAAGAGAGAAGCAGTCTTCTCTTCATGCACATTGAGAAGAACTGAGTCTGCCAAAAAGAGCCTTATCAGCCCCTTCACTTTTCTATCTGCAAGGTCCCATTCTTCTTGCTTCATGCCTATAGGTTTAGTTCCAGACATAGCAAGCCAAAGGTCTCAATCTACTAAGAGATCCTCCATCTTGAGTTTCCACAATTCAAAGTTACTGCCATTGAATTTCTCTATTTCAATCTTCCCAGATGAACTAGACATCTTAATCTGTAAATAGAAATAACAATCTCTACAAAACTCCCACTAAACAGTATTGACACAAAAAACCCAATGTACCCCCAAGGATAACACAATTGGCCAGGCTCTGATACCACTTGTAAGGAAAACTAGATGCGGAAAACAATTCTCCTAACGTCAATACCTTAGGAAAGAATGCAGAAGTACTTTTAAATTTTCAATTACAGTCAAGTTGAGATGCACTATGAAACATATTATAGAAACAGAGTATTAGACAAACACACATGAACACAGATATATGTGGGAAAACCCTTACGGGAGAAAAACCCACCACACTAAGAGAAATCACTTTGTATTACAGTAATCAAAATTACATACAATTACAGACTTATCTTTCTGGTGTCATTATACAATAGCATTCATCATGAACCTTCTTCGAACAGAAAACATCCAAGTTATAGCCTTCATAGATTTTAAATCCTTTACTGATACAGTTTTAATTCTTCACACTTCACTTTTGATCGAACTACTATCCAACCTCCAAGCATCTGCAACTTCCAACTATATCCATGGTGTTTCCTGACTGTTGAGCTTTCTCACAAAACTGTTGCAATGAACCAATTGCTAACGGTTCACTTTCGGCTTCCTCTATTCGTCCACGAGATTCCACGTATTACAGTCAGATGGTCAACAAAATTCGTAATGCACTGGCATCTCGGTGAGACACTAACAGTGTCTCATCGATGCCACCTATACATCATATCAATGTCGCCAAAAGCTTCTGTAGTCGCCAAGATGTTACATCGAGCTCCAAGAGATACAACGAGTCAACACGTAGTTGCGCTGACTTATTGCTTTCGCCAGAAGGTCATAGAGAAACACTAAAGTTACACCGAAGTTCCCAAGCCCACCGAGCACCAAGTAGAAGTCAGCAAGACTCACATCTATCACCGAGAGTTCATATCGAACAACTTGAGTTACACCGAAAACATACACCTGTCGGCCAGACAATTGGCTTTCGCCGAGACATCATACCGAGATCCATATGTTTCACCAATGACCAATTGTCGCCAAGAGCTACCTCGATAGCCATTGGCTATCGGCAAGACATTCGCCATCACTAAGAGGTTTCTTCGATAGCTTTAAGTTATACCGAAGGCTTCCAACACAACGAGCTGTCGGCGAGACATTTAACTCTCACTAGGACTTCTCACCAAGCCTTCCAAGTCACTCTGATGATCTACCTTTGACTCTCTGTTGGTAAGACATTTGTATATCACCCAGACTTCATAACGAAGTCTTAGTGTTACACCGATAACTCCCAAATGTATCCCTGTCGGTATGACATTCACTGTTCGCTAAGACGTCTTCCCGAAACATTAGGGTTATCTCGAAGACATCAATACATACACTGTCGGCAAGAGAACAACACTTTGCTGAGACATCTTAGCGAAAACCTTTAGCTTCACTGAAGACCACAGTCACCAAGAGTTTCCCCGATGCACGATTGAATGGCCTTTCGGCCAGAGGTCTGCCGAGTGCTATAAGGTCATAGCGAATACATCATGCTACAACGATAGACTCCACAGTGTAACCTTTCGGCAAGACAATGGCAAGGTCACAACGACCAGTTCAGAAATGAATAAAACAAACCTGCTAATTGGCCAGACAAATAGAATGTCACACCGACTTGACTCTAATGGAGGTTTCAGCCTGTATAGTTTGAGACACATATTTCCAACATTGGTGAACCCTACTAGAGCATTACAAAAAATATATATGTTATTCCACAGAATGGTCCTACTACTTTTGTTGAGATCAAGGATGTTGAGTATAATATTAGGGCTAAGGAGGCATTGTTGAGTGCTTTGACTAATTCTAAGATGACAAATGTGGTGGATCTGAAGACTGCTTATGAGATCTGGAAAAAGTTGGAGACCTTGTATGAAGGTGATGCTAATGTGAAGATTGCTAAGCTTCAAAGTTTGAAAGGGAAATATGAAAAGTTGAAAATGGGTGATGATGAAAATGTTACTACTTTCATGCAAAGAGTGAATGAACTTGTGTGTGGTATCAAATGTGTTGGTGGAAAAATAGACGAATCAAAGATTGTTGCTAAAGTGCTTAGATCTTTGCCTGATTCTTACAAAGTCAAAGCTAGTGCTATTGAAGAGCTTCAAACTGTGACAAGTGTTACCAAAGATATGTTGATTGGTAAGCTTACTGCTTTTGAGTTGAGTGAATTTGGTGACGCCCTTCCTAAGATTGAATCTACATTCAAGGCCACTACTTTTGGAAGAGATAAATAGAGATATGATCTAGGCAAAAGTTCATCAAGAAAGACATTCAAGTATGAGGATGAAATGAAACAACTCGATGAAGAAGAAGAGAGCTTGAAGAACTTGAAGCATTGATTGTGAAAAGAGAAGCCAGAGGACAAGGTAAGTATAAGGGGAAGTTGCCTATTAAATATTTCTCTTGCAATAAGATAGGTCATTTTGCATCAAGGTGTCCTGAGAGAGTTTCCAAGCCAAGATTTAAAAAGCCTAAATTCCAAAAGAAGTGTTACTATGCTACTGATGAAGGTGTGACAGATGATGAATTTGACAAAGGAAATGCAAGTGAAGATGAATTCGTGTTGATTGCTATCAATAAAACTAATCATGCCTCTATTGAATCTGCTAGTTGTACAAATGTGGAGAAAGCCCTAGCTGCTCGAGTTGAAGATAAAGATGAATGGGTAATTGACAGTGGTTGTTCTCATCATATGACAGGAGATAAAAGTAAGTTTGTGAGTTTGGAAAATTATGATGGTGGTGTTGTGAGATTTGGTGATAATACAACTGGTGTGATCCATGGAAGAGGATGCATTTCTCTTGATGGTAAGCATAATACTGATGATGTCTTGTATGTTGAAGGTTTGAAGCATAATCTTTTAAGTGTTGGATAGATGGTTGATAAGGGATACAATCTTCAATTCATGGATGGTAAGTGCAAAATATTGGGAAATTCTATAAATGTGATTGCATTAGGTACAAAAACAAAAGGTTGACTACTCTTCCTCCAAGAACAAGAAAGAAATTTTATAACAAAACCTCATCTTGTGCATATCATTGAGTACACAGTCATTCTACCAATGATTGTAAGGCTTTGAGTAATAAAATTCAACATCTTAATGATTGTGGTGATCTTCCTTGTGTTGATGCACTTATTTCCTCTAATTGATAATGATTTTCATCCTATCATGTTGCTCATCACAATGTGGCATTGGTATCTTTATGTGCTTTTCTCATTTCCATTCATAGTGGTACAATATTAAATGCAACCATATTTATCTTGTCAGCAACATGATAGTCCTTGGTGGTTTTCTTTGTCTCTATGCTTGGGGGCAAGGATAATAAGTTTCTGGAGGTGTGCATTCTTTTAAAGGATCCCCTCTTCTTGTTTTTACTTAAAATACCAACATAGCAAGTATGTTGATATTTTAAGTGGGGGGAATATAGTCCTTAACTCATTGTTTGCATGTTCCCTTCTTAGTGATGATAGCACACATCTCCTAGGAAGTGTAACCTTTACATTGGTAGTATTACATTGACACTATTTTATTGAGATTTTGACATTGGCATAACATCTTGATCATGTTGTGGAACCTTATCAAAACTATCAGGGAGTATAAATTTTGGTATGGTTGACATATGTAAGGCCTATAGACTTGGTGTGACTTTTCCATCAGCCACTTGTTCTATGAGTACACACCTTGTATACCTAGTGTGTGTTTCTCATCTTTATCTTGGGGGCTCACCTAGTGTATAACAAATTGCACTAGCCCTTGTGAGTGTATTTTCATGGCCACTGAGCATAACACAACTTTATTTCCAGTGGAGCAATGTGAGCACATTTGATGGATGTGGCATAATGCAACTTGCTATTCCATCCTTTTTTTCTTTTTGTATAATTTTGACATTGTATGTTTGTGTATATTGTCTTGCTACTTCATATCATCCATATGTGT
Source organism: Sequoia sempervirens (assembly GCA_007258455.2). Classification (NCBI taxonomy): domain Eukaryota; kingdom Viridiplantae; phylum Streptophyta; class Pinopsida; order Cupressales; family Cupressaceae; genus Sequoia; species Sequoia sempervirens. Next base: position 581,776,668 of record VDFB02270651.1, on the reverse strand, counting down.
GTCCCTTTGTTCTTATGTTGGTTTTCCATGGGATCTTGATCCTAGGGGCTTGGCCATCTCTCGTGATCTTTGTCATCTTATCTCATCAACATTTGTAGAGTTGGACCCCTCTTGATGTGTATTTGTCTACTTTAGTGTGAGTCTGAGTATAATTTCATACTCTCACTAAAGTGGGGGCTAAATGTAGTGTAGGAAATTGTATATGTTTACAATTTCACACTTTTTTTGAATCCTCTTAATTAATTGGACTTAATTAAGCTTCTAATTGATCTCATAATGTTCTAATATAATATATTTCATAGCCCATTTGCACTACTTTTAACAAAGTACAAACATTAAAAAAATGCATTCATCTAATACTTTGCCCCTAACACCTTAAGTTTTTGAAAATAGGGTTGGGACTCATTCTCCATAATGAGACTCTTGTGCCATAATGTGATCCATTCACCCAATGTGGGAAGTGTCCTGATACTCTGTTTCCATCTGAATTTGGATATGTCGATGGTGGAATCATAACATTTGAATTTCCACTTGCAAAGGTCAGCTATTGTGATCTATTTTTTTAGAAAATTATATAAAAAACTATAAATATATAGTCTTTTTATCATTTGAAATCTAAGGATCAAGAAATAATTTGACAAGAGAAAATATTATTGTCAAGGGCATTTAAGAGCATATTTATTGTTCATCTACAATTGAAATCAAGATCATATCATCATATCAAATTTCATGTGTGTTCATGTCATGCTTTAGAGCTAACATTGTGATGTAGGTTTCAGGCATTCAAGCACCAAATCAAGAAATCAATCAAGATAATTCATGCAAGATACAAGCCTTAGAGTGGTGTGTTTGAATTAAGTCCTCTACGGGAAGCCATTAAGGGTTTGGTGAGTTGTAACAACCTTTGTTCACTCATCAATTCCTTCATTTTTTCATTATTTCATTATCAAGGTTTAATTACCAAATTGGGGTTTGACCAAGGAAAACCCCCATTCACCCAAAAATAAAAAAATTATCTTCTGTTTGTGCATGTGAATATTTACAAGTGAAGAAGGACTAAAAATTAATCAAAGGAGCATTTTTGCATTGTTGCATTTGTTGCATTCATTATTTTCAAGCCACAAAAACTCATATACACTAACTCATTTGACTGCAAAATCTGACGAAATATGTATAATTTGATGTATTGTCGGGTGCTTGTGAAATTTGATATGTAATTTTCAATTTTTTAAAATCTTATCCTCGACGTTTGTCGAAATTTCAACAAACATGAAAAATTAGAAAAAAAAAATTGTGGCCAACATAAATAAAAGTGAGTTCGCCTATTTATTGCGATAGTGTTTTGCTATACTTGTGAATTTTCTCTACTTGCGAATTTACTCTACTTGCGACTGTTTGTAGAGAACTAAGGACGATTTTCTTGGGAAAAATTAGAAAAAATTCAAGAAGATATCACCAGGTTGAGGGTAGTCATTGTCTTTTTCCATAATTTAGTTGTGAAGTTAGATTTGTATTTCCAGGTTTGAAAATCATATTTTAAAGCAACATCTCATCAAATTTCATTTTTAGACTTGTGCATTTTGAGAATTTCATTTCCAGATTTTGTTGTGCAAGTTCAATATTCTTATTTTAGGAGTCTAACGGTTGGAAATCATAGTAAAATCAGAATTTAATAAGTTCTGGAATTAGCATTATAAAGTGTTTTTGGGGCTCATTAACTTCAGACTATCTTCTCTTTTGCAAGGGTGGTTGCATGCCAAATTTTTTGGGTGCAAAATATCAAAATGATTAGATTTTGTTACCTGTCTATGATTAAAAATTATTAGAGTTAGATTTTTTATATTTTTTGAAGATCTAAATATTCAAACTTGGTAAATAAAAAATATGTCAGATAATATTAGTGTGAAACAAAATGAACAGACAATTGCTAGAATGTGGGCTATATTGAAAATAAAGGGTGATGGGAAATGTTATTGTCCTTGCAATAATTGCAAGGGCTTAAAGACGAGAAGACTTTTAATCACAACAACTGAGAAACATTATAGGCAACATGGTCACATTGAAAGGGGGCATGATTATCGTCCATTGGTAAGTTGTTCATTATATGTCTTTATATTGATTGAATTTGTAAATGTTTATAGCATTTTAACATTTCTATATATATATAAAATCACTTGATCATGATCATGGCTTATTTGTGTTGATCATTATTATAAAGGTGGGGTGCCCTAGGGCACAAGATATGGATTATCATGCCTTAAAGAATGTGGTTTTGCAAGTGGAGGAACATGGAGCTGTGAATATCAAAGATGGAGTTAATGATCCTATGGAAGAAGATGATCATTTTCTAGAAAACACAGTTGAAGATGATGGTACAAATACATTGATCCATGACACATTTAGTGGTGCAGCTAATCATGATGATCAAAATGAATTTGATGATGTTAATGATTTACCTGTACTTGAGAAGGCACACGAGCCCCTTTATGAAGGCTCCAAAACAACTCTTCTCTCTGTTGTATTCTTGCTGGTGAACTTGAAGGTTATGAATGGTTTATCCAACATAGCAATCTCACATATGTTAAGGTATGTCATATATGTCATCTTTTTTCATCTATTTTAATTGTTCTTAGTTCATCACTAGTAAATAAATGATGAAATATGTAAAATTAATATTCTTTATATTAACAAATTATTTTTTGTTGTAGATTGATAGGTGAATTTTTGTTACCACCATCTAATATTTTACCTCGCTCATACTGAGATTTATCTGCCATTATGAAAGATATTGGAATGGAGTATCAAACAATAGATGCATGTCCCAATGATCATATTATATATCATAAACAACATGAATTTGTAATAGAAATCCCATAATGTCATATCAGTAGATATCAAATAGATCAACTAACAAAAAAGGTGCCTCACAAGGTTCTTCATTATATTCCCATTATTCCATGTATGTAATGATTATTTAGGTGCAAAAGCTTAGCACAATTTATGGATTACCATGCATGGAATAGAAGTGGAGATGGCATTCTTCGAATGCCTATGGATGGTTCTACATTTAGGGACATAGAGGAAAAATGGCCACACTTTAACAAAGAACCTCATAATCTCAAGCTTTCATTGGCAGCGGATGTTGTCAATCCATTTGGAGAGATGAGATCTATTTACTCGGTGTGGCCTATTTTTGTTATCAACAATAACATTCCTTCATGGATGCCAATAAAGAGTGAGCACATAATGTTGGAAATGATTGTTTCAGGTATTTTTTTACATCAATTTTCTTTAACTTAGTAGCATCTCATTTGTCTTATTTGTTGCATAATGACATATTTTTTTCATTTAAGAGTCATGTACATTAATTTTTATATATTGCAGTAAAATGGTTATAATAATTATGTAATGTTTATGTTCATTCAACTAGGTAAGTACCAAGTTAAAGATATGAATGTATATATCAAGCCTCTTATCGACGAGTTACTAAAGTTATGGAATGGCGTCACTATGTATGACATCTCTAAACCAATAGGACAAAGACAAATTCAATTCCATGCAATGCTTGTATGGGCAATTCATGATTCCCTAGGGCTAACACATTTTTGTGGTATGTTATAACGTTCGACTACACTTTAATGATATCTAATTTTATGAAGTAGATATCATGCATGTTTTTTAAATAATCTATTCATTATATATAATTATAAAAATTGACATATGTAATCCAATTATATATGATCTTGCAAGTCTTCAAACAAAGGGAAAATTTGCATGTCCAATTTGTGGTCCAAAGATGAAATTTCATCGTTCAACAAGTTTAGGAATGTAGTTGTTTGATGAGTATAGGCACTTCCTCCACAAAAATCATAAGTATCAAGGAACTGAAAAAAATATTTTCAATGGGAAAGAAGAGACTACATCAAAACCACGAAGAATGACACCTTGCCTATGGAAGTTGAAATATAATAGAATTAATCGTCAAGGTTATACATCAGATCAAATTTTTTATCTATCATATATGATATGTTTGGAATTTATATTTTTATATTGTGTTTTGTTTGCTCATGCTATAATTGACAATGATTGTCGTTGTTAATTTTTTTAACTTATATGCTTCATGAAGGTCATCAAGGCATTAATGGCCGGCTTCCACAAGGAATGAAAAGTTATCCCAAACAATTTAGTAGGTTTCCCAACTATGAGAAGCTACAAATTGTGCATTTGTTTGATATAATGCATATCAGAAAGAATATAACATAAATGTTATAGAAAATATTGGATGGAAGGCATGACAAAGAAAAAATTGTCAAAATTTGTAGTGACATTCAAGAAGCCAATCACACAATGAAAAATGTCATTTAATTAAATAGTGATGGAGACCAAATTAATATAAGCGCCCTTCCTTGGTTATTAATGGAGCAGCAAAGCAATGCTATAAAAGAAGTCATACGAAAAATTTGATTTCCCACAGGATTTTCTATGAACATAAACAATATCACAACAAAGAAAGGTGAATTTGGGTTAGGGATGAAAATGCTTGATTGACATACCTTGTAATTATTCTGGTATATTATATATATATTTGTATATTGCATGTACTTTTCAATGTATTATGTTTACTACTTTTGGAAAAATAATGAAAAGATCATTTTATAATTGTTGCAGTACGTTCTACCTCTATCTCCCCTAGACAACTTCAACAACAATGTCAAGCAAGTTATATATGATCTTGGAAAATACATGAGGCAAGTAGCGATATTTGTTCAATTCGTTGTATAGATCTTATAATTGCCATTTGTTTTACTTGGTATGTGATATATTGTATATTTTTGTTCAATATCATTAATATATTTGTGCCTTGAATCACTTGTAGATGGTTATCATCTAAAGAAATCCATAAAAAAGATATAAATTATTAGAAGAGAAAAATTCCTCATCTAATGTGTGAAATGCCAAAGTTTCTACCTTCGACATTTTTCAATGCACAAGAACACTACCTCATACACCAAGTTGAGGAGATTGAATTGTGTGGAACTGTACACACAAGGTCAATGTGTATGGTTGAGAGGCACTTGAAATTTTTGAAGGCTTTGGTTAGAAAAAGAGCACATACTAAGGGTTCTATGGTATACCGGACTATGGTGTACATTTCTGAATATCTTCTTAAGTTTGGAGCAAAGATCCATGTAGATCATATTTGGGATCCCAACTCCATTAACAAATTTGAAGGGGAGTACCTGATGGGGAAAGGTAGATTGAGGAAAGTGAGAGGTAATTATAATACATTTTTCATTTGGTTTTTATGCATATTGTACTTATTTAATTATTAATCTTCTATATACACCAATTATAAATTAAGGTCGTATACTATGGTAATTAACTAATTGATGTAGACCTAGGAGGCTCAACTCAACCAACATATCAAATTTCCTTTAAGAGGCTTCCAAAAAGTTTAGAATTACCACTTTAAAAAATACAAACAACTCTCAAAGCCTGACAAACAACTGAAGCCAGATTTCACACTTTGACTCCTTGAATCCTTGTAGTAGTGCAAACCTACTAGTCTTTCCCAATAACTCAAAACTTTCCCAAAACACTAGACAAACCCTTGATGGTTTTAGACACCCATTTTAGTGTTATTAAGCATACTTCAAGGTAAAGTACAAGTCCTTTGGACCAAATCACCAAAATCACCCTTTCTAGGTTGTGCTGATTAGGCCTATTTTACAAAGCAACTAGTCTTTAAACTTGTCATATGCCCATGAAATCTTGAGGCAGAAATTTTTATGCCTCCAAACCACCAAATCCACAAAAATATTCAACTTGTATAGCTAGATTCTTTCCAAGCCCTTGTTTTAGGCCAAAATCATGAGGGTTTATTCAATCTCATACTTCCATGACCTCCCAAACCTCAAAACCAACTCAGACACAACCCATTAGGTCTGCACATGGGTAAAAATTCATAAAATCAGATCTCCCATACATATTTTGTTGAAACCTAGGCTTGAACCTCTCATTTCACATGCTTTTCTTCACAAAACTCTTGAGGACATCAGCTATACCTTCTTTATTTCTCATCCTATGGGGGTTTACAATGATCACTTTATGAATTTTAAAGGCCTTTACACATCAACTACTGAACAACCACCTCTACAACTGACTTTTTAATCTTTTATGATCACATGAAACATAAAACACACTAATTTCTAGGTTGTTAACATCACTATTGAAATATTTTAATTTTTTGAACTTTCAAATGTATTGAAACTCCTAGGACACCTCTAAGACCATGCTAGTGGCTTGATAATAGCCTTATTATTGACATGACACTAACCTTGCACCCTTTTACATGTAAATTCTCCAATTTCCCTTAAAAAGGCTACAAAACTCTTTAGTACAAGACTCAAACTCATAACTCAAAAATTCACCTAGAACATGTCTAATGGTCTTAATTGACCTTACTCAAGACAAAAACATCCAAAAGACTCACTCTACCTATTGACCATCTATCCACCTTCAAATAATCACAAGTTGAGAATGAGGTATAGGTGCTCTTGTACCACTAATTATACGTCCTTTGTGAATTTCATTTTTTTATATAGTTGGTCGAGAGTGGGATGCACTACATTTGTACGTCACAAACAATCTTGATTGAATGATGGTATGGATTGAACAATTTCAACAATCTGGTCATGCATTAACATGGGAAGGTGTGGCTTCATTGTTAAAGAAGCTCATCGCAATGGAGATTCCAATGTTACACCAAGGGAAATTGATTTAGCATATGGTTTAAGAGATGAACAAGTACATATAAATATATTAATCACCCATATTAATTAATTATTTTCAATTATATTGATGTATACATATGTTGAGGATTTTTTCTTTGCATACATTCGACCAAGAATAAATATGTTTATCAACTGACGATATTGCAATAATTTTTTCATGTTTGACATATTGCAGGTGAAACACCACAAGGCTATGTGGTGCAATGGTCGTAAATTTTGAATCAAAAATTTGGATGACACAAAGAAAACTTGTGATTCTGGGATAACTGTAGTCTTTCATGTGACTAATGTTTCATCTAGAAGCGACATACATCCAAAAGTCTCAGAAAAATTGATACTATGGGATTTTGGATGATATACTTGAGTGTGACTTTAAGTCCTTCAAATTAGTTATGTTCGTCATCCTATGGTACATGCCACAATTGAATGAAAATGATCCCAAGAGAACTATTATTGAACATGATAATGGATTTACCATGGTTAATACAAGGTCGATTGAGTGAGCTAGAAATGAGCCCTATGTTCTTCCAAGCCAATGTGAGCAAGTATTTTACTCAGAGGTTCCAGGTAAACCGGGTTGGTCATTTGTTGTTAGACATGATCTAAGAGGAAGGCCGGTAAAGTATAATGTGGTGGAAGAAGAAGATACCAAAGAACTAGAAGATGATGTAGATGATGATTAGGATCAATAGTTAGTTGATGATGTGCATGACGAAGATGTCGAAGAGTAGGAACTAGATCATGATGATGTAGGAGTTAATGTTCATGAAGATGATATCCATGTGGATGATGACATTATCAAAACTGATATCAATGAGGATGATGATGATATGGCCAATCCTTACATTGTCGAATCTGGATCAGATGATACAAAAAAAGAGTTGGATGAAGAAAAAGATCAATGGCATTGAAATTTATGAGTTATGCGATTGTATTATCTATTTGATATTCATTTCTTGATAGAATTATATTTGACTTATGTGGTTACATAATTAATTCATGGTGTTTTTAATTTTTATGCCATTACATAATTATTTCATGATGTACTTTTTAATGTTTAATTTTAATTCATAATGTTACAACTATTGTAGTTCTCCTAGAAATTTCCATATGATCATAATGAATAGTGTTTTGGGAAATTTCATGAAAGATGACACATTGATCATAGTAGTGAAATAATTGCAAAGTCATTTAGATTTTTTAGACCAATCACCCTTCACAATGTCATTTTTAGGATCATCTCCAATTTGATTACTAGGACACATAAGGTTGGATTTGATTGACTTATCTTGGAGGAACATTGTGGCTTTGTGTAATGTGAGAAAATTTTGGATGGGGTAGTTGCTATTGCTAAGGTGTATCACTCCTTTCTGCGAAGGCCATACACTTATGATTGGGTCAAGTGTTCTTTTCTTTATAAAATTCCTATTGCCTTTTTGATAGGTTATGATTTGATTAGATGGGTTATGAAGCACTTATTTCAAGTAATTTATGTCTATTTTAATTTGTAATTTATTAAATTCAAACACATCCAAAATTATGTCCCTTGCTTTAATTGATTATTACATTATTTAATTATTAACTCAAATGACACCTCCAATTTAACTATATATATCTAATTGAATATATCTAAAGTGTTGAACATTTTTAGATCAAATTTAGTAATTAACTCAAACAACTTTTCCAATTTAACTAACATCTTTTAAGATATTAAACAAATATGATTTATGAAAGAAGTATATGGGCATGAAAATAAATATGATTTGTATTCCAATGTAAAAACTACAAAGAATGGAAACAATTCTTTCAACACATAAACTATTATGTAGTAATCAATTAAAATGAAAAAACTTACTCTATATTAGTTAGGATACAAAACTAAGAAAATGATCTAAATAGTCTAATAATTTGACCATTAGCATATATCAATTTCTATAGAGTTGTAGATCTCTTCCATTTCAAAAACACAAAACAATATTAGGTAGATAATCAAACATCTTTCATTTCTACAGTGACTTATTTATCCTAGAGAAACTAACTATATAGTATACAAAGAAAACAAACAAGCCCACAACTACCCCTATTTTGAAGGAGTTTAGTTTTCTCCCCTCCCTGATCTCCCTAATATTGTCTAATTATTTTAAAGAGACCAAGGGTCATAACACAACTTTATTCAATCCACTAAATAGCTTGGTTAATGAAACTTGAAAAAAGCAACAAAACAATTGCTACATTTGGAATTTCATGTGGAATGAAGAGTAGTGACAATAATCTACTTATAGTTTAATAAAACACTATTTTTAGAAGGTTTGACGTTAGAGAGATAGAGAAGATGGGGAGAGAGGGAGAGATAGGTTGAAGAGGAAGAGAGAGAAGAGATGGAGATAGATAGGTAGAAAAGGGAGAGAAAGAAGAGGGGGATAGGGAGAGCGATATGTAGAAAGGGAGAGAGAGAGAGAGAAGAAGATAGGGGAGAGAGGGAGAGAGCTAAATATATATAGAGGGAGAGGGAGAGACATAAAAATGGGGTGATATAGAGAGATAGAGGGGGATGGTGAGATATATATATATATATGGGAAGAGAAAGAGAGATGGAGATATATGGGAAGAGAAAGGAAGATAGGTGGAGATAGAGAGTCGATGGATAGGGGGGATAGGGAGGGAGAGATGGTGAGAGATAGAGATGGGGAGATAGCTGAGAGGGGGAGGGAGAGAAAGGGATATTGATAGGTAGAGGTGGAGAGATAGAGAAGAGGGGGAGAGAGGGAGAGATAAGTTGAAGAGGAAGAGAGAGAAGAGATGGAGATAGATAGGTAGAAAAGGGAGAGAAAGAAGAGGGGGAGAGGGAGAGCGATATGTAGAAAGAGAGAGAGAAGAAGATAGGGGAGAGAGGGAGAGATAGATCAATATATATAGAGGGAGAGGGAGAGACAGAAGGGGGTGATATGGAGAGATAGAGGGGATGATGAGAGAGAGAGATAGAGATATATGGGAAGAGAAAGAGAGATGGAGATATATGGGAAGAGAAAGGAAGAGAGGTGGAGATAGAGAGTCAATGGATAGGGGAGATAGGGAGGAGAGATGGTGAGAGATAGAGAGGGGGTTGGGAGATAGCTGAGAGGGGGAGGGAGAGAAAGGATATTGATAGGTAGAGTAGGAGAGATAGAGAAGAGGGGGAGAGAGTTAGAGATAGGTTGAAGATGAAGAGAGAGAAGAGATGGATATAGATAGGTAGAAAATGGAGAGAAAGAAGAGGGGGATAGGGAGAGCGATATGTAGAAAGAGAGAGAGAAGAAGATAGGGGAGAGAGGGAGAGATAGCTCAATATATATAGAGGGAGAGGGAGAGACATAGAAAGGGGGCGATATAGAGAGATAGAGGGGGATGGTGAGAGAGAGATATAGAGATATATGGGAAGAAAAAGAGAGATGAAGATATATGGGAAGAGAAAGAGAGGGAGATATATGGGAAGAGAAAGGAAGAGAGAAGGAGATAGAGAGTCGATGGATAGGGGGATAGGGAGGGAGAGATGGTGAGAGATAGAGAGGGGGAGATAGCTGAGAGGGGGAGGGAGAGAAAGGGATATTGATAGGTAGAGGAGGAGAGATAGGTTGAAGAGGAAGAGAGAGAAAGGGGGGAGAGGGAGAGATAGCTCAATAGATAGAGGGGGGAAGAGGGAGTGACATAAATAGTGGGAGATATAAAGAGAATTATATTAATTATATTATAATAATTATAATATTATATTAATATTATAAATTTAGCTAATATTATAATATATTAATATTATATTAATATATATTAGAATAATTATAATATTATATTAATATTATAAATTTAGTTAATATTATATTAATTATATATAATTTATGATGTAAAATTTAACATGGCACCACAATTTTTATTTTAATTGACATAATCTAAAAACCTAGCTCATAAAATTGGAGAAGTGAGTTGTGCGCCAGCAGAGGAAAGGTTGTAGGAAGCCCACGGATTGAGCTTGCTTGGCTGCAAAAATTGGAATTTTTGCTATTTATTTTGCCGTGAAGGCCTCTGCATCTCGTCCGTCGCCAAAATGGTCCGTATATTTCATCTGAAATTTATGAATGAGAGTGCTATAGGGTTTCTGATTTGATTTGGTTTGTGAATATGTAGACACATCAAATTGATATAATGCATCCATTCGACAAATAAATCAAGTTTATTTATCAATCTCCTAAAGTCATCAGTTTAAATCAAATAAATCAAAACTTGATCCTATCATCATCTCTTTGATTAAATAAATCAATCATTTATTTAATTAAATCTTAGATCATCATTCATCTCCCTTTGATTTGATTTAAATCCCTAAATCAAGTCAAATTGGTCAAATCAGCCTAATCATCATTAATTTAATCTAATCCTGATCTAATACTAATCTCACCCACTTGCATTCTCTAGATTTAGCCACTTGCACATATAAATCAATTTATTGATTTATTAAATCCAAGATTTTCCATCAACATGGCATTTATGGGGAATATTCCCTCAATTTTGAATTCAAAGGCAAGTTGATTTGTTCCTCCAACATTGCATTTATTGTTCATTTTCTTGTCCCCCACTTAGCATTTACTCTCAAATTTGAATTCAAATTCTCCCTCTCATGGGCACTCTTCCCAAATCTTGTGCAACCATTGGCCTATCATCACTTGAAAAGTGGCCTTATATTATTGGCTTGATCTTTGTTCCACATTGGTCCATTTTCAACACTTAGCATTTTGAAAATATTTAAATAGAAGCTTCAACATTGAGCAAATCCTCCACAATCTTTATGCAAAGTCACTCTCTTGGTTTGAGAACTGATTTTGCTCATCATCACTCCACCATCTTCATAGCATTTTCATCTTAAGCTTTGATCAAGGATTGGGAAAGGGTCACTAGCACATGTGACACCAATCCACTATGGAATAAAGTTTTGACTATGCTTTTATATGCTTACATTTGATTATCTTTGTTTATCTAATTTTCATGTTTCATCATAGTCAAGTATTTCATAGGGATTTCAAATCTAATGTTTTGCAAAGGACTAACATGATGATGTTATGTTAAAATTGTTAACCATTTGCAGATTTGATGTCCACATAATATTACTCTTTGTGATTTTATTTTGTATATTTTTCTTCAATGCCAGTGGGACAAACCATAACTCAGTGCTTTCAATCACTTTGCAACTCCATTATTGGTGACTATTGTTTGCTTGTGAGAATCACAAGTTGGAATGCATGTCTGTTGTTTGCAAGTGAGAATCACAGTTCACTTCCTTGTCTATGCTATGACATTTGGGCCCCAAACTAGACATCATCCTTTTTCAAAATCACACAAGCTACCCTATTGCAAGGAGAACACATAGAATCACTAATAATGGGAGCCCATACTAGCCCAACTAGAATAGTTGCACCACCTTTCCCCAAATATGATTAGTGAAAAAAGTTAAACTCTCTCCAAACAAATTTAAGAGTACATTCTAGGTCAAATCTCATAGCTTTAGTTTCTTGAAAGAGAAATCAATCCATTTTAAGCCTATTATTGTAAGAGGATCTTAAAATGAATTATTTCCAGAAGATTCCAAACTCTAACATTCCAATTGGTGCATCCTATTTTCATTTATATTACAACTTATCAAAATATTTGGATTATTTTTCCTCTCCATTTTTTCCACTCTTGTGATTATTAACACATGAGTGGGTTTGCTTTCTCTTTTTTCATCCATCCACATCAACACTTGGCCTAGGGACAAAATCTCCCTAGACGACGGCTTCATCTTGGAATAGATAATTAATAAAATTGAATCTTTACTCTTAGATTTACTCATGAAAAGTGTATGGGAAAGGTCTTTGGAAATCATAGAATCAATGTTTTGTAGAGCTTTGGGAGCAATGGGAGGTGTAGCCAAACTAAAAAACAACTTAAACTCTTTCAATCTTTCTAAGGCAAGCTCTTGGGCATTTTTTATTACCTAGAATTATCCTTGAAAAAAAACAAGAAGAGCAAGCTCATTGTTGACAAAAGGCATATATGCAAGGATACCAACATATGCCTCACTAGAATGAGAGTCCTCCAATTTGTCAAGAATCTCATCTAAAGTATCAAATTCATTCTCATAAATTTTTCTATTGTCTATTTTATTATTTCCTACACAATCAAGGATGAAATTCTATTAGCTACAAGTCTATTAATAGTCTTAAGAGCTTTTGGGCCATGCCTTCTTTGATGACCATCCATTTTACATAGAAAACAAGCATTCAAACCTCTCAAAAATTCAATATCATGTTTAGTTTAATTATCACTCAATTGAAAGCACAAAATATGTTGAATACACTCATCAATTTGAGAGATATAAAAACCCTAGAGTTAAGACGGGGAAGAGTAGACCTTGTTTCTTCCACTTGCAACACATTACCCAAAGATTTGAGGACTTGAGGGATGAAAGTTAATATCTAAGTAGAGATATTTTGAAAATTCTAACCAACTTAACATATAATTGGCTAAAGCATTACATAGGGTAGAATCAAGGGTTCAAAGATGGACCTAAAAACAAAATTGCCCATATTCTAAACTCTTGATTGCATACCATGATTTTTGAAGAAGAAAGTGAATAAATATTTATGTATCATTCTATAGAAAGAAAGATAGATGCCAATCAATTTTCCCCCACATATTGACAATCCACTCATCAAAAAAATTCCTCAAAGAGAGGGAATCAAGACCATTCAAATAATGAAGGCATCAATCTTTTTAACCACTTCTTTCTTAACAACTTCAATCATATCTAGGTTTGGATTTATGTAATATTTTCTATCACTTACAATGTTGTTTCCCTTATTTTCTACCATAATTACTTGTTTTAAGTCCATTTGTTGCTTTATCCATCAAATTTATACATGGCTAATCATGATATCCAAGTTATTAACTCATAACCACCCTTTTAATAAACAAAAAGAGTTGGGAAATGATGATGAATATTAGGAAACAACCACTAAATACCACTCAAAACAAAACAAACAACCAAAACATCAAGTGTACAACTACAAAGTATATCTACTTTAGACACCCATAAAACCTGGGAAACTACAAACAAAAAAATCTAGAAATGAAATAGGGCTGATAAAATAAACATGAAACACAAAAATATAAGTTCAAAGAATCACACCAATTACTCTTTGTGATTGTATTTTGTATAATTGTCTTCAATTCCGGTGGGAAAAACCATAACTTAGTGCTTTCAATCACTTTGCAACTCCATTATTGGTGACTTTGTTGTTTACTTGTGAGAATCACAAGTTGGAATGCATGTCTATTGTTTGCAAGTGAGAATCATAGTTCACCACCTTGTCTATGCTACGAAAATTTTCATACATGTCTACCAAATAATTTTATCAAACAGTTCACTATCTTGCTGCTATGGGCTAAAATCCTAAAACAAGTGCTTTTGAACAAGCTATGGGAAGAAATCTATCAAAGCATAATAGCAATAGCATAGACAAGGTAGTGAACTATTTGGAAAAATGCCTCAAAGAATTGTGGTCTCATGTTGATGGAATGCCATGATGAATGCCTATGGCTATGGATTGTGATGGAATTCCATCTTCATGAGACTACATTTCTTTGAGGCATTTTTTCAAATAGTTCATTGCCTTGCTATGCTATGACATTTTTCATACATGACTACCAAAGCATTTTATCAAACAATTCACTACCTTAATGCTATGGCTAAAATAATAAAGCAGGTGCTTTCAAACAAGCTATGGATGCTTGGAAAAAAATTGTCTAAGCATAATAGTAAGCAATAGCATAGACAAGGCAATGAACTATTTGAAAAAATGCCTCAATGGTGATGGAATGCCATGACAAGCCATATACAAGGCAGTGAAATATTTGAAAAAATGCCTCAAAGAAATGTGGTCTCATGGTGATGGAATGCCTCAAAGAAATGCGGTCTCATGGTGCTAGAATGCCTCAAAGAAATGTGGTATCATGGTGATGGAATAGAGAACTAGAACATTGATGCAACCACTCATCCTACCTTAAAACATACCAAAAGTCTCCTAGCAATTAGACATAGGAAGATTTAAGATGAATTAAATAATTTTTATTGCCAAAGCATAAACTTATGATGACTTAGCAAGTCCTAGTACACACTCCCTCCCTGTTAACCACTTAGACATATGGAGTTTATCAATGAACAATTGAACCACCTCACACGTGCACCTAAATTATGTCTATTAGTGTTCTAGTGATGAAATGATAGATTAATCATAATGTCACCTTGGGATCACATCACCATGAAAGAAATTCATCCAACATCCTTATGAGTGTAGGTACCACCAAATAGGTATTTTTTAGATCTGTCTTCCTCGAGTGAGGGAAATTCAGGAGGAGAAGAGGAAAATGAGACATGTAGTAGTTCTAAAAGAGGGAGATCAACTAGAGGTGAAAATATTAGAATAAAATTCTGTAAATGCATGGAGTTTTTTCTTGCTAAAAGGGGGTCATGTTCTTATCATGATGAGAGAATATGCAACATCGAGGTTCCCTTGAGGTACAAACATCTATGGAAACAATGGGTACCCAGGGAACTTCCTCCAATAAACATTGATTTTTGTGACAACGAGAGGATATATCGCATAACACCATCATCATTACATGGTTTGGGCCTATTTTGCATGGATGACATAAAATTCTATTATGAAAAAGTTACTAAATTGATGGAGTATGTCAGACCCTATTATAGTTACAAAGATTGGATGCAACTGGTTTGATATACATGAAGTATGTGTAGGTATGCACTATCAACAAATTATATACAGCTAAAAGATAAGGATCAAAATAAAGGAGTGGCTATGTAAATTGATGGAAGGCCAAAAGCATCAAGGAATATTGTAGGGTTTATAAATAGTACACAACCTGGGTCAACAAATAAGCAACCCAATTGCATATTTGAGGCACGCGAGGGAAACTGTGTATTCTCATGTGCGATAAAATCAATAACTGCAGGGGAAGAGTTGCTAATCAATTACAATTTAAATCACTTAGATACAAACATAGTTACTATGGGGGTGGTACATACTATATACCATTTTACCCAACCTCCAATTAATGACTCCAATATACCATTTTATTATTATGTTTTTTTCGTAAGTCTATTGGTTTCATTTCGGTAATGTTTTTTTATATTTAATTTTTGTCACATCGGGATATTGATCGTACAAGGAAGGCTTTGACCCAGACTACAGATTGTGATGCATCTTCAGGTGCTTCTACCTGAAAGGTTTACCTCATTGTAATTGTACAAATTAGATACAAGCAAAATATTTTATTATTATGTTTTTTTCATAAGTTTATTGGGTTAATTTTGATAATGTTTTTAATATTCTTGTTGCAGTCGATTGATCAGGGAAAGGCACCAGCAGTAGAGGAGAGCATCCATAGGGTCGAGGTGTAGTCACTGTTATTGGATGATGACATCACATATTCAACAAACCCTCTCGATATGATAAGGAAGACACAAAAAAATGCAATGAAGAAATCCTTCAATTGTTATTCATAGTGCCTCAAACAAATGGGATAAGAGAGAGGGTTAAAATATTGACTGAGAGAGTACAAAACTTGCAAGTAAGTTGTCATGAGGTCTTTAATTATAACATAATTTCATTCATGGTTTTATAATTTGTACTCTTTTATGCCATGAACAAAATATGTGTTGTTTTTACAGTATTTTTTGCATCCTCATGATGTTGCTGCCCATGATTAGGGTACTGCAAGTATTTCCCATAGAGTAGGGGTTGGTACAAGTTTCCATCCCGATCTTCTTGCACATACATCACATCATCTAACCCCATCATCCGTGCCTATATTGTCAACTAAAATGTTGGCAACACATAGCATGCAGGCATTAGGTAGTACTGGTGATGCAGAGGCCACTAGTAGTGGTGATGTTTTAGTAGCATTTCCTAGATCTTTTTGTATTACTAGTACAGGAACATTGCCGATCACATTTGTGGTGACTGAGGATTTCATTCCCATAAAGATAGAGAAGGTCCCAGGTAATTTAAAATGTGTTAATTATTATTATATATAATCTAATTGAAATTTACTTATTGATCACTCTTTTTAGACTAATGATCCCAAGATAATTTTGCAGGAAATGATTTTTTTTATAAACATCTAGGTGTAATAACATTGGAGCTCTTCGGGCCCACCATATGTACATGGTGGAATGCCCAAAATAAAGATTTAAAGGATGAGATCATTAACTGTTTAGTTGTGTTGTTCAGTGATAAAACATTCAACTGAACCAAGGTCCTTAAGAAAGCTGGTACATATCTAAAGTATGTGAGGGACCAATATAGGTCACATTTAGAGAAGAACAAAAAGTATGAGCATTGCCCCATGATTCCAAAGAGGGAGTGGAAGGACCTGGTGTCATATGGAAAGGTGAAGGCTGAAAAGAAAAAAAGAAAGACACCACCAGGCCAAGGAAGGTATGTGATATTATCAACAATGTAATTATATATTGATTACTCTTTCTTTTTACATAATCTAGCGTATTTCAAAATTTTCATAGGCTACCCGACACATCGAAGGCAACAAAGGAAAGACTAGAAAAACATGGGTAGCACAAACTTGGCTCTGGTGGTTATATGAAATTAGCCGCATAAATTGTAAGTATCAATAAATGAAATATTGCATCCAAATGATAAATTGCAAACAATTTTGGTTTTATCACACCATAGAAGCAAAATTCATAATCTTATGCAAAAATGCAGGGCTCTAAATTCAACAAAGTGCCCATAGAAGAGGAAATGAAGATTTCCTTCTAGAGTGGCTATGAAGCCATGGCTAAACGCCTAAGAGTCTTGACTGGGCAAACACAATCCTCCACTGCATTCAACAAACAGGTAAATAAACTCAATAAAGATTATTTAAAATTGAATACTTGTGCAATCTATTGAATATTAATTTCCACCATAAAGTAATTATGTGCCTATTTGTTTTAAATAGACAAACAATGATAATACTGCACATGACATTGGAATGCAGCCTAGTGAGGGTGGAGCACAACCTGTAGATGAATGTCATGGTGTGCATCCCGGTACTGGATGTATTCATGTGCTATACAAAATGCAGTATGGATTAATACAATTAAACATCTTTAATTTCAATTGGTGTACTAATTAATGTAACCTTTCATGTTTCAACTTTAGAGCATGTAGAGTGTGATCAACATGTTGAGCATGATCAGGCTAGAGAAGATCAGGAACATGATGTGGCCCAATCAGGTAAAGAGGACCACTCTAATGTTATTTTAAACATATTTAATAGTAATTGGTGTATTAATTAATGTAACCTTTTGTGTTTCAACTCTAGATCAGGATTTAGAGGGTGTTCAACATGTTGAGCATGAGGCTATAAGACAAGATCAGGAACATGATGTTGCCCCATTAGGTAAAGAGCACCACTCTAATGTTCTTTTAATTAATAAAATACTTGTAACAATAATAACAAAACATATCAATTTAACATTTCTTTGTTATTGTAGTAGACCCCCCCTTGCAGTGGCCTCCACGTCGTGATCACTACATGATAGGCATACATTAAGATCATGAGTAGAGGGTAGAACAACTGAAGGGGGGATAGATGATTTAGAAAATGATACTCCACTTCAGCTTTTTTAGCTTCAAAAAAGAAAAAAAATAAAGTGATTGTAATCATATTATGACAACCATATTTTTGATAATATGTAAAAACTAAATGAATGAATGTTATATGTTAATGAATGAATGTTATATGTTATTAATGGATGAATGAATGAATGTGAATATGTTAATGAATGAATGTTATATGTTATTAATGGATGAATGAATGATTAATGTTATATGATCGAGTATGGGGAATTGACAGTGATGTAAGGGGGGGAGGGGCCAAATAAGCTTCCACCATCACATGGTTGGCCCTATTAAGTAGAGAATATTAAACTATTCTCAAAACAAAGAGAAGCTCAATCCAACTACATCCAAGTATTTTTTTAATTCCTCTATCTTTCATCAATCTCTTTACTATTTGAACCTCGTACAAATGTTTTACATGAAGAACCCATTATTGTGAAATGTGCCTCTAGTTGAGTAAACTAAATCCATGCTCTACATAATAATTTCAAGTTGTTTCCATTCCAATGTTCTAAGTTTAGTTTGTTTGTATGGCTTTGTATGAATACCACATTGTGTTGTGTGTGGATTTGGTTTCAAAGCTCTGTTTCTTTTGTTTTTAGTGGTGACATAACTCTAAAACTTGCTTTTTGGATCTTGTTATTGATGGGAGGCTTCCACTTAACCTTGAAATTTTGTACCATCTGTAGGTATGCAAAAATTTCTCTACTTACATTCATTCAACTTACTATCTTCCTTAACAAAATATACCCTTGTTAAGCCACAACCATAACTAGCACACTGTCATAATGCTTCAATCTCAATCCTTAATTTTTGTTTTGAAAAAAAGGATAATAGTCATTAATACATTACTAAGGGTAAACATATTTCATACCTAAATCATTAAAAACAACATACACTACCTTCTATACCTTATCCTTCACCAAAACACCAAGGGCATTATGCAGTAATTTTGTTTGATGAAATTGAGAAAGCATATTCAGAGGTTTTTAACATTTTCCTTTAGATTTTAGATGATGGAAGGGTCACTAACACGCAGGGTTGAATTGTAAGCTTCACCAACACTGTCATTATTATGACTTATAATGTTGGTTCCCTATATATTCTAAGTGCTCTTGATGATGAAGCTGGCTCAAAAGAGGAAGCTTTTGAAAATATGAAGAAGAGAGTCATGGAAGCAACATAGGCCACCTTCTAACCTGAGTTCATAAATCATATTGATGAGTATATTGTCTTCCAATATTTGGACCGTGGACAAATAAGTAGCATTGTGAGATTATAGGTATGTATATCATTTATTATTTGAAACACTTATCATTTCTAAAGTACAAACAAAGGTAGAAAATTTGTCTGATTAGTTAATAAATAATTTATTTGTGACTTATAATAACTGAAGATGCACATAAAATTGTATAAGATCCAAGTACTTTAGGGAATTCATAATAGGATATGCAACAAGGGGGTAACTCAAGTGCTTAATACACACTCTTTCTATGTTTTATGCATTTTTTGTAATCTACTTTATATGCTTCATAGAAATTAATTTTGGGATAGAAGCAATCAACTCCAATTCTTGTCATCCTCCATTTTTGTTTAGTTACAATGGTTACGGTGATTTGGTCAACAAACCTTGTTTTCTCCTTTGTCTGAATGCCATGTTACTATGCATTAACTCCTGAATTATAACCATTAGGAAGCTTTATATCTATCCAAACATCTTTAGCTAGATCACAACATCAGTTATGCATTTTTCCTAGTATATCTTTTGTTATATGATGAAGAGAGAAAACTCACTCTTTTGTTGTTGTACAATGTGAAAGAGCCCAAAAATTTTCTATCCCAAAATTCCATCCTCTTACAAAAAAGAGAATATATAGGTTTTCAATCTGTTATTGATTTATAATTGATTCTTGAAAATAAAATAATAAGTAAAATTAGACTTTATTTGGTTCAATTTTCTCTCCCTTTTTGGAAACCAAATCCATTTTCTAACCTTAGTTGCAAAAAAAAATGATTTGTATGGTCACCAACATAGGCATTAACCCAAGTGTGTTACCAATTCATTTATGAGGCTAAACAACATCCTATAATGTACCTAGTAAGTTAGTCTTGTTGAATCCATCTACTATGATAAACATACTTGAGAAGAATGCTAAAAGAGTATAAGAAAACTTCTCAAGGGAAGGATGAGCATCTATGAAATCAAAGACTACAAGGGTGATAATTGTAGTAATAATAGACCATGACATGTTGAGGTCATATATTAGAGAAGTCAAGATTCCAATGGCCACTAAATAAATAGATCTTCCATGTAATGCTTTCCCACTTCAATTCCTTCTCAATCTTCTCTATAAATGCATACAAAGTTTCAAAATCTTTAGGTTTATCAACAAATTTTAGAGGAAAATTCTTCCCTAATGCCTTCTCAAATACAACCACCATTAGTATTATCATTTGGAACCCTTTTGTAGTAACTTTGAAACTTGATATTTTTATCATTATTTTCTTTTGAAGTACACACATGCAAAATAGTTGTTTATGCACATAAGAGATAACAAAAGTAACCACATGTCAATTGCATACAAGTTGATGGGGAGAAGATAAACACCCAAAGTTATTGAAATATCATTAGCATATCCTACAATCATTGCATTCCAAGAGATGACATCTCTTTGAGCCATTCCATCAAATAGTTCAAGTGCCATATCTATACTTCCACATTTTGAATAAATGTCTACTAGAGCATTTCCACCTATAATATTTGAAAAAACTCTCCCTTCCATTATGTTATGATGGATGTCCATACCCTGTTCCAAAGCTCACCCAACACGATGATCTATGATGTAGCAACTCTTATGCATCATAGGTTGATCAAAACACATCCATGAATTTTCTAGTTCTCTTTATAACTCCCTCTTACATGCACTCAATTGTGTAAAAAGTTCTTACACATCTTACATAAAATTAGACAATCTTACATGGTATCATATTATAAATTACATGTGGCATAAAGTTCCACCTTGTAAGATTTCATAGGAATCCAATCATGCAAGCTTAGATATATGTGAATAAGGAAAGTTTCAATAGTTGCAACCACAAAAAAAATGATGCAATATATGTAAATAAAAGAAATTCCAAAATAGAGGAAAATCAATAGAAAAAATCATCCACCAAATAGGCCTCTTGGATGCATGACTCAAGAGAGTGACATGTCTAAGAGGCCATGAATTAACTCTTAGTCACTCCAAATTAGGTATTGAATTAACTCAATCTAACTAAGATTGAGATGACCTTGACTAAACAATGGTGAAAATTATCTAGTGTCACTCAATGATTGATTAGAAATGATTACACTTGAGCACCTTAAGTCAAGTGTCCCTATATGTAGAATCACCCGAATACTTTAAATTTTTTTTTTTTGCATAGTTTCGTCGAACTTTCGATGAACTCCAATGAAGAAATACAAAAGCGTCCAACGCAATTGTTGTACCTTCGACGAAAGTCAAGAATGCCTAATCATCAAAATTTCAATGAAAGCAACCGACGAAACAACAAAAGATTCCGACGAAAGCTCAATACCTCTGGAAAAACTTTCATTGCTATTGTTCGTCGCTAGATTGACAAAAGTTTCATCAAAATTTTGATGAACACATGATCCCTTTTTTGAGGCGATAACTGACGAAGTTAGGTTGCTATTTCGGCATTTTAAAGTTTTTTGGGAAAGTGACAAAAACTTTACGAAGAAAATTGGTTCAGTGTTTTGTTGGTATTTTGACAATCGTTTGTCGAAATTTCAACAAGTGTTCATCAGAAATTGGACCCAAATACAATAGTGATATTCAAAATTTATTTCTGGATTTCTAATAGTGAAACCTAAAAAAATATGAAGCTCAGATCTTGCACTAGAGGACCCTAGAAGTTGAGAAAAACCCATGTACAAAGGCCCATTTTCCCATGGGAAAATGAGTCCTTGTAGGCACCTCAAAACCAACTTTTCTATGTAAGTTTTTCATTCTTTGCACATCCCATATTTGTGAAAACTTGGTTGTTTTCAGTCTACCAATTTTTAGGAATTTTTGTTTTATGCATTAGGTTCTATTATCCTTTTAGTTTGAGCACTCTAAATTATTTAAAATTCATCTAAGATATTCCTACTATCCTAAGGAGCTGAGATCTAAGGTTGGATTGGCTCACCTCAAGGTTGAAAGTCAATCTTAACCCCTTATGATCTCTTTCCTAATGAAATTTTAGAGAAAGGAACCTAGATCCTATTGTTCTAGACACTTGGGACATAAGATCCCTTTTTCTTCATTTCAAACACATCGACAGGTGGCATTAACATTGGTGGTGTTAAAAAGTAATACTCAATTTGTTGAAAGGCCTCTTCACACTTATCTATCCATATGAATGGTGCACCCTTTCTGAGCAAGTGTTGATATGGATGTTTTTTGTGCTATGAATCTTCTAATAGATTGGAGTCTTCCTTTTAATGTGAAAAGTTTACTTATGTTGGTAGGTGGAGGCATATCTATGATTTCTTTGACTTTGGCCAGGTCAACTTCGATGCCTTGTTTGGAAATAATATAACCTAGGAGCTTTCCCAACATCACTCTGAATACACATTTCTTGGGATTTAGTCTCACTTTGTACTCTTCTAGCCTTTTAAAATTTTTGTCTAGGACTCACAAGTGGTCACCTTGTGTCAACTATTTTGCAAGAAATTCATCTACATAGTCTTCCATTAGTGTGTGCATGAGATAATGAATGATTGTTGTCATAACACATTGGTATGTGGCCCCAACATTCTTCAGCCCAAAGGGCATGGAATTCCAACAATATGTTCCCCATGGAAATGAAAAGGCCATTTTATGTTGATCTTTAGGAGCTTTTTTGATTTGGTTATACCCCGAGAATCCATCCATGAGGGACAGCATCTTGTAGCCAGTTGTCAGGTCCACAATTATGTCAATGTTCGGCAGGGAGAAGTCATCCTTCGAACAAGCTTTATTAAAATATAGTAAGTTTGTACAAATACGAATCCCAAATGTTGGTTTTGTCACTGGCACAAGGTTAGAGATCCAATCTGCATAGTCAATAGATCTTATAAAGCCAACGTATAGTAAATTTTTCAATTCAACCTTGACTAATAAATTGATTTGTGGGTGCATCTTTCTGAGCTTTTGTTTGATAGTTTTGGCATCGACAAATTATAGTGGGAAATGGTACAATACCAACTCAAGATCGAGGCTAGGCATTGAAAAATAGTGGGAAATGGTGCAATACCAACTCAAGATCAAGGCTAGGCATGTTGGCATAAGACCAAGTGAAGTTAACCTGTCATTTTGTAAAGAAATCACATAACTCAAGCTGCACTTACTTTGTTAGTGATGTTGCAAAGTGGATAGTTTTGGGATTTTCATCTATTCCAATGTTGAATTCCATATATTTTTTATAAGCATTGGAAACTTCTCTTGGTTAATGGGAAGAATTTCCAACTCTCCATCCTTGGGTTCCTCGGAGAGGTTTTCACCCTCGGACATGTCCTTTCTTTTTACTTTTTCTTAGTCAAAAGGCACCTTGTAGTTTTCACCTAGAGACCCATCATTTGTTTTTTCTTTTTTTTTTGTGACTAGAGGGGTGGAAAGACTCCCCAAAGTAGGCCATGTGATCCAAGTCATTGGTAAATCCAACTTTGTGATCTCCACTAGGAATTCCTTCTCACAATCCCATGAACTTAGTGATGGCTTCATCATCCTCAAATATGTCTAAGATGGGTGGTCCTTGTTGGTCCCAATAGATTAGTTGGGGGTAGACTAAGGGAATGCCATCATCAAAAGTATCAAATTTTAAAGAAAACAAGGTAAAGGAATAGGTAATGTTAGGGTCTTTGGTCATAGTGTCTAATAGGTCAAGTTTGGCAAGCATCTCGACTATATCATATTTGTTGGAGACAAGGGAGTTCGATTCATATCCATTAGAGTTGGTTTCAATATAATCATCATCACATTTCAGATGGTTCAATAGTTTCAGGCATTACAAATGTCTTGATATTCTCAGAAGCACTCACTTCCTTGGTTCAAATTACCTTGGTACTAGGAGAACCAATCTTGATGGGTTTAAACCCTAGCTCCAAGCCTTTTTGTCTTTTAGACACTTACATAAGTTCAATCATCCCAATTTTGTTCAATCCAAGCCCACTATGTCCATCATAGGCTTTTTCTTGCATAATTTTGAAACCTATAACATATTTTTCAGTGGGTATTTGTGCTGGTGGAGGAGCTTCTTCACTATCTTCTTTGTAAAGCTAGGAGGTCATGTCTTCTTCATTAATGGATTCTTTGCTTAGTTCCCCCCATTTTGTGAAAGTAGTCATGCGATAGATATGAATAGTGACCTTAGATTGTTTGTTGTTTGTTAATGGTTTTCCATATATCTTAGGAGATGTGAATTTGTTGAGACAATTGGATGTTATGTGATATTCACCACACCCCTTGTCTTGGACCTCAATTTTGGGATTGGAAAGTGGAGCCTTGAAGATGGATGCTTTAGATAGGGTGGAAGGGTCAATGTGGTGAGATGAGGAAGATGCTGAGGCCTCTTGGTTGACAAACACTTGTTGTTTAGTGATCCCTCTTAGGTTATTACAATATTAGAATGGGTCAGGGCCACCAAATATTGTAATTTTGGTGCCATTGTATGGGAATTTGAGGCACTGGTGGTAGGTGGAAGGTATGACCTTCATGTCATGGATCCATGGTCAAGCAAGGAGGAGGTTATATGGAAGATCCAGGTCCAAGACTTGGAATTTGGTGTCCATTGTTGTAGGTCCAAATCTAATTAGAATAGTTATAACACCCTTGGAAGAGTGTTATTCATCATCATAAGCTTTACTGACAATACTCTTCGTTGTGTCTACACATGCTTCAGAGAAGCCCAATGCCTTAACCAATTTTAGGGTGCAAATATTCAGTCCTGCTCCACCGTCTATCAAGACTCTTTTGACTTTATGCTTATGGAAAAAGACCTCAAGGTGCAAGGGGTCATTATGAGTTGAATTTTGAGTCAAATAATCTTGGTCAAAGAAGGTGACATGGTGTGTATTATCCAAGTAGCCCATTGTTGGAATATGATTTTGTGAGATGGATTTTGGATTCTAATGTTTTCATTGATGACAACTAAGGTCATCTCCATGGTCCACAGATCTCTATCCAGTCATACCGGTAGACAAAATAGAATACTATGCATTATTAGTAGAATACTTGTGGAACAGAGTATCCAGTCAATTAGCTTCACTGGATCATTTTTTTGTGCTATGGATCTCTAGAATTACCTATTGAGCATGTGGATCATCATTTTATTGAGTTTTGGGGTATTTTATTAGTTGTTATATGAGTTTGGAGGTCCGGTAAGACATTTTCTGTTTATTTTCATAGAGCCGACTCAGTGTAAGTGATACATTGTGGATGTATAAAAGTGAACTTATTTAAGTTGTTTTCAAATTTAAATGCCTAATTATTGGTCCTAGCTACTTTCTAGCCGACTTGTTTAGATATGCATCAAAATTGTTCATGATTTGGGCCAACAAGTTGCAAATATTATTAAGTTTTGTTGAGCTGACTTGTGGCGATTAAATCCTTAATCACGGATATATTTAAGTGATTAGATATATCATTGTAGTACTATTAGAAGGTGCACGGATGCATGTTGTGAATGTCAAAAGAGATTTTTACTGATATCGTGCTCAGTTTCACTTGCACATAAAGATTTTTGTGTGTGAACTTGAGTAGTAAAGGGCAAAAGTTCGGTATCAGTCATCAGGATAGAAGGTCATTATCAGAGCTTAACCAGAACTGCAATCAAGCATTGGTATATGCTATTCAATTAGTTCAATCCTTTTGGATCTAATCTAAACTATTGTAAGGATAGTAAGTCCATTTTTGAGCAGCGAGCTCTAGGCAGTGAGCATGAATGCAAGTGCATTCTCATTTTGTAATATTTCTTTTGAGTATACTCAAAACTTATTATGGATTGGCCATCCACCATGGTTTTTCCCTTAACAAGGTTTCCACGTAAAAATCCTTGTGTTATGGTTGTGAGGTTTCTTGTTTTCAGTATCTACTTATTGATTTTAATTAAATGTTTTAAGTGGATTAAAGATCAAAAGAAAAGGATGAATTTTTCCAGGACATTGATTCACCCCCCTCTCAGTGTTGCTTGTTTTCAACACCCACTATTTCCTGGAAGAGATTGACATCAAGGTCAATGGGTACGGTAGTATCCTATAAGGCTTTGTTAACAATGGGTCAGTGTTAAGGTGATATGCACAACTCAAGAATAGATATTTGTGCGAGTGTCTTCCCCAAATGGTCAAGTAGACTATATTGAGACTTTGGTTGTTGTTGCTTTTGGGGAGCACCTTGGATAGTCACCTTGGTTCAATAGGTATTGACAACACATTCAAGTGGTTTCTTGATAGTAATAGTATTGGCATAATTTTCAACAACACAAATGTGATTGGTGATAGTGTAATCATGTTTGGTATTAGTGTAATTGGAAAAATTATTGGTTTTATTACCCGTATTGGAGGCCTTTCCTTTTCCATGGTCATGTAATGGATCTGTGAAGAAATTATGATCACTGTTAGAAGTTTTTTGTTGTCCATCGACCTCTATGGTACCATTTTTAATGAGGTCTTGGATGATGTTATTCAATTGTTGACATGACGAAGTAGAATTTCCTTTGGCATGGTGATAGTCACAAAAGGAATTGTCATCCCACCATGAAGGTTTAAATTTCCCTAGATCATATGGTTTCACTTCAAGAAGTGTAATGACCTTAGATTGCAAGAGTTGTTTGAGGACATATTCAATAGGTTCCCCTATGGGAGTGTATTTATGTCTTGCAGGAAATTGTCTCTGAGGTCTTTGTCCTTGCGTGTTCTAAAGGGAATTTTCCATTTGTTATGGTGGGTTGCTTGGTGTATTAGGTCCTTTGAGTGTAAGTGTAGGACTATTATGTATTGCTTTCACATCAACAACTCTGTTGTTAGTGACATTTTTGTTTTGAGCCCAATATTTGTTCTTATCATTTGATGTGCCTTGGGAATTTTGGGTTTTGTTATATGTCTTAATTTATCCTTTGGCAATGAGAGCTTTCTCAAGGATGGTTCCTTTTTCTACAAGGTCTATAGATGTGTAATAATGGGTTCACACTACATACTTTAAGTTTGTGATGAAATTTTCTACGAACATGACAATCTTTTATTTTTTGGGAATGTCAACAAGACAGTGGCTAGCTAAGCTCCTCCATCTCTGGAAGAACGTGTTGAAAGATTCACCTTCTTCTTGTTTAGTGTGACATAGGGAGGCAATAGTGATGTCATTTTCAAAATTGAAGGAAAAGTGGGTGATGAACTTGTCATCCAGTTCATCCCATGTTTGAATTTTGGTAGGAAAGTGGGTGAACCATTCTAGGGCTTATCCTATGAGACTCCAAGGAAATAGTCTCATTAAGTATGTCTGTTTGAAAGCAATGTTGATTAGGGGTGTGTGGAATTCTCTCACATGCTCAATGTGATTTATTTTTCCTCTATATTTGGGTAATGTCAGCATGAAATAATGAGGAAAAGGATGCATGCATAATGTCCTATCAAATGGGTATGGACATAACTCTTCGGTAGAGTAAGTCTTCTTGTGTGATAATGTCATGGTTTCTACTTGCTTTTGCAAGGATAACATTTGAGTGGATAGGACATCATATGGTGTAGGTGTTGTGTCCATGGCATTGGAAACTACATTTTGGTAAGGCCCAATGTTTGTATTTTTCAATCCAATGTTTGGGTTGGATGGTATGTTGGTGTTGACATAAGGTGTATATGGTATGTTATGAGTAAAGTGGTGCAGGGGCACCAAGGTTATTGTGCAAGTTTGGTTAAGTAGAGTCTAAAGTTGGCGTTTAAGTGTGAGAGATTTTTTTTCATGAAATATGGTCCTAGTAGACCATTTATTATGTAATTTGCATCCTTTAGGCCAGCTTAGAGTTTATTGTGGAAAAATTGCAAAAATTGAAAATTTGTCAATGTGAAAAAGTGCAAAAATGTAAACTTGAAGAACCCCAACAGTCATGGGAATTCAAAGGGAAGTTAGAACCATTTTCATAGGTTGGTTAAGGTTTAAATGGGATGAGAAATCAATGATTTAGGTTGGTTGTGTTAAACAGGCGCATGCCAACTAAGAGGGGGGGTGAATTAGTTGTCATACAAATTCAAACTTAAAAATTTATCACTTATCAAATCTTCAACCACACTATTCTGTTATTAAAATAAGCATGAAACATAAATAAGAGAAAGTAAATCAACACAATGAACACCATATTTTTACGTGGAAAACCCAATAAGGGAAAAACCACGGTGAGGGTTAACTCACACTATATAGTATTTTGAAAAGAGGCTCACTGCCAAAAGGACTCATTGTCCAAGTACAAAGGCTCACTACCTACAAAAAAGACTCACTATCCAACAAGGAGGCTCATTGCCTACACAAAATTATACAAAAATAGAATAAGGCTTTACAACCCAAAAATAAACTAGAAAGATGCACCTGTCATGTGTTGATACAGTTTTAGAGATACTCACAACTGCTACCTTTCTGATTACACCTTCACACTCATTACTCGCTGAATATTTCTTTTGTCTCTTTTCTATTGTCTACACAAACTTCTCTTCACTACACACTCACTAAAAACTATTTTCCATATACTTATATATATATATCCGATCTCCATCGCAAGCACCAATTAGGTCGACCTAATTAGATGCAATTCATTTGTAAAAGATATCAAATTTCGGCTCCAAAATTTTTTTTCAAAATGCAATTTGACCGTTAGCACGATACACTATGTTAGCCCAGACCACAAAATAGGTCACACTTAAATTTTTCATATCATATCAAAATTATCTTAACAAGTCAGCCAGGAATAGTCTTCAACGCAACCAACAAAATAATGTCACTTTACTGTACATGCACAAGAACACGAAAAAAACCAATCATGCATTCCTTTAACATCCATAAGTAGTTTCCCAAAACCACAATCAACAAATATCAAGTGTGGAGAAATGTGGACTAGAATATCGAAGGGGCAACCAAAAATACTAGATCAACCACCAGAGAAGATAAGATAGTCATACGCACTGGTATAGAGTACCAGACCAAACTACCAACATGGTGACATCAATGAAAACTTATAGATAACCTAGTCATTCTTCCAACAATCTCCCCCTTTGTCATTGATGGCAACATGTAAACAAAAATTCTCCTTTTTTTCTCAATTTTTTTTAACTCTCTCCACTATCTCCAACACTCTCCCCCTTTGACATCAATGGCAAAGGGTGCCAAAAATGAGTGTAGAAATGGTGACATCAAAAATTTCAAAATATTTCAAAAAACTTCAAACAATCCAAAGCATTTAAGCAAACATAAGTTAAGTGAAGATGGCATTCTTCACTAGGAACACCTTCTTATACCTTTCTTTGAGAATTGGATACAACTTCTTCTAGTTAAAAATAACAGACTCCATCTTTGTGCATGTACTTTCCAATAATCCCAATAGAGTAAAAGAGGGTGACCAAGCTACAAGAAAACAAATTTTCTCAACATCTTCAATATAAATAAGAATTCCAAAAAGATACTCTAACCAGACTTTAGCAATTTCTTTAAGAAGCCAGAAAGTCTTTGTCACATCATCTCTCTATCTTTGTGTAATGATTAGTTCATCCTGTAGTTCACCAATTCTTATCCTTTGTTTCCCTTATTTATCTTCAAATATATTGAAATTCTTTATAATGTTGTTCACCTTGGCTTCAATCGCTTCAATTCTGCTTCTAAAATTATCTACAGTTGTAGGCCATCGAAGACAATACTTTTAAACATATGAATTTCTTTAGCACACTTCTTTGTTTCCACAATCAATGTAGACAATCTTTGCATAGCCTTTTTACATCTCCTTTCAACCAAGATTCCCATTTTATGTCCTTCCAAACCTTCAAGTAACATCCTTTCTTCAACAATCTTAATTATATTTTCTAGAAAGAAATTAGAAACAACAAATACTTCAATACCTTTCTGAAGTAGGTAATATGTCAACGTATCATCAATTTTTATTTTTTCAATAGGTGAGGTAGCATTCCATAGTTCACCAATCTTCTTCATTTTTCCTTCAACTATCATAGACTGGATGTCATTAGGATTAGGGGATTTAGTGCCAGTCAGAGATGCTTTCTCCTTCTCATTTGAAATGTCAATGATGTCTTCAGTTATCTCTTTTCTTCTTTTCGATTCCAGAGGGGAATCACTAATAACAACCTCCATTTCTCTTTTTCTAGAGAAAGATCCCTCTTCAAATTGACTTGATGCAGATATACCAGAGCAAGGGTTTTCTTGCAAAGATGAGAAAGACAATCTGCACATATTCATATTATCTTCCAAAGACTCTAGATATATGTAAATTTTCTTTCCAATAGGGATACCAAATTCCCACATCACATTATCTTTTTTGGGTAGAGAATGTAGAATGTAAAACACTAGACATACCAGCAAGGATCCAAAGTGAAAGGGATAATTCTTGACCAATGACATTCAAACATTTTCAAGAAAATTCTCAAGTAGCAAGCTACAGAAATCAAACTGTCTATTCTCCTTAACTATCATGTGGGCAATATGTACGACAATAGCCAAAGCTGAGCTTTCACAATTTATGAACTTTTTTTTTATGAGATACCATACGCAACATATGTAATGACCGAGTCAGCAAGTGTATCAATCAACAGTGCTCTAAGATCTCTACTGATGCTATTCAGCTCTTCCATATCTTTATACTTCATAGTTTTATTTCTAGGGAGTTCTCCAATGCTACATAAACGAGTGATTGCTTCAATAACTTCCTTAGAGATCAAATAGGGTTTTTCTAAAACAATGCTTCCATCCTGGACACGATTCAACAAGAACAAGATAACCTCTCTATCTATAATCCACGTAAATTCACTCCATAAATCCATCCCTAGGTTTTTTATGTTCTATGATTTGACTTCGCTCAACCCTAGTTCAATTCCTTTCATTTTCCTATGATCGTATTCTTCTACTTCAACCCTTTTCAGCTTCAGAGAGGTAACACCACATGAACCACTATCCATTGCTATTCTTCTCTTGAAATTCAGTGAAACTTTTTTTATTTTCTTCTTTCCTTTTGTAATTAAAAAAAGGTTTCCAAATTACCTAAATCAATCTTTGAATTCCCTTCAGAAAGACTTTGAGCACGCCTCAAGATTTCTTCAAAGCACCTTCCAAAGACTTTAGATGCATAATTAATAAAAATTATCACAAATTTTCACTTAACCTCTATCGAGCTTTACGTAAGTGCATTAAATGCGATAAACAAAAAAAGATGCTAAACACATACTTCATTTAGCACATAAAACATAATTCAATCTACAAATCCTTATACCAACATATTTTTCTTTGGTTCCTTTTCCAACACCTTTGAATAGAAATTCTTCACATTTCAACCATGTGCCAGCCTTTGACATGCCATTCTTCTAGGGGGTTTTTATGATCTTCTGATTATGCTCCCCCTAAGACCATGCTAGGTCTAAATTTTGAATAAGTCATCTATACCGGATGAGGGTTCAGACACATCAGGAGTCTCAGACTTTTCTTCTTCTTCTTTCTTCTTCCATACCTTATCCATTTCTTGCTTTATCTCTTCTTTTTCAATCTTCTTTACCAGTTCACTCTTCTCTTCCAAAGCAGACTTCTTTTCTTTCTTGTTCTTGCAATTTATTGCAATTATAACAGATCACACCTTTTTGATTAATCTATCCTCCATTATTCCTCAATCTACACTAATTCGCTTTGTGTCCAAATTTATTGCAGGTATAGCAGTATCCATTAAAGAATTGATTCATTCTGCCTTCATTAAACCTATTCCTCATTACCTAACTGAACATACTCACTTGAGATCTGCATTTTGTAGCCTTGTGTCCAAACTTCCCACATTCTAAACATCTTTCAGAAAGAGAACCATAAAACTGATTCATCCTACTCCTGCATTTAGTTTCTTTATGACCATATTTTTTACAAGAAACACAAACACCATCAAAAGAGGGGTACTTCTGTGCATTAGGCTATCTCACAAGCGATTTTCTTGCAAAATTCCTTCTCTGCTTCCTCTTGCCTTGATTCTTCTTCGCATCTTTAGAACTTTCACTTGTATCAACTCCTAAGTCACCTTTGTCTTTACATGGTTTTTATCCTGCAAGCAATTCTTCAAGTTTACTAGAGCTAGATCTAAAATTTATTTCACAAAGTTTAGCCTTTTCTAGATCCACTCTTAAGTTTACTATCTCCTACTTGAGTCTGGAAAATTCATCAGACTTGTTCTGCACCGTTGTATTCAAACATTCTTCAATTATCTTCTTTTCTTCTACTATCACTTTTAGTCCAATTATCTCTTGTTTCAGTTGTTCACTTACTTCTTTGTGTCTTTCCTTAAATTTCTTGACTGTTCCTTCAATTTCCGAACACATTCATTTGCTTCATCAAGATTCTCTTTCAGATCTTTGTTTTCTCTTTCCACTTTTTTAAGATCTTCAAGAACAGTCTGGATCTCTCCTTTATCATCCATTCAACCAACCTTCAGGATCCTTCTCAAGCAGTTAATCTCTACACAAGGAACCACAAGCTCTGATACCAATTTTTAAATAGGCGTAGGACAACTAAGAGGGGGGGTGAATCAGTTGTCACACAAATTCAAACTTAAAACTTTATCACTTATCAAATCTTCAACCACACTATTCTGTTATTAAATATAAGCATGAAAAAACAATAAATAAAAGTAAATCAACACAATGAACATTGGATTTTTACATGGAAAACCCAATAAGGGAAAAACCATGGTGAGGGTTAACTCACACTATATAATATTTTCAAAAGAGGCTCACTGCCAAAAGAAGGACTCACTGTCCAAGTAAAAAGTCTCGCTTCCTACAAAAAGGAATCATTGTCCAACAAGGAGGCTCATTGCCTACACAAGATTATACAAAAATAGAATAAGGCTTTACAACCCAAAAATGAACTGGAAAGATGCACCTATCATGTGTTGATATAGTTCCACAGATGCTCAAAATTGTTGCCTTTCTAATTACACCTTCACACTCATTACTTGCTCAATATTTCTTCTATCTCTTTTCTATTGTCTACAAAAACTTACTTCTCTTCACTACTCGCTCACAAAAAACTATTCACCATATACTTATATATATATGATCTCCATTGCAAGCACCAATTAGGTCAGCCTAATTAGATGAAATTAATTTGTAAAAGATATCAACTGTCAGCTCCATAAAATATTTTCATAATGCAATTTGACCATTAGCACGATACACTATGTCAGCCTAGACCACAAAATAGGTCACACTTAAGTTTTTCATATCATATCAAAATTATCTTAACAAGTCGATTAGGAATAGTCTTCAACACAACCAACAAAATAATGTCACTTCATTGTACGAGCACAAGAAAAAAAAAAACCTAATCATGCATGCCTTTAACATCCATAAGTAATTTCCCAAAACCACAATCAACAAATGTCAACTGTGGAGAAATGTGGACTAGAATACCAGAGGGGAAACCAAAAATATCGGATCAACCACCAAAGAAGATAAGATAGTTATACGTATCAGTTTAGAGTACTGAACCAAAATAAAAACATGGTGAAATCAATGAAAACATATAGATAACCCAATCATTCTTCCAATAGGTTGAAGGTTTTGTGGAAGAAAAACAGTAAAATTCACTGATTTTTCTTAAATTTTTGTGTGTTTCATTGTATTTTTCACTGTTGCTGACTATTGTACTTGTCCGTACAAGAGTATTTTGGCCCAAAGGATTTTAAACTCAATAGTGGCATGAAGCATCAAGGGTTTGGTTCCATTTTGACTATATTTCATAAAGTTTCAAGTCTTTATTTGCTCTTTTTCTGAAAACGGGTTTGTACAGTCAAGAACAAGGTTTGAAGACATAAAGTGAGATAATTGACTCACTCCACCTACTGTATCTACTTTGGATCAATGGAATGGGTCCAAAATTTTAGGAATAGGTGTTTGAATGGTTCTTGAGAGAAGGGGAGGTGAGTTGAGGGCTTTTGTGTGATGCCCTAGTTAGCTATTTTATGTGTTTTTGATAAAATTTGGTGGCAAAAGGTTAGAAATGGTTGCAAATCCTTGAGGAAGCAATTTGTGAAGGTCTTTTAAGCATGTGTAGACATAATTAAAGGTGTTTGAGGTCTTGGTTGGCTAGGTAGAAGCCCGAAACAATGATTTTCAATAAACCCCTATCAAACTTGTGTAAAAGGAGGGTTTATTGGTTTGGTGTCTTGGAGGGCCAAACTCCTGATAAAGTTTATTGATTTAGGGCTTGTGTAGCCTAATTGAGGTCTTTCAGTTGATTTTTTGGGCTAGAGAGGTGTTTAGATAGGTGATGCTTTGTAAAAGTGGCCTATTTGGCCTAGGTGAACAACGTTCCAGTCAATTTTTGGATGTTCTGTTCCAAAACAAGTATAGGCACAAGTTGGATATGTTAAAATAGGGGGAAATGGGTATCTGAAATGCCTAAAAAGAAGTGGGTTTGTGTTTGGATTTGAAATTTAAAGTCAAGAAACCTTTGTTGCAGACCTATAAGGGAGATTAGGTGAGATTGTGAAAATATGTCAAGATGGGGTTTTGAGGAAAGGAAAAGTGTTTGATTCTCTTTGAATTGTGATTGTAATCAATTTTCCTCCCTGCTCTACATCAATTGGTATTAGAGCTTAGGGATTAGATCTCTAGAAGTTGAAAATTTGCAGTGAAAGATTGAAGGTTGGAAGGAAAGATGCCTCCAAAAGGAAAAACTATGGCTAAAGAAATGATTGAATTGAAGGAAAAGAATGATAAAAAGGTAATGGAGTTGAAAGAAAGACTCACTACTCTAGAAATAAGGCAGATAAGAGATGTGGACATTGGTGATGAGATTGATTCTGATGAAGAAGAGGAAGAAGAGTTTGAAGATGTGGAGGAAGAATTGGATCTTGAAGACCAAAGGATAGAAAAGATACTGAGGGTTGTTAAAGGAGATAAACATAAGGTAAAGATTTATGTTCCTAAATATGGTGGCAATCTAAATGATGAAGAATTTTTGGATTGGATTGCAGCCTTAGATAACTACTTTGAGTTTGAAGATGTTCTTGAAGAGCAAAGGGTGAAAATTGCAAAGACAAAGTTGAAGGTCCATGCACTTTTGTGGTGGGATTATGAGCAATCTAAAAGAAGAAAAAGAGGTAAATCAAAGATTGTTTCTTGGGAAAAAATGGTAGCCAAAATGAAAGGTAATTTTTTTCCTTTTGATTATGTTATTCAAATGTTTAGGAGACTTGAAGGTTAAAAGAAAAAATAAATGGATGTTAAAGCATACACTGAAGAATTTTAAAAGTTAAGTGTTAGGCCTAGTCATAATGAAGATGAGAATGAAAAGATTGCTAGGTATTTGAGTGGATTGAGATTTAACATTCAGGATGAAGTAACCTTGTCAAATCCAAGAACTGCTGAAGAATGCTATGAAATGGCTATAAGAGCTAAATAAAAGGTGAAAAGAAGGAAACAAAATACAAATAAATGTAGAGGAATCACTTCAAGAGGAAGAGGATCATTTTCTACTCCAAGACAATCCACTAAAAGACAAGAAGATGCACACAAAGGTCAAGAACAATTTTCTAATAAACAAGGTGGATTGAGAGGCTCTAGAGGAAGATTTGGGGTGGCAGAAGTTCAAACATAGTTTCAGGTAGATGCTATCATTGTAATGATTTTGGTCATCTAGCATACAATTGCCCTAAAAATCAAGGTTATACTTCAAGTGTAGGTGAAAGGAGAAGTGATAAAAGAGTCCAATTGGTTCAAGAAGATTAATGTGAAAGTGTAAATTCTCCTAGTCACATTGTTTCTCCTAAAGTTGGGGAGTCATTGAGGGTGAGAAGAACATTACTCCAAGCTTCCAAGGAGAAGGAGATGGATCAAAGAATACAATTGTTTAGGACCACCTGAAAATGCAAAGGTAAGGTATGTAAGGTAGTGATATATTTTGGTTCTACAAATAACATGGTGTCAAGTGAAATGGTTGATAAGTTGAAGCTAGAAAGAATACCTCATGAAACACCATATAAGGCATCTTGGGTGAGTGATGACTAGTCCATTTTAGTTAGTGAACAAGCTCTAGTTGAGTTTCAAATTGGTGGATATAGAGATAAGGTTCTTTGTGATGTTCTTCCAATGAGTTGTTGTCATTTGCTACTTGGAAGGCCATGGAAGTTTGATAGGCATGCACTTTATGATGGTATACATAATACATATCAAATTGAGAAGGATAGCATTACTTTCGCACTAACACCATTGTAGGAGGATGATAAAGCAAAGGGTAAGGTAACAAAGGTCAACATTTTTGGAAAGAAGGAGATTGTGAAGCTTGTGGAAGATAAACAAGAAGTGAAAATGGGATTTGCAACCACTTCAAGGCTAGAAGATGTGAAGACAGTGAATTTGAAGAGGAAATAAGATTATAGTTTGATGTCAAAATCTAAGAAGGTCAAGGATAGATTCCTTGAGAAGATTAAAGATGAGTTAGAGAAGTATGATGGGATTCTAATTGGGATAGTGATTTTTCCTTTGGTTACAAAAGAGGTGAAGGGGTAGTCAAGTACTGTCAAGAAAGAGGCTATTGAGACTGATGAAACAGTGGTGTTGATGGTGTTTTCTGCACAACAACAACTTAGACAGAATGTGATATTCTATCTCTCTTGAAAGGTAAATCTCTATTAGAAAGCCTCAAGAGATAACCCCAATGTCTCTAATGTCAGGTCTTGCAATGCATAAACAACTCAGTGATAAATGTGAAAATGTTGGTAATCACAAAGGGACCTTACTACAAGCAAATACTGAATCTTAAATTTATCAGATCTAGCGATATGATGATATTTCCAATCCTAAATTTAACTCAGATGATAAAAGAAATAGAAAAAGAGAAGGTTTCAAAGAGATTCCTAAACTTAACACTAAACCTAAGATTAACAATGCAAATGACAAACACTTGAAATGGACCAATCCCTCAAAAACGGATTTCTACTTGACCCAGATGGATCTGCAATCTTATTGAAATAGTGCAATCTTCTAAGGCATTAAATATTTTTAGATCATGAACATTCATTCAAAACAATCCTATTGCAATCGAAATGAATAAACCTTCAAAATTGAACTAAGCTTAATGAATATAAAATTCCAGGCTAACTTTGCAAAGCAACTAACAATCAGTTGGTTGTGAAAAGTATGGACCAGACATTGCTACAACACTTCAAGTAATAAATCATGAACACTATCAATTTATTTAACATTAAACCTAATACATTTATCAAATAAAATTAAGCAATTCCAAAGATAGAATCACAAGAACCATGCCAGATAAAATTCAACACAAGAAAGGCACCAAATCACAATGTCTTCACTTGCATTAAATTACCCAAAGTAGAAACAATTCTAGTATTTTGTTACAGCACTTGCTTGCTTGAAGATAAAACTAACTCCCAACTCTAGCTCTTGTTATAATGCTTAATTCACTCCAAAAAAACTATCTAGCCCTTACAAATGAGGCATAATGCCATATTAATAGAAACCCCCAAGATATGTCAGCCTAGTTAGGGTTTACAATAATAAAATAGCCACAAACAAGTCAGCCCAAGGAGAATTCAAAATAAACAAAGTGGGAATTAAATGCAAGCACTCCATCGAGGTCGGCCTGGGGTATCCAACTAAACTCGATCCAATGCATGTGAAGGAAGAGGAGAAATAATGGGAAGCACAAATTCTGATGTAGCCTTGCATTAACTACTTCCCACTTTGTCTTTATTTCACTCCACCATCTCATGCACCATCAAAAGTACCCTGTCCAAGTCGGCTATAGGTGGCAAAGGTAAAACCTTAAGTCTCTTCTCAATAGATTTAACATTTTCTCTTAACTGTTCCACCGAATTATCCCACTCAACCTTACTGGTTTGATATTTATCAATAACTACAATATAGGTGTCTGCATCATCCAATTGATGTTCAATAACTGGATCTTCACTAATTGGAGAATATACATCTCGCCACCATTTTCTCAACTGCTCTAAGCTCAAATGTTTTGGTGCAAACTTCTTTCTCCCTGTCATTACTTCAAAGAAGGAAATGCATCTTTTATAGATATTGGTTAGGGTGTCTTCAATTTGCCTCCTCTACTTATGTACCTTCTTCAAAACCTTTTGCCTTATTTGCAAAGCTTCAAACCATTCCCAAGGTTCTGCAGCTCTAGAGGAAGGAAGAATTCCATCACTCACCAACTTATCCTCAGTATACTCCATGATGGTTTTGGTCTTTTGCAATAGGATATCTGTATCTTATCTTGAGCTAATACATCTTTCAACCAATTTATCGATCCCATTGCATCTCCTCTAGTTGAAAGGATGTCTTTGATAGCATTATCCCCCTTAATTTGCACCCCCTGTAACCAGTTCATTGTGGCAAGAGTAGTGGTCATCCTCTCTAGCTCTGTTATGGTCTCCTGTGGTAGGAAACTCACAGAAGAAGATGAGGAGCTAATAGATTGCAAGGGCTTCATCAAGTCTTGCAAGTACTTCTTTAATTTCTCATTCTCCTTCTTCAGTTCTTGCTTAGTCTACACTTCTTTCCCCAATCTACCCAGGATCACTACACTAGAGCCTTCATAATCTTCAATATCCTGCTCCATAGAAGTAGGCCCAAGGTTGATGGTTTGTACATTGTAATCCTCTCCAGTTACATCATCTATGTTTTTATCAGGGGTAGGAGTAGCAATGTGGACCACCTTGTTATTTGTTTCATCTCTCTCAATCCTAGAGATGACCCTGGCTTTCTTCTTTCCTTTACCTTTTCCTATGTTTGCCAATAGTTCATCCCAATTGGGAGGGGTATCATCCACAAGAATCTATTTTCTCCTCAATTCCCTATCCAACCAACCCAGACCAGTGGACTATGATTGTTCTTTACTCTATCCAACTTCATCTTGTTGATCCTTAGGCGCATCTTCGCTCAAATTTTACTTCTCAGGAATCTCCTCAACTTTATCCTCCTTTTCTTTATCATGCTCTTCTTCTTCATGTACTGATGATGGAGTCTTAACTAGTATTTCCTCTATTTGAGGAGGTCTATCTACTTCACTTCTAGTAGGTGAATCATCATATGTAACCAGGGGAGACTACAACACCTTCTCTACTTCGGCTTGAACACTAAGGAGCTCACCCTCTTGAAATTCTTCTCCTTCCATATCTTGGTGACCTTCTTCTTCCTTGGATTCACCTGGTTCATCATGAGCTTCATGGGAAGGAGGGATATCATCCTATTGTTCTACACTAGGAGTGTCTGGAGGGAGATCCTTGCTTGACACACTGTCCTTAGGAGAAGGAGTTCTTGATTTCCTTGTGTACACCTGTGTCCTTTCTCCTGAGCTCTCCACATTTATCATAGGTGGGCCAACTTCCTCCCCTGCCTTGGAGCTTTCCTTTTCCTTCTATCATAATCTCACCATTCTTCTTCTCTTCGGCACAGGGACACTAACCTCTTTGTCTTCTTTTTTAGTTTCATCTTTTGTGGACTTCCTCGTTCTTGAATCATGTTTCGTCTTCTTTGCAATTGGCTTCCTTTGTTTTTCTGCTTCTTGTTCCTCCTCCACCTGAGCATTTTTAATTTTGATCTTGAAAGGAGAACTCACCTTTCCCTTTCCCTTAGGATCCTGCTCAACTGACTCCTCAGAAGTGGAATGAGACTCCAAGTCTCCCATTAAATCATAGGTGCATTGCACACCTTCACTTTCAAGCTCCCACATCTTATGCTTGAGCCACAACTTAGTATACTTAATGACTTGAGTCATAAGTTGTTCCAGTTCTATTTTCTCCTCTTCTAACTAGTCTATTTCTCCAACTGGCTTGTCCTTCACTGCCTCATAAGCATTGCCCTGGATCAGAACTCCATCCTCTTCAACTTGATCTAGGATGGATTTCACATTGTAAAGTCAGACCAAGTTAACAGGCAGCTTGGAAAACTTCTTCTTTCTAATCTCAAATTCATCAATGCAATTGGCCCAATAGTCTTCCATATCATCCTTGTGGCTATATCCTCTGTTGGCTTTCTTTTGTGCTTCGCCAGTTCTATCAAACCTAGATCTCTTGGAATGGAAGGATAACCCAAGAGTGCTCATTTCTTCCTCAGAAGCACTGGCCGAATTAATAGGACATGTCTCACTAGTTCCTATCCTCAAAGGAAAATCTCCACTGAATCTAGTCTTATGCTTATCTTTCTTCACAATGGCATCAAAGTCACAAATTTTCCTCGTGACTTCCAAGAGTATGATATGGTCTGTTGGGTACCTTGGAAGTCGATATGCAGCCCTCTGTAGCCATCTATCCTTATGTATGAGAAAGTGGCAAACTATATGAACCAAGCCCTATACCTTTTGATTAGTTCCTTGGCCTAGTCAGATATCCTCACATGCTCTACACCTTGCAATAATTTGGTGATGTACATGGTGAATGCATAATTCACCATCCTGTAGCTCAAGTTGCCCAAATGCAGCTGTGGATAAACCTCATAGATCACATCCTTCCCAAACACACCTCTTGTACTTAGCCCCTTATATGGATGGAATCTTGCAAGCACATAGACTAAGTAGGAAGTCATTGTGAAGGTATTTGTTTGCAATACATTGCACATCTTCTCATGAATCATAGCACTTATAACACCTGCCCAATGATAGTTAATATTTTGCTCCATCCTCACAATGACATGGAGCATCCAATTTCAAACATTCTAGCACTCTTTGACCCTACCACCCTGCTAAGAAGAGTGATAGCATCATAGTACTCCTTGAATATTTCTCTGAATAGCTATTTGGGAAGCTTGGAGTAGTGAGACTTAGGCTTCTCCAACCATGAGTTGATGACATGCTGAGACTTGATAATATCCTCCTCATAGAATTTCCTTGCCATATCCATATCAAAAGCCACCACATGAGATCTGTCTGGCATGTCAAAGGTCTGGGCTATAGACATAGGATTCAAATTTGCTACAATCCTCCCTTGAGGGCCAACTATCCTCTGTGTACCCTTATCATAGTTCTTGGCACACTCAAGAACTAATTCATAACATTGCACTGTAGAAGGAAATCCAGCTACATGTGCCAATCTTGATTCTGAAGTCCTTCTAGCCAACAAAGGAAGGTTTTGTTCTACCATCCTAGTCTTGAACTCCTCATATTCCCAAAGTCCAACATTTGTATCAGTCACCTCCGACTAGACAGAAGTAATCTTGCTCTCAGGAATTCTTCTCTTGATGTCCATCTTAACTCTTTCTGCTTCAGAAATAGAAGACCCCTCTGCACTTGGATTCATCACCTTACCCCTGGTTCCACCAGTCACTGCTTTACTTGACTCAGCCTGCATCCAACAAAGAAACCATAGTAAAGATCAGATAAAACCCAAGGTAATTAGTCACCAATAACATATTCATCCTCAAAATGAGTCACCATAATAAGCAAGATTATCTAAATATCATAAAAAATAATCATCTCAAAGTTCGGGTTTCAAGTCATCCTGTGGAATCTAGGCCAAAGAGGAATTCTGAGAAATTCCTATCTAGATGGATTTTTGTGGAATAAACATGAAAGGCATCCATTAGTCACTTAGTAAATCATCATAAGCCATGAAAAACATGATACATCCCTAAAAAATTCAAATTGATCATACAATGCATAAT
Organism: Sequoia sempervirens; assembly: GCA_007258455.2. NCBI lineage: Eukaryota > Viridiplantae > Streptophyta > Pinopsida > Cupressales > Cupressaceae > Sequoia > Sequoia sempervirens. The sequence continues at coordinate 581,734,276 of VDFB02270651.1, read as the reverse complement.
TATCAGTTAACACACCATGCTATCTCTCCATCCTTCGTTTTCAACAAAGTTCTAGAGAAATCCGCCTAGGACGAAATTATGTGAAAACATCAATGCCATATGAATTTCAAGAGACCGAAGGGATGAAGGAAAATTCAGGAAAATCCAGGAGTGAAGGAAATTGACGAAGCAGGAAAGACTCTGGAATTCAACACATTTCGGGAAAACGGAGAGGACAAGGAAAATTGGGAAATTTGCCAGCGAAGGAAAATCTCGAAACTGAAGGAAAACCCGAATATCGATGTTCTCTCACGATCTCGCTCAAATTGATCAAATGATCACAAATTTGAGGAATTTGGGCGTGCAACAAGTCTAATTTGAACCTCCTACTGATTTTCTTTAAACTCAAGGCTCCTCCTAAAACAAATCAAGAGGAAATGGCAATGCCCTAGGCGTGAAACCCTAAAGATCCGCCATTGATGCACATACAAGCTTGGGGTTCAGGTTACTCAACTACTAAGTTTTGAAGGATCATTATGGCCCACAAGCAAGCTACCTCAAGATGAAAATGAAAAACAAGCTCGAAACTCACTTGGGGAATCATCAATCTAACAAAATCAAGCAACCTAAGCTTTGAAATGCCCAAACATACAAAAATTCAAACTCCAAGCATATCCATAATGAAAAAATCATTCACATTCATCGATCAAAGAGAAGGGAAATACGTACATACCATTTGATGAAGTGAAAATCGATTACAACAATGACAAATAACAGTTCCAAACGCCCAACAAACAACAACAACTATGACGCCCAAGGAATCACCACCAAATCCAACAATCAACAAATTTAACATGCCAAAGCCAGCCCAACACCTCAAGATCAAGCACCTCAACTCAATAGAATGAAAATGATAAAGTAGAATGGCATAAAATTCCCCAAAAATTGACTTAATACCTCCCTCAGAAATCGTACAAATGACATTAATGCAATCAACAACACATACAGACAAAAACCCAGAAATCCAACAAGACGACGGATATTCAGGGAAATTCGACCAGCATAGAATTTCATGAAGGTCAGGAATTCCTGAACCACAGTGTAAAAGCGAGCCAAACTGGGTTTAGAGAATGTCCGGGGAATTCCGCCCAGAGCGAATTTTCTCAAAAGTAGTAAAAAACTCGAGAATTTCCCAAAACATTAGATTTTCAAAGTGCTTTCTAGAAGGGGGGCATTTGCATGAATAAGATAAGCCTTTAAGCATGTGAAAAGGTAACAAAACCTCAGAATAAAAAGGGCCAAAATACCAAAAGCGAAACCAAAAGAGGGTCCCTGCTTTCAGCAGGGCATGTGTGCAAAAACTGCACAACAAGTGGTTTATGGGACTGATAAGACAAAGATTGTTGAGGCAGAGAACTTGATGAAAGAGGTAGAGGCAAAAAGTGAAATGAAACAAGTTGAAAAGAAAAGGAAAGAGAGGACAGTGAAATGAAAGGTTGATAGAGGATAGTGTGTAGGTATAAAGGTAAGTTCTTCATCAGTTTCAGATGGAAGAAGATAGTTTGCAAAGATGGAGCAACACACAAGTGGCAAAAAATTCAAGGGTCAATAGAAAAGTTTACCAGTTAAAGAAGCATAAAAAAAAGAGCATTTTTAGATCAAAGGGATGAACATTTTAGAGGTGGACAAGTTGTAATTCAGTTTCCAAGGGACTTGGACTCTTTTTTAGGCCAGTTGTATGGTGTAGGGGCACCAAGGTTATTGTGCAAGTTTGGTTAAGTAGAGTCTAAAGTTGGTATTTAGGTGTTATAGTTTTGTTTTTCATGCAATAAGGTCCTAGTAGACTATTTATTATATAATTTGCATCCTTTAGCTTATTTTAGAGTTTATTTTGCAAAAAATATAAAAAATTGAAAAGTTGTCAATGTGAAAAAGTACAAAAATGTAAACTTGAAGAAGCCCAATGGTCATGGGAATTCAAAGGGAAGTTAGATCCATTGAAATAGGTTGGTTAAGGTTTAAATATGATGTTAAATTGATGATTGAGGTTGGTTGAAGGTTTTGTGGAAGAAAAACAATAAAATTCCCTGATTTTTGTTAAATTTTTGTGTGTTCATTGTATTTTTCACTGTTGCAGACTATTGTACTTGGCCGTACATGAGTATTTTGGCCCAAAGGATTTTAAAATAAATGGTGTCATGAATTATCAAGGTTTTGATTCCATTTTTACTATATTTCATAAAGTTTCAAGTCTTGATTTGCACTTTTTCTAAAAACGGGTTTGTATAGTCAAGAACAAGGTTTGAAGACATAAAATGAGATAATTGACTCATTTCACCTATTGTATCTACTATGTCTTGGTGGAATGGGTTCAAAATGGTAGAAATAGGTGTTTGAATGGTTCTTGAGAGTAGGGGAGGTGAGTTGAGGGCTTTTGTATGATGCCCTAGTTGGCTATTTTATGTGTTTTTGATGAAATTTGGTGGTGAAAGGTTAGAAATGGTTGCAAATCCTTGGGGAAGAAATTTGTGAAGGTATTTTAAGAATTTTTAGACATAATTAAAGGTTTTTGATGTCTTGGTTGGCTGGGTAGAAGCCTGGAACAATGATTTTCAATAAACCCTTGTCAAACGTGTGTAAAAGGAGGGTTTATTGGTTTGATATCTTGGAGGGACAAACTCCTAATAAAGTTTGTTGATTTAGGGCTTGTGTAGCTTGGTTTAGGTCTATCAATTTAGTTTTTGGGTTAGAGAGGTGTTTAAATAGGTTATTCTTTGTAAAAGTGGCATATTTAGCCTAGGTGAATAGCGTACTAGTCCATTTTTGGATGTTGTGTTCCAAAACAAGTATAGGCACACATTGGATATGTTGAAATAAAGGAAAATGGGTATTTTAAATGCCTAATGAGAAGTGGGTTTGTGTTTGGATTTGAAAGTTAAATTCAAGAAACCTCTATTGTAGACCTATAAGGGCAATTAGGTGAGATTGTGAAAATATGTCAAGATGGGGTTTTGAGGAAAGGAAAAGTGTTTGATTCTCTTTGAATTGTGATTGTAATCAAATTTCCTCCTTGCTCTGCATCATTAAGGATGGGATTTGGTTTTGAATATATGGAATGTAAGTCAAGGTTGGAATTTGAGTTTGAGGGATGTGAGTAGTATGGGTTGGAATGTGTGAGGTGTTGAATTGAATTTGGGAAGGATTGGAAGTATTTGGACCTTGCGCGTATTGGGTTTTGAATTGGAAGGATCCTTGAGTTTTTGTTTGAGGAATACTTGTGTTGGGACCTTGGGAAGTATTGGTGTTGGTGTTGGTCCCACAAATATGAATTCTAGTACTCTTATTTTTTCCAAAAGGATTGAATGACATAGTGTTCATGGTACTAGATTTCCCAAATAGATTTGATGTGGTGTTCATGGTACTAGATGTTCCAAAGGGGTTTGATGATGTAGTTTTCATGGCACTAAATGGGTTAGAGGTATGACAAAAAGGTTGTGACATGGATTGTGTTCCAAATAAAGATGTATGGATTGTAGTGGAAGAGGGATTTGGACCCCCTTGTGGCATAGAAATGTTTAATTTTTGGATTGTGGAACCACTAGAAGCTGACATGTCTTTCCCTTGGCTTTGTTTGTTTGGTGAAAATTATGGTTGAAGTGTATTTACATCAAAGGTAGGGGGTAGTTTTTCTCCACTATGTAAAAGTTTGGCTAAATACCTCTGAGGGTCTAAAGCTACCATGTCATCCACAAATTTTGCCACATTGGTATCTTAGGAAGCTGCCTCTAGTTGATCCTCTGAGAGAAGATTGTTGTGGGTGTTGTAATTGTCAAAGGGAGTGTTTGACTTAGGCACTTCATTTGAGGAGGAGCCAAAGTTCGTGTGGCTAGTGTGATTGTAGAGGTCATCATCTTCATCATGAAAAAACTCCATTTATTTTCTTTTCTTTTGTGACCTTGTTTCGACCATACAAGACTTGCAAGATGGAGGGCGTATGTGATAAGATGTCCAAGGTATGATAATGAAAAGGGGTGACTTTAGCCTAAGCTATGTTTTTGGAATAAGGATTCCTAATAATGGTAATGTACAAGATTTAAGGTTGAAAGTGACAATAACAAGATAAGAATATGACAATGTCAATATAACCACAATCTAGGATATGTCCAAGTCTAAAATGTATGCAATGACTCTAATGACCAAGATTAAGGAACAAGCTGACAATAGATAACAGTTGAAAGATGTTGATGTCACTATGTCCAAAATCTAAGGTATGGCACAATGGTGTAAAGTGTGTAATGGGATGCTTAAATGAGATGACAATGGTATGAGTAGCTAAAGTTATGACGAGACTTTTTGTGAGACTTAAGAAAAGAGTTACTAGTCAACCTAGGATAGTCCAATATTTCCAAATAGGATTGTCAATGACCTTAAGGAGTAAATGATAGATGAATTTTTTTGAAAAGGTGAGCCTCAAAACTAGACTAATGAGTTTAAAGGTTACACCAAAATGACAAGGACTAGTATGGAAAATGACAAGGTCAATGACAATGTTTATTTGTAATAATGGTCCTATGGAAAGATATGGTAAGTTTCCCTATTCTAATGTCTTCAAAGAGGTGTATGAAACCTAATGATGGATGCCTGAAATAAGTGAGGTAATCTGATAATGGTCCAAAAAATTTCTAAGCAATGCAAGGAGGATACCCTAGAGATTTCCTAAAATATGACGGTAAGATAAATGAATGTAATAAAATGGTAGAAATGAGGTGAGTGAGTCTTTTGTTTGAACTATAGGTACTATCAAGAATTTATCAAAAAATGGAGTTAGCAGGTTTTTGCTAAAAAAATTGTAAATAGGCAAATTGCGATTCACAGGTTTTCTGCAAATGTGTCATTTCAAGCTTTAGTTGTGGTTCAATTTATCAGTTGTGGTGTAGAAGCTATCAATTGTGGTTCGAAATAGTAGTTGTAGTGAATGACAATTAGTTTCAGTTTGAAACTTATCAATTGCGGTTTATAGTTTTCTGCAGTTGCGGTTAATAGAGGATAAACTTAAGTTTTGACAGTTTTGAAGGGAAATTTTGTGTTGTTTGGTTGAAATTTCTGATAGAAAACAAGGAAAACAATTTGAATACAGTCTGAAAACACTTGGGCTAGTTTGAAAAATGTCCAAAAGAATTTTCGCAATGTGTGTGTTCTTGAGGTTAGTCACCTTGAATTTCCACTGGTATAGCATAGAATGAAAATAATATCACACATAGAAAACACTTGTCTATCCCTAAGGAAATGGCCGATGGTGACTCTCTTAGACCCACTCTAGGAATCTCCTTTGATGCAAGGGAGGGACACCCTTTTGGGTTATGTATCACCTCTTTCCTATGATAGTGGATGGATAGGGGCCTCTTGTTATGGAAGGATACCACAAATCACCCTTTCCGTGGAAAGTCACAAGCTCAAAAAGCAAGTGACTTATGCAAGCCAGGGATTTCTGTCTCACTAAAGGGAGCCAAGTGTTGGGCATAAAAGTATTATGGGTGCAGTGTTACACCCTTGCACTAATTTTTTTTCCAAAACTCAAGTAAAAGGGTGGATTCTAACTAATTTGGTTCTTAGTCATTGCTCGGGGACATGGCACCTTGTGATCTTCTAGCAAGCCACTTAAGGCTTTAATTACTCCTACTAGGGGCTCTTATACTTTTTATAGTAGTACCTCATTCTGAATGACATTGTACAACTAAGGCCTACATACCATGAGGACTTGATAGTTTAGTCTTATCCATTTATATACCAACCCAAGGGAAAAAGCAATGGAGTCACCTTTGATTTCTCCTTTAAGATGTGTCTCTTAAGTAGGCCCATCTAAGGGTAAACAATAATAAGATAAACACAATTCCTTGGAATCTCCAAGATCACACTAAGTGTGAGGAGAGAGCATAATGTGTTTTCCTTACACTAGCATGGTGTTCATTTTAGCCTCAAAATAAAATGTTTGGTATGAGAATGCAACCATTAAGATGTGTTTTTGATTCCCAAGGCCACAATAGGCGCAAGGGAAAAGAATACACACCACATAACAAAGACACAATCACAAGACAATAAAGCATTGATTCTTTTTATCCCTAAGATACAATGTGAGAAGACACACAAATGCAAATTTTTGGTTCTTTTTAAGTTTGAATGAGTGTATGATGCAGATTATGGTTCATATTATGCATATGAGTGATATATGCAACTTTTTGTTCATTTTATCCATATGAGTGATATATGCAATTTGTTGTTCATTTTATCCTTTATGAGTGTGGATTTGTAAACAAGATAACTTTAAACTAAGTAATCAAAGATGGGGCAACAAAGTTTGTTTCAAAAGAAACAATTTTAAAACTCCTCCCAAGATTCATGCCACATGTTGTAGATCAATCATTAGTAACAGACAAAAATCTCTATTCTACTAATTACAAAAGAAAAAATTCAAAACTTTGAAATGAAACCCTAAATTTAAAACAAATAGGAGTTGCAACTCTACAAACCATAGTTATGGCTTATAGTTACGTCATTTGAGATATCGACTACATCATTTAGGATAGTGAATACATCGTTTAGATGTAGTGACATATTTGAAAGTTGTGTCAAAGCCCTAACACTTGCAGAAAACCATCCTTGGACCTAAAAAAAATGATAAATCATTATGTAGGAGCATCCAGCGGTGTAGGGAAATTTTGCATCACCCAAAAAAAATGGTTTCCTTCAATTTATTTAGTTGTTTTGAGTCCCATGATGGAACTTGAGGGGTATAAGACTAGTAGGCATCAAAAATAGAAAAAAACAAACACTTACTATTTTTAGTAAGTCGGCCTAAACGGGCTCGTATGGATGTGAAAATTTAACCCAAGGAGTAGAGTAGAAAAAAATTTCCAGTCGAAAAAGAATCACCTCAATACCCTGCATGATTTGGGAGAAATTAAAGTTTATGTCCTGGGAAATTTCTCCAATGCAGCTTCAAATTCAAATATAAAACTTTTGAGGCCCCAAAACAGATCAAAAACTGGCCGAACCAACCTACAGTGGACTTATGTGTTGTAGAGCTTGACGAGAGATTTCCAACGATGTCCAATAATAGCGAATCAGACACTCGGATCAAAAGTTATGGTCCCGCGAAGTTGGTCATGCTATGCCTTGCATAACCACCCCATTTTGTTTTGGAACAAAATGTGTCCCGCTTGTTTTTGTTTTGTCTTTGTTGTTTTGTTTGGGTCTTAGGAGTGGTTTGTTTATCTCCTAAGTCCATGTTTCTTTTGGTCTGGTAGAATCAGAGTCGGAATGGAAACTGGACTTAGAACTTTTGTAAGGTTCCAAGTCTGGATTCAGTCCCAGTTCCGGTCCCACCCTTGTTTTGTGTTCTTTTCACTATTTGTTGGTAAGTCTTGTGCTCTTGTGTCCATTTCTCCCTTGAGTTCTTTCTTGTTTCTTTTTGTTTTTTTTTTGCTCTAGCAGAAGCGGAACCAGAGAAGAAACCAAAATTGGAAATTTGTAAAAGTTTTCAGATTCTGTTTTCGTCCCACTCCCGCTTGCTTGCTTTGTGTTGTTTGTTTTCATTGGTGTTTGGGTTGGGCCCAGTTTTTGTTCCAGGTCTGCTTCCTGTCATTTCTTTGTCCTTGTCTTAGTTTTGTTCCTTTTTTGGGATAAGAACTGGGATCATAACCAAACTTGGAACTTTGTAAAAGTTCTGAGCTTAGTTTTGGTTCCGACTCCGCCATGTTTCCCTTTGTTGTCTGTCCCTTTCATGGGACCGGAACCAGGTTGGGATTTTGATAAGAGACTTGGAAAAGGTTTCTTGTTTTGTTCTAGATCCAGGTCCGTGTCTGCAATGACTTTAATTTCCACATGGGTTGATTACTCTTTTTACGTTGTTTTCTTCGCCCTCAACCGAGCACATTTATTGCATTAATTGTAGCCTTCTCACACGTGCAAAATTATTTTAAAACATTAATTGAGGTTAACTGGCTCATTATCTTTTTTTTATCTAATTTGTTTTAGTGAACTAGAGCTAGGATATAACTTTTAGAGGAGCATGATTTGATTGTAGAGGCGCGTTGGTGAGAAGATTCTTATCAAGTCTCAACCTTTCCTTGTTGGTGTTTCGAGGTAGGGTCTTTTCCCATTTTTTTCTCATTTGTGTTTGTCATTTTGTGTTCATGTTCGTGTTCATCATGTTCTTGCACGTTCATGAAACCTTTCTTATGAATCTTTGCTCGTTCCTTTGTTTCTTTTTGGTTTCATTTCTGTCCCTTTTGTTTTCTATTTTTTCCTTTTCTGTCTTTCCGTTTGTTTCTTTTTCTATTTTGTTGTCACTTTGTGGCAGGTCCATTCTGTCATGCCCTAGTTTGTAACTAGGGTTTTGTTTGATGGGGTCCTTTGTGCTTTAAATGCATTAGGATCTGTTTACTGACCCCTTTGATCTTATTCCTATGTTTATTCAGTGATTTTCATGTCAGGTTCTTGATGCCCTAAATATCTGAGTCGATGCATTGTGCAAACTAGGGTTTGTGCAATGACCTTTACAATATCCAGCCCTTAGGGTTAAATTTGGTCTTTATTATGTTAATGGGTGAGGTTAAGCCCCTTTGTCTAAAGTTCCCTTATGATCCCATGTGAGCAAGCCCAAAAGCTCATGTGACCGAGCTATTAAGAAACTACTTCATTTTGAATGGTAAACTAGCAGAAGTGGACTTAGGAACAAACTTGTCCTGTGAGTATTTGCATTGGGGTTCATTCCCAAAATGATCCCATTTCTGATGAATGTTGATGTTGATCTTCATCCTTGACCTTTGGCAGAAGTAGAACTAGAGTGGAGGTCAAAATTGGAACTATTGATTTGTTTCAGGTCCATTTTCCCTTCCAATCCCGATTCTGGTCTTGATCTGGTTCTGATTCCAATCCCGGTTTGTGTTGAAATCATTTCTTGTTCTTGATTCTTATTTGATTCTGCTTGCAATGAATATGAAATTTGGCTAAGTATGGAAAGTTGTCCTAAGGAAGTAGAGAGTGGTATTGGAGGATGTATTGATTGTCATGCTTTTTTTTCATCTAATCTAGGGTTTTATTACAAAAATAGAAGATGTCTGGAGCATTGGAGGAGGCTTCTCAAAGGATCCAACTTGCAAAGAGCTCAAAACAAGGAGCCAAGCCTAAGAAGATCAAGGTGGAACAACTCCCATAAAATTTGAGGTATTAGCATCAAAGTACTACCATTACAGCTAGCAAGATGGACTCAAATTGGGTAGACATTATAGATACAAATTTGGGCTCATTCAACTATGAAGAGTTGTATGAAGAAAAATTTAGTGAAGATGTAACAGAGAGAACTAAGAGAATTGTTCAATTTGGTTTGGCACACATTTCCCTCTTTCCTCTATCTTTCTAGTGTCTAGAGTTAATACTCACTATAGTTGGAGCCTGCAATCCTGCTACTAGACAATGCATGGACATGCAGGGGAACATCATTATTGACCTTACACTACAGATGATAAGGTTCATGTTCAATACACCTACTTCACATAACCCCAGGAAACTCAATGAGGCTAAAGCCTTGCAACTCTATAACAACAAGGAGACTAGCAGGACTCACATGAACAAGAACTGGGTGAGGGTTGAAAAGAAGTCCCTAGCCAAGATTCTCGATCAGCGTAAAATATCATATTTCTACAAGGAGATCGAAGATATAATTATGATGCTCTCCAGAGTGTTTGGGAAGAGAGATGCCTCCTAGTTCAAGGAATGGATGTTTCCATTCATTTAGACCATCCTAGATGGTAGGCGACAATTTGATTAGCCTATGATTATATCAAAATGCATACACAACTAGATGCTTAGAGTGAGAGAGACCAAGAGTTTCTTTATGATCTCTTATGTGATAAATGTAGCTACAAGGAGGGGCATTTTCCTAGATTGAATGTAGTTGGAATATTGGGAGAAGCCCAAAGACAAAAAAGGTTGTGGGATCACTATGATTAGCTCACCTTGCAAACTTCTAAGTCACACTACGGAAGAGTTATTGATGCATTTCTATATGTTATCATTAATTGGATCACAAGAGATGCAGGCTATAGATTGAGCAGGGATGCTATGGCATTTATTGCAGAGTGGGGAAATTGGTATATCCAATACCCTAGGTTCACTTATTTCAGGCTGGATGGTTTTGATGGCCACCCTCATATACTCCCTAGGTGCTGCAACAACAAAATTGTCTTGATGGAATTCATCTATCAAACAATAGCAGTTAATCTTAAGTTTTCCAATAAGCACAAGATTGGCTGCCACAAATTCACCATGAGGTTGGGTGAGTATAGCTGTGCACACAATGTGGTATCCAAGATAATCTATGATGAGTTAATCCACTTGAAGTTGGGTTTGTACACCTCTAGGAAGCATTTTGATCCCAAATACAAGATGTAGGCCTTGCTTCCTACTAGTTTTGATAAACACTTCAATTTGCTGGAAGACTTTTTGATGGATCTACAAGATGACTATGATTTGAGAAGAAGAAACTATGAAAAATTTCCGATCCCACTCATGGTTGAGTATGGGGTAAAGGAGGACATTCTTAACATATTGTTAGATGATGGGGTGACTTTGGATCCCCAATATGATGTTGAAAATATAGGCACTAAGGACTTAGATCCAATGGATTGGAGTGTAGAGGAGTCTATTGATATAAAAAAAATTGCAAGGCTGATATTGGATAGAAGCATCCAGTGGGTGGTTATGAGAATCAAGGAACCAGAGGCTCAGACCTCTAAAAAGAGAAAGGTTGCAGGCACCACCCAAGGGTACAAGATAACAAAAAGAAGAATGGGTCCTAAGGATCCCTTAGAGTTTTTCCCTCCCAATTCTGGAGAAGGGATTGAACCTATAATTCCTACTCAAGATCTTCCTAAAGCACATAGAGAAGAGGCTATAAAAAACTTGGTGTTTCAACAACTACTGAAGGTGAAACATCAACTTAGCCTCCTTTTGCAGGGCAACTAAGTGGGGAAATTCCTATGGGAACCCTTCACAAGGAAGTTGAATCCTTGAAAGAGAAGGAGCCTAAAATTGAGATTCATGACATTGAAATAGATTATGATGCTACCCCATCTAATAAGGAGACCCATTTGGTTGCATCCCTTGATGAAACTTAGGATGCGGGAACTGAGCATGTTTTGATAGAGGAAGATCAATGGAAGTTGTTTGAGGATGCTAAGAGAGAAGTAGATGCCAAGGAACAAGCTGAGGCACTTGCCAAATAGAAGGAGATTGATGCTAAGGCACAAGCCGATGCATTAATTAAACAACAAGAATTGGAGGCTAAAGCCAAGGCTGATGAACTGGTTAAGCAACAACAACAAAGAGAGAAGGAACTTAAAACTAAGGAGGAGAAAGATAAATTGGAAATGTTGTAGAAGATCCATGATCTTGAGGAGGAGAAATCTAGACAAAGGAGAGAAAGGGAGGCCCTTGAGGCCAAATTCAAGGCTATTGAGGAAGCCCATTTAAGAAAGGAAAAGGAAGAATGCCTACAAAGAGAAAAGGAGGCTGAAGAACTTGCTCTGTATGAACAAAAGTCTAAAGGGGCACGTGACAAGTTCAAGGAGCTTGAAAAACAAAGAGACCAAATGTATGAGGATCAGAAGGACAAAGAAGAAGTTGAGAGACTTGCACAAGAAGCTACACAAAGAGAACAAAAAAATGTGCAAGAGGTTGATTCTCAACCTAGGACCACCATATTGCAACCTATTTCTTTTGCCACTACTACCTCTTCTTCAACACAAGTGGTCACCACTCCTACTGATCCAACATGGTTAAAGCTTGATCTTAAGAGAAAGTAGATAGTTCAACCTCAACCTCTAAATTGAGATGAGATGATGAAGGAAATAGAGAAGGAAATACCTAATAAAAGGAAAGAGTTATTCATTCCACTAAGCTCATGGATGCAGGAGAGATTGTCGTTGAATGTGCAATTCTGATGATGGATAAATATAGACTAGACATGCAAATAATTGATTACCATTTGGGCACTATCAATTTGGCCCGAGACCTACAAGGAACCAATAGATGAATCTCATTGATATTGTAGCATCCTCCACCAAATCCAGAATGATCAAAGATAAGAAGAGGAAGGATGAACTTAAAGCCCAATTGGATTAGTTGCACAAATTCTTGAGGGATGTCTCCACTCCAGTTTCTCAACAAGTTGCTGCTCCAGAGACCCCAATCCTACTAAGCAAGAAAGAAGTTGATGACTTAGTACAAATGAGGAGTAAGGTGGGGATTCTTGATAGGTTCAATCAAGAGGTTGGTGAAGTGTTGGCCAACAATTTTAAATTTCATGAAGGTGCACTTGAGTTGGTTGAAGAGATGAATCAACATGCTGAGGTTTAAGAGAAACAAGATGAGGAGTATAGAGAACATGTCAAGAAATTAAAAGATATTAGCAAGGTGCCTAAGTCAACTCTTTTGGAGCAATCAATCCTTGAGGAAGATAATGCAGATTTTATTGAGAAGACATTGAGCATAATACGGTTTAGGTCCAAATTCATCTATGAGCATAAAAATGAAGTTCAAGAGGCTAGTAAGGACTTGAAAGAACAAATTGATGAATTGGAGGTGGTGGCTGCTATTTTTATCTATGTGGACATCTCGGTCAAAGAAGTTCTTTCTCTAGATAAGTTGAAGGAGAAGTGGAGTAGAATATTTGAGGAAGTAATGCAGAAAGAAGATGATGGAGAAGACTTGTTATTGGATAGACTCATGGACATCAAGGATGAAGTAAAAGCTGTTAGGAGGGAATTGATCAAATTGAAAGATATGCAAGAATTCACCTTAGTAAAGTTGAAGAAGATTAAATTTGAGGATAGTTGGGTAGATGGACCTGATCTAGACATTCTTCAACAAGTATTCTCCAGTTATGATGAGTATCTTCTTGACCAAGCAACACATGAATGAGTTGGCAAAAAAACATTCTCTTTTTGATGGGAAACTTCCTCTCTCCTATTTTGTAGGGTTTTGACATGAGTTGAACTTAAGTTCTCATCCATTAGTTCTACCTTCCTCCTTGGGCGTCAGATTTTGTACAACAAGGCAATCAACCCTTGAACTAAAGATCAGCCAATCTAGTTCCTTCATATAGTTCCAACTCCTTGATTAGTGGATTTGAGTTTCTGATTGAGAGAAATTTATGCATGGCATGCTTATATGGAATTTTGGGCTCCATTTTGTAAAGGTTAGCTGATTGAAGAAGGATTAGCCACCTGATATGATAGTAGATAGGGATTATAGTCTTAGGATTTCATAAGTTTTAGCAAGATACTTTGAAAGTTCTATTGAACTTGGATACTTTTATAATTTTATACAATTTCATGTTATTGTCAAGTTTGAACCTCTATGATAATGTTAATGAATTATAATCATCTATATGCTAATGAGTTGTTGTACCTAAATATTTTCTATTTGATGCAAATCAATAGAGGAAATTGGATTTAAGATTATTTCATTGAATTATTCATGAATGGAATTACTTTTATGTAATAACCCAGTCATAAACTCTCAAATATCTACTAATTTTTTTTTAAGTGATAAAACACATGGAAAATGTAAAAGTATCATTAGGACAATATAAATAAATGGTACATTACTATAACTTCAATAAAAATTAATCCCAACTTATTTGTGCATACATTTGAAAAGAAGTATTTACATTAGAAAAGCTTGCTCACTGCCCAACCATTTTGGTATCATGAAACCACGTGGGTTCTAGCCAAACCCCCGAGTAATATAGGGACGACCATTAATTTAGTTTATTATTGATAGTCCGATAAGAAACTTAATATTTTTAAAGAAATAGTGTGTATTCAACCTGTAACTGAGGATTTCTTTTAGGTTTGATTAAATGTTCAAGAGTGTTAGCATTAAATCAATAAATGACAGAGAGATCCAAAGACCTATCGAGTACAAAGGAAATTAAATAATAAAACAGTTATACATGTTTCTCGAAACTTCCATGATTACCTCCATAGTACCTTCTTACTTGTTGGATGATGTTTTGCCTTCAGATTCGTCGTGCGAGCAATCTGTAAATATATGCCTATGTCCTACATCAAGCTTTGAAGGATTTGTATAAATGTCTAATGCCTATGCCTAAATGACTATGATTGACAATGCCTAAACATGCTAAGTCTTGATCAAATAAGAAATGTGAATTTGTGGGGAATAGTAAATAATCAATTTTCGGATTATTTACCAAAATGAGTTGCTAGTTAAGAGTGAGATGTCATTTTAAATAATTTAATTTATTTAAAATGAGAAGAACTTCAAATTTGGAAATTAAATAATTAATTTTAATTATTTAATTTAGGAGATAAGACCAATAATTAAACGAATTAATTAATTCATTTAATTATGACAATTAGTGACATATTAAATAAATAAATAAAACTTATTTATTTAATAATTAAGAAGAATAAAGTGAATAGAAAGTAATTAAATAAATTAAGAAATTTATTTAATTAAGGGAAAACTTTAGACAAATAATGACGTATTTAATAAATAAATAAAATTTATTTATTTAATAATCATGAAGAATAAAGGACATGAATTAATTAAATAATTATGAATTATTTAATCAGTAGTCGAATGTGGACCAATGACATAATTAAATGTCATAATTATGGTAGGACGAAAGTGGTAAAAGTAGAGCTTACAGGCCTAGGTCATTTTTAGGTGTCTACACAACCCTTTCTAGGACTGAATTTCCCAAACAGTTTCCTAACAGTTGACACCCACTTAGGTGTAACCTTAAATTACTATTCATATGCTTGCAATTAGAGGATAAGGTTTTTTTCTAGATTTAACAATATAAGGGGTACATCAATGTTATACTGATTTCAAAAACTACCTAAGGATCATTGAATTGGCCCCTTTTTTTTCGGGTCACCAAGATTCTGTAAGACGAGGTGGGAGCATACGATGAGAGCCCAAACCTAATGATAGATTGTAGTAATTAAATGATGGATGTGTTTTTATGCTAGCTTAACATGAAAGAAAGGATAATCCATGTGAAACTTAAATTTAATACTTTCTAAATGCAAGATTAAAGAGATCAATATCATTATAGTAATTTTCCCCTAATTTTATCATTACAATCAAGTATTATCAATCTACTTATTAACCTTATCAAACCACAATAGAAGTAAACAAAAGTAAGGGCACCTTCTATATGTCGAATTACTTGATTAATCTTGAAAAGTGATTTGAGGTTGATTTGTCGATTGAGAATAGTGCACTTGACTTCCTGGAGATTCTTCATCTTCTATTTAACCTTCCATATTATTTGGCTGTGATCATCTCTGTATCACCTTATTTTTCTTTGATCTAGAGCCAACTCCATTGCAAATATGATATCAAATCACCTTCCATGTAATTGAAATACTGTGTGCTTGATTATTGTGCATAAAATGGAAAACTTCACAAATTCCATTGTCGATTGAAACTTAAGCAAGGATTACATTAAACAAGACTTAAATAGTAATGTGTAGAAATTCATAAGAAATCACATAAGTTCCAAGAGGATTGTATCACAAAGCTTATAAATAACAGAAGATGGAGTCCTTTGGATCTGCACTTTCCATAAACTAACTCCCAATACATCCAGTGATAAATGATTTTTGAACAAACATAAACCATCGACAGTGTCATAAGAATGACTGAATAAAATTTAAGGATACGAGCTTCCAATGATTGCAAGATGAGGTCAAAATAGATTTTGCTCGAGGATGTCACAGATAACCAGGAGCATCTAAAAGGATTGCATGAAGAAGTTCTTCTAGCGTCAAATTGGAAATGTTTTTTTTTTCACAAGGAAAACAATGAGATAAGTCAGATCATATCGTCCACCACATTAATAAATTGATACTCTCAGATCCATGATCAAATGGAAAAGATATTAACAACCCAAGATAGAATGGAAATAATACTCATGCTACTGCTTTCTATTACACTCTGTACCCCAAGACTAGTATCCTGTTAATTTTTCAGCAATCAGAGCTCATTTGCTTGTATTTTGAAGAAGGAATTTTTTTAATTGAAAAGAAACCTTCGATATTGAATTCAACCCAAGATCAAGAATGATGAAGAATGAATTCCAGTTCAAGGAAAGAAGGCCTCATTGCAACCTCATAAGCTCCCTCTATGCATACCATTTTATTCCAGAACTTGAGGTATTGTTCAATGTTGACAACATTCACGACATACCTGCTAATGGTCTTCATAGATCCAAACTCCGTAGTCTTTTTTGCGTCTCGCTGATCTTAATGCCCTACTTCTAGCATTCCCTTTCTCCTTTGCTTTTCTTCTTTTATAGAGTAAAGAATTATGTTCTTCATGTATGCTACATATCGTGGCTCATTTAGACAGTGATTGAGTATGCATTTATAATTGCTATTTTGACTACACTTTTCTCTAAATTATTAGAAAATCATTAACAAGTAGATTCAACTTGCGAACCAAACCAAAACTAATTAGTTCAACTTAATCTAAGAAATTAACATAAAAACTCAGTAAATAGTATATAAACGAATTTTGAGGCATGCAAGCATTGGTGTATCAACTCCCCATAATATTGACCTATAGAAATTACTAACCTTATTCTAAAATAAGGGAAATGCGAGAGATCAGACTAATGGTTGCTCTATATAAACTGTTCTCAGTCCCGTAAATTGCGTAAAGCCTCCAAGAATTCCCACCATGTTGATATCGATCTAGGATTTAAGCTTTAACATATAAAACATTTCAAGACAAAGATCAATCAAGGTCTTTATGTACTATTGCAATGCATTTATTCCAAAAATCGATGCCTTTAAGATGAAAGCACAAAAGTTGATATATTCTCATTGTGCCAATGCATCATTTTCTATGATAATAATCTCAAGAATTCAATTCAAGACTATTCTAGATGGCAATCCTGTTCATAAGAACATTTAAACCTTTTGATTGAAATTTATAGAGACTATCTATATCTACAAACTTGTAACCTACAAAAGAAGACATGGAGATGGAAACACAAAAGTAGGAAGGAGTGGAAGGAACCTGGAATTCTGAAATGAGCCGTCCTTATTTGTATACTAAGACACCAAATTTCCCATATGATCTTGCATCTAAAGTGCTCCATCCAATCTAAAATTCGCATACTATTGGCAGCTATAGCCCACTATAGCGCCTTGAATCTTCATTTGATTCCCCCTCAAGATGATTCCTTGCAACCATGACAATGATAATTCTTGAATAGTAATATAGATTGCATCTCTTCCACCAGTATTTACACCCAAGGCCATAAGTGAATCATCCATTTATGTTTTCTTTCCCTTCCATAGTTAGTGCTCAACTGAGTCCTTCCCTGCGTCTGAAGGAATAACAATAATTAATTCGAGCTCTTAGTAATAAATGAAAAGAACTAGTAAATAGTATCAATCAGAATAATGGGTATTTATCATCCACAGATTAAACAAGAATATGCTGCATAGTTCAACTTATCTTAGTAACATGGAGGGTCATCTAGAAGCACCATTTCTCCCTCATAATGTGGATTCAAGGAAATTCTTTCTTTATCTTCCGTTGATTCCTTCTTAAAGATCTTCTATGATTCTGATCTGATCCTGCATTCTCCTGCAATATCTCATAAAGGCTTTCACACGATCCGACACTGGATTTCTCCTTCAATCTTGATCTCCACCTCCAGAGCATAACCCATCCTTCCAGATAGAGGGTCATTTTCCTTTCTCTCATTTCTCCTTGTTTCTACCATTGATGCCTGGATTACCCCGAGCAGATCCTAAAATGTTTGGCCCTTGAGACTGGCGTTCCTCTTGCCATTCCCTCAAAAGGTGACCACCATGCATTCCTTTCCTTTATTTATAATCTTCCAAGTTATGCCTTTTCATTTCCACTCTTTGTTAGTTACAAGGCATTCATTACTTGCCTATGAGCAACCTCTTTATTTTCCCTCCAAAAATTCATAAAGAATACTATCTAAATTTGATTGGTATAATGAGTATTTTCTCTCACATTAGTAATTTTAGCTATAATTGACCAATTCCAATTAATCCTTCATTATTCATTAATTAATAGTGAATATTGCCCCTTAAGAAACTAGTACATGAATTATTGATCATTACTTTATTTACTATATATTGAATGTAATCAAATCTCAAATCTTGATAATAGTGGTAATTAAATGCATACTCCCTCGTTCTCTTGATCTTCCTTTTGTAAGGGTCATTTAATTCAATTAAAAGAAAGTAAATAATATTTATTTACTACCAACAAACTACCCAAAATGACTATTAATAAGCCATAATTAATTAGGTATGAATGGGAGGGTTGTGACATTTTATGTCTATTTGATATGATTTTAGCAATGAGTGAGTGATATGTTTCAATCTTGAAGTGAAGTTTTGGTGAATGGTTATGATTGTTGAATTAGTACTGTGAATGTATGTATTGGTGTAGGTTATGCTATGGATTGCATCATGTTATGGTTTTGATTAGTTGAAGAAACACTCGTTGTTAAGGTACATGTCTAGATGTGAAGAATTTTTTATTCATATTATGTTGTTTTGAAGCCCTAATCTATCTGTTTCTATTTATTTATACCCCCCAACGTAGGTTAATTGATCTAATACAATTTTTATCCCTTAATACCAGCAAGGCCCCTTGAATATTATAGTTACAACGGCCACTGAGTAACATCAACACAGTTGAGAACCAACTACCAAGACCTTGGGAGATAGATTACTTTATGTTATCTCTCTTTTTTAGGAGAAATAGGATAGAGATATTTTGTTTAATGTTGTTGTGTTGTTTTGACTGTCAACAGGTCCTCTAAAAAGTGAATTTCATAAAAATTTCTTCCTAGGCCAGAAATCGAACTGCGAGACTTTTGGCACCAAAACAAAAAGGGGAAATTTGATCTTTCTAGAACATTCTAGGGCGGTTATTGGGGAAAATAAAAAATGCTTAAGTGGGGGTTGTAGAAGGTGGCCCTAATAGTGCATATTCTGGCTCTGAATAGTATATTTTGTTGTAATGAATCAAGCCCATGAGGTTGTAGCATGTAAGCTTTGAGTCTGTAATTTCATTTTCTGAAAATAATTGAAAGTGAGCCATTTTTCTATCTTGCATCTTTTTTGCTAGTATATGTTGTGATTTTTGTGGGTTTTGGGCAGTGTGGCCCTCATCAAGTGGTATCAGAGTAGGAGTTCTTGAGCCTGTAACAGAGTGCCAAATGTGAGGCAATTGCAATAGGACCTATGAGTGTGGGTTGAGTTTGAGATGCCTCCAAGACTTTCCCAGTATGGCAAAGGTAGAGGCCATGGTGGTGGAGGAAGAGGTCCACCTAGAGATGAAATTAGAGCCCTTAGAAGGAAATTAGAAACCTTGCAACAAGAGGTTTGAAGAAGAGATGTGCAATGAGATAGAGATGGCGATGAAGATGAAACAAAAGAGGAAATGGAAGAGGAAGAGCAGGATCCAATGGATCTTGGAGAAAGAAGATTGATGTGAGCGATCTCAAGGATTGGGAAGAGACCTAAAATGGAGGTTTCAACTTTTAGTGGAAATATGAATTCTAAAGAATTGATTGATTGGATCAATGAAATGGAGGAATTTTTTGAGTTTTAGGAGATTGAATATCCTTATAGAGTGACATTTGCAAAGACAAAATTGAAAGGTCATGCTATTATATGGTGGAAATAGGTCCAGTTAGAAAGAGGAAGATAAGGGAAAGATAAAATTTCCAGATGGGACAAAATGGTGTCAAAATTGAAGAAACAATTTATTCCAGTTAATTATGAATTGGAGCTACTCAAGAAGATGCAGAGCTTGAGGCAAGGAACAAGGATAGTGAAATAATACACAGAGGAATTTCACAAGGCCCTGATTCAGACATGACATTCTGAGGGGAATAAGGAGAAAGTTGCTCATTATATTAATGGGTTGAAGCCAAGCATACAAGAAGAATTGGCACTAGTAAGAATGACCACCATTGAGGATGCTTATTAGTTTTCTCTAAAGGTTGAAGAATGGTTGAACAAGAGGTTTGAGAACAAACAACAAGGTGGAGGTCATGGAGGAAAGATCGGTGGATGGTCACATGGAGGTCGAAATGAAGATCAGAAGAAGGGTGAAGTGCCAATAGCAGCTAGAACTAGAAAGGAGATAACACCTACCATCCTCGTGATTAGAATAATGGAGACCAAAGAGGAAGGGGAAGATTTGGACAAGGATCAAGAAGAGGAGGCTTCCGTGGAACCTATTTCCAGTGTGGAGAAGAAGGACATAGAGTGTATGAATGTCCTCAACATCAAGGAAGGACAAATAGAAGACCTGAGGGTAATGTATGAGTTGCACATGTAGTTGAAGATGTTGAGTCTTCCCATTTTGAGGAGGAAGAAAGAGGAGAGGTTCTTGTTACTAGAAGAGCCTTGCTTAATGAGGAGAAGGAACCAACTCAAAGGAAGAATTTGTTTTGCACCAAATGTAAGTGTGAAGGTAAAGTTTGCAATGTTATTATTGATGGAGGTAGTATTGATAACCTTGTTTTAGAAGAAATGGTTAGTAAGTTGTGGTTGGAGAGAAGAAGGCATCCGAACACATACCAGATTGCTTGGTTGTAGAAGAACCATAAAGCCTTGGTAAATGAACAATGTATGGTAAAGTTCAAGATTAGAAATTACCATGATGAGGTATTGTGTGATATTATACCTATGGATGTTTTTCATTTGTTGTTAGGGAGACCATGGTAGTTTAATTGGTGAGCAGTACATGATGGACATGCCAACACCTATTTTTTGACAAAGGATGGGGTTCATCATAAGTTGAAGCCCTTGAAAGAGGCAGAGGAAAAGGTATGTAGTAATGCAATAATTTTTTTGGTTGATGGAAGAAAGTTCCTAGAAGGTATGAGGCATGAGCATATGTGTTTTTCATTGATCCCTAGAGTTGATAAAGAAGATACTACTGAGGTACTTGTAGAGGTTTCAGATTTGTTGAATGAGTTTCAAGCTATTATTTATGATAGCATGTACCTGAAGGTTTGCCTCCCGTAAGAAAGATTAGTCATTAGATGGACCTGATTCATGGAGCCAGTTTTCCAAATAAGGAAGCTCATCATATGACTCCAGTAGAGAGTGAAGAGTTTTACAAAAAGTACAAGAGTTGTTGCGGAAAGGATTGATTCGAGAGAGTTTGAGTCCATGTGCAATACTTGTAGTACTAGCACTAAAGAAGGATGGGGAATGGCAGATGTGTACAAATTCTAGAGTCATCAACAAGATCACCATCAAGTACATATTCCCCTTGCCAAGGATGGATGACATTATGGATTGTTTGAGTGGATTTGAGTACTTCACGAAGATAGACTTGAAGAGAAAATATCACCATATCCATATTAGAGAAGGAGATGAATGGAAGACAACCTTTAGAACCAAAGAGGGCTTGTACAAGTGGTTAGTCATACATTTTGGGCTAACCAATGCACCAAGCACATTTATGTGGCTTATGAATGAGGTATTAAAATAATTTTTAGAAAAAATTGTTATTGTTTATTTGGATGATATTCTAATTTTTAGTAAGATATTAGAGGAGCACCTGATGCATATCTGAAATTTTTTGAGAAGCTAAGGGAGGAGAAGCTGTTGATTAATTTGAAGAAATGTATTTTTTTGAAAAGGGAGTTGGTGTATTTGGGATTTGTTGTCTCAGTAGAGGGTCTTAAAATGGACCTAGAGAAGGTGAGAGCTATCATTGAATGGCCTACCTTGAGGAGTGTTACATAGGTAAGATCATTTCATGGTCTGAAAAGTTTTTACATAAAGTTTATTAAGAGTTTCAGTAGTATTTGTGCACCTCTAACTAAAGCAATGAAAGGGGATAGAAAAGAGTTTAAGTGGAATACAGGAGCAGCCAAAAGTTTTGATATGTTGAAGAAGAAAGTTATAGAGAAACCTGTTTTGGAACTTCCAAATTTCAATAAGGTTTTTCAGGTAGACTGTGATGCTAGTGACACTGCCATATGAGCTATTTTGAGTCAAGAAGGTAAGCCTATTGCCTATTTGAGTGAGAAGTTAAATGATGCTAAGAAGAAATATTCTATCTATGATCAATATTTTTATGCTATAGTTCAGGCTTTGAAGAAATTGAGACACTATTTTTGCAAAAGAATTTATTTTATATACTGATCACCAGGCTTTGTGGTATCTCAATAGTCAAGGAAAGTTGAATCAAAGGCACTTAAAATGGGTAATTTTTTGGAGAGTTATACTTTTGTTTTGAATCACAGGAGTGGAAGGTCAAACAAAGTTGCAGATGCCTTAAGTAGAAAGAAAAATTTGTTGATAGAAATGAATATAGAAGTTTTCGGGTTCAATGAACTCAAGAGTTTGTATTCAGTAGATCCAGACTTTACAGAAGCTTGGAAGGATTGTTTGGAACCTGTTACATTGGATAGGATGAGATGGTTGGAATTCTTAATACAAGATGGGGTGTTGTTTAGAGGAATCCAATTTTGCATTCCAAGGAGTTCTATGAGAGAACCTAATCAAGGAGAAGCATAGTGGAGGATTGGATGGACATTTTGGCCAAGATAAGACCATTGCTCTTTTTAGTGAGAACTATTATTGGCCATATTTACAATAAGATGTGAAGAAGTTTTTACAAAGTTTCAGATTATGTTAGATGGTGAAAGGAACAAGTCAAAATATTGGATTGTATCATCCATTACCTGTACCTAAGAGGCCATGGGAGGATATTAGCATGGATTTTTTTCTTGGCTTGCCAAGGACACAAAGAGGGCATGATTCCATATTTGTGGTGGTGGATAAATTTTCAAAGATGGAACATTTCATTCTATTTCATAAGACCAATGATGTTCTTCATGTTGCAGAGCTATTTTTCAGAGAGATGGTGAGACTACATGGTCTACCAAAGAGTATAGTTTCAGACAAAGATACCAAATTTGTTGGTTATTTCTGGAGGACATTATGGAAGAAGTTGAAGACATATTTGAAATTAATTTCTGCACACCATCCACAAATTAATGGACAAACAAAGGTGGTGAGTAAAAGTTTGGGTAACTTGCTAAGATGCTTAGTAGGAGATAAGCCTAAGGGATGGGATTTGATTATACCATAAGAAAAAATTTCTTATAATAATTCTATCAATAGGAGCACTGGTAAATCACCATTCTAGATTGTATATGGAAGTAGTCCAAGAACTGCTTCTGAACTAAGAAAGATGGCTAAGGGGGAGAAGAGTAGTGTTGAGGTTGAAGATTTTGCCGAGCACCTGAAGAATGTGCATGAAGAGGTGAAGAAACATATTAATAAGATGAAATCACAATATAAGGCTTAGGAAAATTAGAAAATGAGGTATAAGGAGTTCTAGGTAGGAGATGAAGTCATGGTTCATTTGTGAAAGGAATGGTTTCCAGTTGGTACATATAATAAGTTAAAGATGAAGAAGTTTGGACCATGCAAGATCCTAAAGAAGCATGATTCAGGAAATGCTTATGAGATAGAGTTCCCTAATGGAATAAAAATTTCTCCTATGTTCAACATTGTTGATTTGATATAATATCATAAAGGTGATATAGAGGAGGGGCTGATAAATGAACAGTTGAAAATTCCAACACCTACTTCAAAGAAGAAAGAGATAGAAGAAATCTTGGATAGCCATGTAGGTAGAAGCACGAGAAACAAACAATATGTAGAGTACTTGGTGAAATGGAGAGGAAGGCCTGTTAAAGACTCATCATGGTTGTTTGAGGCTAAGGTTAACTTTCTTGGTTTCCCTCTAACTCCTTGGAAGTGACAGGGTCACTTTTCAAATTACCCTAGGTGTCTAATGCAGGAGCATCCAATGGTGTAGGTAAATCTTGCATCACCCAAAATAAAATGTTTTCTTTATTTTATTTAGCTATTTTGAGTACCATGATGGCACTTGAGGGGTATAAGACTACTAGGCATCAAAAATAGTGAAAAAATGGGAACTTACTAATTTTAGTAAGTCGGCCTAAACGGGCTCATATGGACGTGAAAATTTACCCCAAGGAGTAGAGTAGAAAAAAAATTTCATTCATGAAAGAATCACCTCAATACCTTGCACAATTTGGGAGAAATTAAAATTTATGTCCTAGGAAATTTCTCCAATGCAGATTTCAATTTAGATATAAAACTTTAGAGGCCCCAAAATAGCTCAAAAAGTGGCCAAACCGACCCATGGTGGGTTTGCATGTTGTAGAGCTTGCCAAGAGCTTTCCAACAATATGCAATAATAACAAATTGGACACCTAGATCAAAAGTTATGGCCCCACAAAGTTGGTCCTCTAAAAAGGGAATTTCATAAAAAATCTTCCTAGGGCAGAAATCAAACATCACGACTTTTGGTGCGAAAACAAAAAGGGGAAATTTTCAATCTTTCTAGAACATTCTAGGGCGGTTATTGGGGAAAATAAAAAGGGTTAAGTGGGGGCTTTAGAAGGTTGCTTTGATAGTGCAGATTGTGGCTCTGAATAGTATATTTTCCTTTCAGAATTGATTTTGTTGTAATGAATCAAGCCCATGAGGTTGTAGCATGTAAGTTTTGAATGTATAATTTCATTTTTTGAAAATAATTGAAAGTGAGTCATTTTTTTGTCTCTCATCTTCTGTGTCGTATATGTTGTGATTTCTATGGGTTTTGGGCAGTGTGGCCCTCATCAAATCCAACCAAATCTGAGAAAATGAAAGACTAATATGATATGACTAGGGGGTTAGACTGTGAAAACAAAAACCAAAGAACATAAAATTCATAGAAAACTTGAGCAATCAATCAAGTTCAAAAGGTTCCCTAGTCTGAAGCAATTGTGTCACATGAAGGCACAGTTGCGGCTCGTGGTCAAAATTAGTTGCATCATTTCAGCTTGTAGTTGTGTCGTTCCATACCTGTAACCTAAAAAACTAAAAATTTCATACAAAAATCTATAAAAACTATCCTTCCATGTTAGGTTCACCAATGTAATCAGGAAATGAGATTAGGATTAGTGATAATAAACCATTAAAAAACAATCCTAATGATCTTAATCAAGTAATAAAGAACAAAGGAAGCATAAAACATAAAAAACTAAAACAACATTACCAAAGTCTTAAGCTTCCATTGATTCACCTCTATTACACTTCTCCATTTTGCTTTGATAGACCAATGCCCTCAGATTCATGTGTAAATGTAGCCTAAATGACAAGAAAAATATTGAAGTAGTTGTCTTAGCATCATTTACTTGCATAAACTAGATATCTCAAAATGACCATGAAAGGCATCTTTTATAGAAGAGCCAAATTTGAATGAATGGTCACAATTTTAAAGGATTAATCAAAGGTTGAGATTGATCGTGACAAGTGAGGATAAGAATGAGACTAAGAGAAGAACTAAGAAAATCACTTAGTTTGAATGGGCAAGTGAATAATTAAATAATCAAGATTAATTATTTAATTATAGCAGACAAGATAGTAATAATTAAATAAATTAGATTTATTTCATTATAGGAGACATGAGCATTAGTGACGTAATTAGATAAAATTTAATTAATCAAAAGATAAAATAGAATAATGGAAATGACTTAATTAAATAATTAAAATTATTTAATCAATAGGAGACTTATGGCATTAGACAATAACTAAATAATTAAAATTATTTAATTATTAAGTATGAAAGAGGATTTAATAAAGTCATAGGCCTAGGACAATTTTTAGTGTCTGCAAAGTCTATTGGCCTCAAAATTCAAATATGTATCATTTTATGATTGAATACAAGAAAATATTAAAGGTAAATGACATATAAGATATTGAAATGCACATACAATAACTTCACTTAAAACTAAGGGTTCTTTCTCCATAGATAGAGCTGAAGTAGAGTGCACCCTAGCTCCACTTGATTTTATTTTTTTATGTGCTTATGGAGGAATGTGGTTTCTTTTGAAACCAACAACATGATAATATGATAAAGATTATTGAGTGATCAAATGAATAGCATGAGGATATGTTGAAGATGGATTAAATAAAAAATTAAATAGCATAAGGGTATGATAATGGTGGATGCAATAGAAATTGTGGCAACATATAGATATGAAAATAGAATATATCCAAATGAGGTAAGAGGCCTCTAATTTATACAATTTCCATGAGGACAATAAAGGTCCAAGGTTCAATAGTTATTAGATGGTTAGGATTGATTAAGGATTAGGGATTAGATCAAAGTTGTAGTTATATGAAAGTGTCATATGAGTGATAAGGGATATGTTTAGGATTTGATTAGGGAATATCCTTATGCAAATGTTTGAGATTTTGAGATGTATTATGAAATGGATGGATGAGATGAAAATAAAGTTTGATTTTTGTGGCAAGTGTGAATCTAGAAAAGGTCTTCGTTAGTCACATGACTCTCAATAATTAATTAAATAATAATATTATTATTTAATTAGTTATTGGATAAGGGTGATGTGGAAGGATAAATTAAATAAATAAATAATTAATATTTATTTAATTAAAGTGGGTGATAAAGGTGAAAGATAAATTAATTAAAACCAAATAATAAATATTTATTTAATTAAAGTGGGGACAAAGGTAAAGGATAAATTAATTAATCAAATGACAAATATTTATTTAATTAATGGCTAGGATAGGGTAAATTCAAGTGAGGTTAGTTATGGTCAAATTTTAGGTGTCTATAATGACCATCAAATTTCACCTTAGAAGGTTATTGAAGAATCAATAACTTTACGTATCATCGCGAAATATGGAAAGTTTTTTATTAAATAATATTTAATTGATATAACAAATCTAGTTTGATAAAATACATTAATATTATTTTAGAGTTAAAAATATGTATTCCAAGCATATAACCATCAAACCTTAATGGTAGAGGATTTTAAAAAATTCCTAGATCTTAGATGAGTACTATTATTATTTTAATTCAATCTTTCCCATATACATTAGATAAAATGTTTCATTTGGTGACCAAAAAAATCTTATAACATCCTCCTAGGACATCCATTATTACATACTATGAAGGTCAACTTCTAGTTTGCATCAATGTGTAAAATTTTGGCATAATGAGAAGATTTTTGGAATTACTATAAATTTTAAACCATATAAGGAGCTTAAACCAATGGATATATAATAACTATATTTCACAAAATTATCCTCTAACCCAAGATTATATTAATTCACAAAGTGATGACTAGAGTCCACTTGATTTTACACCTTGAGGTGTTGGTGTATATCATGTTGGTCTTAAAACCCATGGGATTCCATCTCTCTACATGGATAAATCTATCTATGTTAAAAAATTTGAGATTTATAAACAAGAATTCTACATGTAAAAGTAATTTTGAAAGTGATAAGTCTACAAATAGATCACCGCCTCTTCCTAAACCATTATTCATAAAAATATCTGGTTCTAAAGACAAATTCATAAGAAAACTTGGATAGAAAGGTGCATGGCAAGGAAATAAAAATAATAATGATGTAGGTTTAAAAAACAATAAAACAATAAAGGCTAGATGACACCATGTGATAAGATATCAATTTGATGAAATGCCATTATGGTTAGAGGAATGAAAATAGAAAGGAAAATGACTTAAGAATCAACTAAGTATAGATCATATGAGGATTTTGTTCATTTATTACATGTGATATTGCTTATGAATATTCTTTTGGGTTGCTAATTGATTCTCCCTTTTAGAGTTCCATTACATTCTTAGAATTCATTCATTACCATATGATAACATATGTATTCTTATTTGTGATAAATTTTATATACAAAAATACATGCATATGAGCCTTAAACCTAACAAAGACCAAAATATGTGCATGGAAACTAACTTGTCTAAACTATAACATAACATCATTAAAACTATCACATATTATTTATGACACATTTTGAGTATTTTTTTACACACATTTCATTTATTACTACCTTAATTTTATATCGATAATATTCATGATTTATGATTCCCATTTTAAATATTAAATTGATTCATGATGCTTATCTATTCAAATTGGCACATTTTGAGACCATATGTGCACTAATATTTCACTTATTTTATTATTATTCCATGATGTTAATAATTTATTGTAAGTGTAGATGTCTAAATTTGGACACTTAATTTATCCAAATTCATCCCCTTTCATCTTATTTTCATTAATTAAGTAATACTACTATTATTTAATTAATAGCTTTAATTCTGCCAAATCCCTAAGGTATTTAATCAATAATACCTTGTCTCTTTAATCCTCCTTCCATCAATTGAATTAAATAAATATTCCATTTATTTAATTCCCTTCATGTCACATCCTCCATCATTTTTATCTTATCTTAATCCATCTTCTAATCTCATCATTAAGGTGTGCACATGCCTAATCCTTGATTAGGATGTGTCACATCCTCCAACTTTTGCAAGTTGGCCTTTAATCTCTCTTAGCCACCTAACCATCCTCTAATCCTTCACTAACTAGCCTAATCAACCTCTCAAGGAATTTTTAATTCCTTTTATCCTTCCAAGGAATATTAAATTCCTTTTCTCTTCCCCATGTCCTTTATGACATGTGTCCTTAATCAACCCTATTAAAGGCTTTCTCCTTTTGGACAAGGCATCTCCCTTCCCCATGTGAATTTTTAATTCACATTTAATCTCCCAATGCATTTAAAGAATTTTAAATTCCTTCCCTCTTCCCCATGAGAATATTTGAGGAATTTTTAATTCCTCACATGTCCTCTCACCCACATGGGGACAAGTACCTCCTTTATGAGGAGATCTTGTCCAATCCCAAGGTACTTTGTACCCCTCTCCATGTCATGTCCTCCTTCCACCTCATGTCCTCTTCACCTTTTAGGGCTATCTCACATGCCACATGTCAAGATGTGAGGGCTTGTGAGTTCTCAAATCACCTTAGCCCTACATCTTGATATTTGGTGGCTCAATCTTGGCCATTCATCTCCTCTAGGAATTCTCAAAAATCTTATAAATACCCCCTCTTTTCTCTCATTTTGGGGGAGATCATTTGTGCTAGCCAAACTCTTGCAGTTTTGTTTCTCAACCAACACTTAGCTATTTTCATATTTTCATCCACTTGCACTCATCCTCACAACATCATTTAGCTTGCATCTACTTGCCATCAAAGGAGCATACACATCCAAGATCGAAGGGCCAACCAAAGGATCGACTCGAAACAAGGTATAACATTCTGCTTGTTGCTTTTGTCTTGTTTTGTTTCCAACTTAGGCTAATCTTGAGGTGTAGGTTGTTTTAGTGTTTATTTGCACTCTTTCACTTGTTGCTTGCTTTCTAATGCTCACATTCAACCTATCACATTTCTGGCACACCCAGTGGGACCCACAAACGGGTCCATTTCTTTCACGTTTGCTATTTTTTGCATTTTTTCAGGTCCAGGTTACAGAGTGGCGGACCTGTCCTCCTACAATGGCAGACTGGTCCTAGAGTGGCAGACTTGTCCTGGGGTGGCGGGCTGGTCCTGACAAAGTGGCGGATCTGTCTTGGAGTGGCGGACCTGTCCTGCAGTGGCAGAGCTGTCCCAGTGCAGTGGCGAACCTGTCCCAGTGCAGTGGCGGACCTGTCCCAGTGCAGTGGCGGACCTGTCCTAATTCAGTGGCAGACTTGTCCTAATTCAGTGGCGGACCTGTCCTAACAGAGTGGTGGACCTATCCCTGCAAAGTGGCGGATCTGTCCCTGCAGAGTGCGGACCTGTCCTCCAGAAGGTAAAAATTTCAAGTTTTCCCGAATTGTCTTTTGGTAAAATAGGAACATAGTTTAATTAAAGGGGTGTCAATAAACCTTGCTTGGCGTGTTTGGGAAGGCTATTTGACGTATCCAATCCCCTTGCACCATTTGGTGATCCTGGGTGATGAGAAATCGTAGCTTTCCAAGTCCTTTTCAGTCACCCTTTTTCACTTTCTTAGTGGGACTTGCTTGGGGATTTCATCACCCCAAGGGACGATTCCAACCACGCGTATCAGCGGGGTATATAAAGGGGGGGAGCGAAAGTTGTACCTCAATCCAACCATGTTGTAATTGGCGAAGCATCGAGATGGCGTGAAGAGCTGGTCCGAGCCTTTAGTATCTCGCTAAGGTTCCCGACTCACGCTTGTAACGGGTTGGTGTTCACGGTTTGGGCCTCACGTACCGGGTGTATATCGAGGACTCCTTAGAAACCATGTGCATCCTAGAGTAGAAGACTTTGTTGACCATACCCGTTTCTATTAATCTTAGGGTTGTGCTGTTTGAATTGCCTTTCTCGTGCATAAACCAGTGATTATCAATTTGGCCAAGTCTTTTTATGATTTGGGTCCTTTGCCTTACCCATCCATCAAAAAATCAAGCTTAAGCTTATCCTTTGGCAAACCTGTCCTAGTGTAGTGCCAAACCTGTCCTTCTATAGTGCCAAACCTATCCTAGTGCAGTGCCAAACCTATCCTAGTGTAGCCAAACCTGTCCTTCTGTAGTGCCAAACCTGTCCTTCTGCAGTGCCAAACCTGTCTTTCGGCAGTGCCAAACCTATCCTTGTGCAGTGGCGGAACTGTCCTTGTGCAGTGGCGGACTTGTCCTTGTGCAGTGGTGGACCTGTCCCCGTGCTGTGGCGAACCTGTCTGTGTGCTGTGGCGGATCTGTCCTAGTGCAGTGGTGGACCTGTCCTTCTGCTCTTTCTTCCCAGGGCCGCCATTTCCACATCGTTTATCCGATTGACTCCATTCAAAGGTAGTTCCTCTTGTCTTTTCGTGCTCTTTCCGATGATATGTACCACTTCATACTTTTGAGAAGTTGGCCGGGGCACCTTTTTTCTTCACCATCTACCTCCTCGAGGGGGGTATACCCTACCATTCTCATCCGTTTACTCGTTCTGAGTAAACGTTCATCCATTTAACACATCCTTTCATCATTCTGAACTGTTGTTCTGTCATTTCGATCATCTGTTTACTCGTTCTGAGTAAACATTCACCCATTTAACATATCCTTTCATCATTCTGAACTGTCGTTCTGTCATTCCGATCATTCGTTTACTCGTTCTGAGTAAACGTTCACCCATTTAACATATCCTTTCATCATTCCGAACTCTCGTTCTATCATTTTGATCATCTGTTTACTCGTTCTGAGTAAACGTTCATCCATCTCACACCTCCTTTCATCATTTTGAACTCTCGTCCTATCATTCTAATCATTTGTTTGCTCATTCTGAGCGGACGTTCATCCATTTCTATCATCCATTCCTCCAATCAAATCATCCAAATCCCCTGAACTTCGTCTTGGGTTATTATCCAAATTGACTGAAGTGTCTGATCTGATCATCATCATTAACATCCACTTAGGATTGTCATCCATCCTAAGTTAATCATCATCGTCGGCCCAATCAATCCATTTTCAATCTCAAAGTGGATTCGGTTCCACAATCATCCATTCATCCTTTAATCTGATCAATCAGTATCCTAAGTCATCTAAGATAATCTCTGAACGGGATTTGTAGCCTCTTTCATCTGTCGATCTTATCAATCAATCATTGATCGATCTTATCCAATCCAATCCAATCCAATCCAATCGCATTCCTATCCAATCGCCTTTGACCCAATCAATCTACTTCCATCTCGAAGTAGATTCGGTGTCGTAATCATCCTTTGATAATCAAATCCGACCATGAAAATCAATCCCATCGTATCATCCAATCATCCTAATCTGAGCTTTAATCTAATCCCGATCTGAGCTTGTCCTAAATCCCAATTTGGGCTTTAGTCCATTTCCATCCAAAATCTTTATCCATCATCTTTATCCTTTTATCATCATGAATTCTTATCCTCCATCAATAGTGGTCAAGGGAAACCCTAATTACGTTGACGACGATAACGAAAGTCTTGTTGATCAAGAAGAATGTGACATAGATCCCCTTGACACTATCATTGCTAGTAAGTTTTCTCCACCCACATTCCAAAATCCAATCACCCCATCGAGTTATCCCATCATGTCTTCATCTATGCCTAATCACACTCCTTATGCTACCTTTGACAAGGGATGTCCATCATATCCATCATATCCTTCATCTACATCATCCCCTTATCCTAGTCTGCCGTCACAATACCCCTATCTCGATCCCCCATCCACATCCTCTTATCTCAATCCTTCATCCGCATATACCCACTACCCCGATCTCCCATACCAATTGCTCACCCTAATCATACATTCACATCTTCCTATCCTAGTCAAACACACCCACCAACTTACCCTAATCTGACATCTGCATCTCCCTATATTAATCCAACACCTGCATCTTCCCATCCTAATCCACCATCCCAATACCTTTATTACAACACGCCACCCATATCTTCTACCAACGATCCACCGTCCATGTCATCCTATCCTAATCCACCATCCCCATACCCTTACTACAATCCACCACCCACATCCTTGTGTCCTAATTCACCATGCCAATACCCCTATCTTAAACCTTCACCTAATCCCCCATCTATTCCTAGTCTTGCATCCAATCCCATTTCCCTATCTAATCCTAGCCCACCAATCCCTAGTCCTAATCCCTCACTAATCCACAAACCTTCATCCATTCCCACCTCGCCACCTCAACCTAGCATATTCAAGTTTCTCCAAGGACTTATAACAAAGGAGACATCTCCCACTCCACACATTGCAGTCGTGGAACCATGCCATCCCAACCCATCATCCATGGTCATTAGTGACGAGACCCTTCGCCATCCAACACCTATCATTGATGATACCATCACATCCTCTAAATCCACTGAGTCCCCATCTCCTACCATCACATCTACCAAATCCATTGAACACCCACCCCCTACTCCGAGAGTCGTCGAACCTATCGACGACACCCAAATCCAATCTAATTCTTCCACTCCTAGTACCCATTCCCAGGAATATTTTGAATCCTCCATCCTTCCATCTTACCCACTTGAAGAGTCCCCCCATGACTCCATTATCATGCCTCCCGCACACGATGAGTCATGCCAAGAGCCTAATCCAAAGCATGCCAACATATCCCCTCCTCCAGATCAAGATCCTACCATCCCATCTAGTCTACCGCAAGATCATAGTCCCCCATCCATTCCATCCCATGATCCTCTTGATATTCAAGATTCTACCACTCCATCTCCGTCTCCATTGCATGAGCCTGCTACCACAAAATCAGATCCTATCATATCCCCTACTACCACCCATCCAAATGCTGCTATCCCATCATCTCCTTCTCCGGATTCCCCATCATCGCCTAAAAATACTATCCCCACACCGCTTGCATATCCCCTTGGTACTCTCGCATTCTTCCATGGTGGCCTCCTTGCAGAAGAAAAACACAGTGTATATACCACCCATCATCCCCCACCCAATAATGGACTCGCATCATGTTTTTAGAATAACAAAAATCCTATCATGGATCAAATGCTCAAGAACATGAACTATCAAGGAAAAGGTCTAGGCCTTCATGAGCAAGGTATTTTAGAGCCCATCCAAGTCAAAGAACAAATTTGCATGCAAGGTCTTGGATCTATTCCCCAAGACTCACAATCTAAACACATTGGTACAACCTCTAGATGTCTTCAATGAGCCTTTTTCCAAAAGAAATGTCGGCTCTTCCCATCGCTCCACCAAATTATATGCTGCCATCCCTCCTCCTCTATCGTATCACCTCAAAACAACCGTCCATATTCCTCCTTCATCTGCTCCATCCATTTTGGGTCCTTACATCCCTCCATCCACCATCTCTCGTCCTTCATCTACTCTATCCATCTTGGGTCCGTATATCCCAAGATCACCTCCTCCATCTCATCCTTTCACCCGTCCAACACCTATCCATGTTATCCATCATAAACATCCCTCTCGCATATCCCATAATCAGGATCAACAAAGGCACATACCTAAACATCCCCCATCTCCACGTAATCCCCATACTCCTACCTCCATTGCTCCACATCGTCCATCTCCTCACACACATCCCATCACTAATAAATGCACTTTGGATGCTAACATAAAAATGCATAAATCCAAACATCCACATGAATCTAAAGCTCCCCATGTCCCCTCTATACGACATGTTGAAGAAAAGAAAAACAAAATCCCAAATCAAAATCAAATCTATAGCTCGCAAAGAGCTAGCAAAGCAAAAATCAAAACCATGTGGATCCCAAAGAAAAAAGATGCAATTCCATCAAATGAAAAATCTATAAGAACATCCAAAGTTGCTAATCCAAAAGCTAACCATACCCACCTTTCATCTCCTATTCTGTTTTGGGTCCCTATGTCCCAAAATTCACTATTCCATCTCCTCCATTATCCCCACATTCTCCATCCATTCATCCTTTTATCTTTTCACATCCATCACCACATGTGCCAATGTTGGTCTTGAACTCATATCCCCATCACGTATCCACCCCCTCATTCTATCCATACCATTTCCAACATCCCACCCATTATCCCCCATATCTTCCCCATCAAATCCATCTCATTCATCCTCTAGCATAATCCATTTATCCTAAGGTTGTACCAACATCCAATAGTCGGTTCGAACATGAGCTCTTAATACCTCATATGGAACTTGATGCTTGAGTCCTTCATCCATATCCTTATCGCCTGTCTTCTAAATCCACTTATTCGCCTCCCTATCCTTATCCATCTCCTTCTGCATGCTCTGCAAAAAGTTCAAAAATCCAAAAAAGTCAAAAAAGTCCAAAGAAAAAAATAAAAAATAAAATAAAATAAAAAAATAAAAAAATCAAACAGCAAAAAATAAAATAGTAAAGAGAAATAATTCGTCCAATGGTGAAAGCTTGGCAACCAAGCACCTTGGATAAGTACCATGATGAAAACCTGGCAAACAGGCGTCATGCGTAAATCCCTACCTACACTTGGGGGCAGCTTCCTGATTTGCATTCCTTCCATCCATCCACTATGCTTCCTGCTACGCTTTCGGCTATGCACCCATCTTCTTGCTATACATCATTTTCATTCATCCCCCCCATCCTATTGAGATTACACATCCTATTTGGCATATCTCATTTATCTCAATCCTTCCATCCTCCTTGTGATCTTGATAACAATGGGGCAAACATATAAGCATGCTTTGGACACCTCTTAGCATACATTCCCCTCATCTGCACACTATCCTAATCCTCATTCGCACTCGTCTATCTTCCTTCTCCACCTATCATGCTACCTTCCTATCCATGCCTACTTCTATCCCCCATTCCTATCTTCATCCATCTCACTCTTTTATCTTCCCATCCACTTGTCTTCCATCCTTCATGCCTCCTCACACATGACATATCTAGAGTGGGGGCATCTATCTTCCTTTGTAATGCAATCCTTGGAGACATCATTCATCCAGTCCAATCACATCCTTTCCATCTCCCCATCCTTATCTTCCTATCCATCCCTACCTCTATCCCGCATCCCTACCTCCATCCCCCTCCCTTTCATCCCCCATCCCTATCTCCCTACTTCATTTTTCTCTATCTCCATCCCATTTCATCATCCCTTGTCATTGGCCTCTGGTTATAGATTGCTCCCCATCCCCATCCTCATCCTCCTATCCATCCATCAAAACACTCCCTTTCATATCCCCATCTTTGTCTTCCTACCAATCCCTTGTGTTTTCCCGCCCTCGTCTTCTTATACATCCAAACCTTCCCCCATCCCATCTCTCCCATCCCCGATCTCCTCCCCCCATCTCCTCCCATCCCATCCCCCCCATCTCTCCCATCCCCCATCCCCTACCCCGGCATCCGCCCCCACTTTGCATCCGGCCCACCTCCCCCAGTCCTCCCTTCCCCGGCGACGAACCCGTCCACCTCCGGCGGCGGACCTATCCACCCCCGGTGGCGGACCCATCCACTGGCAGTGGCGGACTCGCTCGGCCGGTGGCGGACCCGTTCGGCGGCGGCGGCGGACCTACCACCCTGGCGGCGGACCCGTCCGCCTGCGGCGACAGACCGGTCCATGTGGCCGCCACCCCTTTTCCCCCCTCCAGCGCACAATCCAAGGCAGCCCATAAAAAAAATTTTCCTACCCATTTTTAATCCCGATGCCCTGGACAAAACCCATGTCTTGAAATTTTCAAAATTTATCGAAAAACCATATTTTTGGGGGTTTTGATTTTTGCACCAAAACTTCCAGAGGCCATAACTTTTGACTTGGGTGTCCGTTTGAGCTAAAATTTGACGGGTGGTTGCGTTATGAGATAACGAGTAGATTTCCAACTGGTTTCTTTGAAAGCCGTTGGAACCTGTTTTGACCCATTTTTGGGGCCTCAAACTTTCATCTTGACCCTAAAAATCCTAATTTAGTGTTTTTCTCCAGCATTTTGAATTTTTTTTTTCACTCATAACTCAAAATGCATATCCCGAATTTGGGATGTTAGTTGGCAATTCATCCTATCTCACCAATGGGTATTTCTTGGAAACAATTGGGACTCTCAAACATACGACCATGAAGTTTCCTAAAATGGCAATATTTGACAATTTTTGAAAATTGCCAAATTTGGAAAACTCTGATTGTCAACACTTTACGCCCTTTAAACCCTGGAACTTGGTGTATAATTCATCCCATCACATCCTTCAATCATTCTAGTTTTCAATCCAATCCTCATCTGAGCTTTAATCCTATCCCAATCTGAGCTTAACCAAACCCCTAATCTGAGCTTTCGTCCCTCTACAGTCTAGATCATTGGGTATCGAACAAAGTCTTAAGATCCCTCCCTCCATCTTCTTCAACTCTCATCTCAAACATTCATCACACATTTTAATTACACTTCATCAAACCTCCTATCATCTCAAACATTCATCAAACCTCCTTCTATCATTTCAAACTCTCATTCAATACTCTTGATCAATCATTTACTCAATCGTAATCTTCCACCTGTTCCCACCCTTCACCTTCTAGTTCCAAGAATCAGTCATCTCTCCATCTGGTCACCTTTTCCTTACCCAAATCCTTATCCCTCTATCCAATCCACCCAAACAATCCTTTTCCTCCCCCCACCCTCTCCCTTCATCCCATCTCATAATCCCTTGTCATTGGTATCTAGCTATAGGCTTTTCCCCACGCAATCCAATGTCATCTATCTTATCGCCATCACTTCTACTTCTTTTGCACATCTTTTCAATCTCCTATCCTTTTTCATCATTCATCTATTCGTCATCTCATCCTCCCAATTCATCTTTTGATGATTTGAATAACTATCCCATCCCTGAGCTTTGTCTGGTCACTATCTTCCAATCCAATCCAACTGGTCTATCTTGTCCCATCGTGTCGGTCCAATCATTTTAGCCCCTTATCTAGGGTTATCTCATCATCTTTCATCCATCGCTTGTCTTTCACCTTCTGTCAAACTATGTTGCCTCTGCACTTTCACGTAGGCAAGGTCGATCATTTGATCCACCCCCAGGGTTACATCCATCATCGGTCTATATTTGTCCACTTTTCTCCTGGTCTCCATCCTATCTTGGTCATCCATCAAAATCTCCATCATGGTCTGTCATCAGCCTTTTGTCGAACTACGAGGGCTCTGCGCTTCCATGTAGGAAATGCTAATCTTTGATCGGCCCCCGAGCCCCTAGGTCGCTAGGATGTGTTAGTCTCATGTCTTGTGTCATGTCTCTTGTGTCGTGTCGTCAAGCTACACCCTTATCTAGCTAGATCTTAACAAACAAGATCCACTTGTACCATCAGATCCATTCAGTTCTGAATATCTTGCGTCATATCAATCTTTTAATTTAGTATCCATCATCGGTCTCAACAGGATGCATCCTTCCTAACAGACCTCATCAATCCCATCCATCCCCTTGATTGATCCTATGGCAAAGGACATTTGAAAATCTTTTAATTCTTTTGGCTTTTGTTTATCATTTGAGCTCCCTATCATCACTTGTCATGGTTGCCTTGATCCATCATATCATGGTGTGCTTTGACTAGTCAACATAGGGGTGTATCTTGATCTTTTCTTTGTCTTCTCGATTGTCCCACGTAGTACCCACCAAGATCCCCAAGGTCTTGTGTTACGTTGGGACATCCTTGTGTGCTTGTGGTTATCCCAATACCTGGCCCGACCAAGGTCACCATGACTTTGGGGTGTTGGGATAGCCTTCTTGCTTGTTATGTTTGTTTTATGCATTAGACACTAACCCGCCTTGGTTCTTCATACCTTGGCGTCTTGTGTCTTATGCTATAGCAAAAATCAGTGCTCCGACGATGGAAAATTGCATTTGGATTTCATTTCCTCTTCATCCTCTCGTCTATCAAAATCTCCCCCATCCATTCATCTTTCATCACGCTCCCCTCCCAGTCTTCCATCACATTGCATCATCTTCTTCCACCCCCCTTGCATCATCTCATCCATTTCGAGAGCCCACCCGTGTTCTCTTGAACCCACATGTCCTCTCGAGGGGGCATACTTCATCCCTAATTTTCATCATTTTCTTTTTCCCTTCCTAATCACTCCTTTGAATGACTGGGGCATCTTTTCCAATCTAACCATCTTCTTCTAGGTTCTATGTTTTAATATTCTTTGAAATGATGCTACTTCGTAACACCATCTCAAAGAGGGGAAAAATGTAGATGTCTAAATTTGGACTTGTTTGTCAAATTCATCCCTTTAGATCTTATTTTAGTTGATTAAATAATGCTACTATTATTTAATTAATGGCTAATTCTGCCAAATCCCTAAGGTATTTAATCAATAATACCTTGTCTCTTTAATCCTCCTTCCATCAATTGAATTAAATAAATATTCCATTTATTTAATTCCCTTCATGTCACATCCTCCATCATTTTTATCTTATCTTAATCCATCTTCTAATCTCATCATTAAGGTGTGCATATGCCTAATCCTTGATTAGGATGTGTCACATCCTCCAACTTTTGCAAGTTGGCCTTTAATCTCTCTTAGCCACCTAACCATCCTCTAATCCTTCACTAACTAGCCTAATCAACCTCTCAAGGAATTTTTAATTCCTTTTATCCTTCCAAGGAATATTAAATTCCTTTTCTCTTCCCCATGTCCTTTATGACATGTGTCATTAGTCAACCCTATTAAAGGGATGTGTACATGCCTAATCCTTGATTAGGATGTGTCAAATCCTCCAACTTTTGCAAGTTGGCCTCTAATCTCTCTTAGCCACCTAACCCTCCTCTAATCCTTCATTAGCTAGCATAATCAACCTCTCAAGGAATTTTAATTCTTTTTATCCTTCCAAGGAATATTAAATTCCTTTGTCTTCCCCATGTCCTTTATGACATGTGTCCTAGTCAACCTTTATTAAAGGCTTTCTCCTCATGTCCACTTCACCTTTAGGCTATCTCAATATGTTACATGTCAAGATGTGAGGGCTTGTGAGTTCTCAACTCACCTTAGCCCTCACATCTTGATATATTTGGTGGCTCAATCTTGGCCATCCATCTCTAGAAATTTCAAAACTTGTATAAATACCCCCTCTTTCTCTCATTTTGGGGAGATCATTTGTATAGCTAAACTCTTGCAGTTTTGTTTCTCAACCAACACTGCTATTTTCTACAAGCCATCCACTCTGCAATCATCCTCACAACATCATTTAGCTTGCATCTACTTTCCATCAAAGGAGCATACACATCCAAGATCGAAGGGCCAACCAAAGGATCGACTCGAAACAAGGTATAACATTCCGCTTGTTGCTTTTGTCTTGTTTTGTTTCCAACTTAGGCTAATCTTGAGGTGTAGGTTGTTTTAGTGTTTATTTGCACTCTTTCACTTGTTGCTTTCTTTCTAACACTCACATTCGACCTATCACAGTAAGATCAATCATGAAAATTATAAAAAAATGGCAAAAATTATTGCACAAATGATTGTTGTTGCACCAAAAGATCAACCTGTTAATGCCTGATACAACCACTAGAGTTAATGAATCCAAAGGAGGTGGTTAAGCCATGTCATGAACTTGACCACTACATTGCACAACACAAGGAGACCAAGGGCACACACCTTGCAACAATCCCTAGCATAAGCAAGGGGTTTGAACTCATGACCCAAGCTCTACTACCAATTGTTGCATAGATGGTTGTCATTGCACTAAAAGATTGACCTGTTAATGCTCGATACAACCACAAAAGTTGATGAATCCATGAGAGATGGTTAAGCCATGTCACAAACCTGAGCAATGTTTTACATAGCATAAGGAGACCAAGGGCACAAACCTCGCAACAAGAATAAAACATAAATTCCATGTGTCTTCATAATAACACCATTACTCATTTTTTCGTGCATGCTTATCTATTGATACAATCACCTACTACTAATTATCACATGATTCTTACCAAGATAATAAAGGTCATCTTATCTCATTAAATAGATATTTGAACATTGCTTATTATTAGTGTGTTAAGTTTAACATAGGGATAATTAGGTTTTCCCATAGGGTAGTTGTTCACCTGTCATATATTTCATACCTTTATAAGGAACTATTGTAAATTATGTAAATTATCTCTTCTCAATATTTTCATGTATGGTGAAATAGCCTTGTGTTGCTTCTCTTGTCTATGAAGATTTATTTATAGGTTGTGCTCTTGGGAGGTGGTTGACACTAACATGGTATCAGAGCTTAATGATCCACCTTCATTAAGTACTTCCATCATTCCTAAGCAATAGTATTATCATTGTCTTCCTGATTGGGATTCATATTTTTCGGACATTGGTTCATTGTTCATGGAATCTCACATTTCATACTTGGAAGATGATGCAATGCTATGACCACAACCAACTCTACTCACTTTATTCTTAACAAAAAAAAATCAATTCATCAAACTGAAATTTCCCTTTGAGGCAATCAACTTACAAACAAATCTCCTTTACTAGGGAACTTTTATTTTACATCTCACAGGCCCATAACTGGGTTCTCCTCACCTTTAGACTCCTTAAAAACTCTAATCTAGTCAACAAAAACACTTACCAAGGTCAGACCTTTCACCCATTTACCAAACATACATTGAATGCCAATTTTCCTTGTAGCCATGCACCTCCAAACTGTCAGACATAATTTTTATTACAGACCTCCATTCAAGACTATGGAAGGCTTTCTAGACACCATTTTAGTCATTTTGAAACATGTCAAAGTATGAGACAATTTTGTTTTGTAACAACACCACAAAATGGTTACTGTCCTACCATGACTAGGTCTAAATTAGGCCACACCAATTACCAACTCCAAGATATCCTTCACAAAGACCAACAAACTCCATTCAAGTATGATCAACATGTGACAACAGACTATATCAATGATGACAACCATTTAAGAGACAAAATTCTAAAGCTTAGATTTAAGCCAATCATTCATAAGGGTTTATTGAAAGTGTGCAACCAACCCCTCAAACCACCTTTCCAAAGAATCTAGCATGTTCAAATATGTCTACAAATACTAAACAAACCCTCTCCCATGCATATCTCATGCTACTTTAATAAAACTCCTGTCTTGAACCTTCATTTCTTACTCAAATCCATGACTGTCATAACTCTATGATAACATGGCAGTATATAGACAATTTATTCAAAGCTTACAATTCGTCAATCTTGTTCTAGGAAGGAATCACAACACCTTTTAATAACCATTTCAAACAATAATTCCTAATTAGAATGCCCATTGCAACAACAAAACCCTAAACTTCACTGTAATCTACCTTTACCTGTCTTCCAGAGAAAACACAGTCATAACCATTTGAAAGCTGCATGCTTCAATATAGATCATTTTGTCAAAAACCAAACTGAAAAAGGACCCCATACACCTTGAAATTTTTTTCAAACACTTCCCATTATGATGGATATTAAATTCAACAACAAAACATCAAAAACTCACTGTCCACTGTGATCTTTCCAGATTTTCACACAATTCTCAGTCTAGGGCATCAACTTTTATTAGCCTAATCACTATCTTTTGATCTGAAAACTTGGAATGTAAAAGTATATAGTGAAAGGAGCCTCACCTCCAATTTCTATCATTTTACACTAGTTAGATCAGGAGTTTCTTAATTTTGTTAATCCACTATTTAACCTAGGAGGGTTTTTGACTCGTCTGCAATAAAAACACAATATCTTTATCCACATTTGATGAAAATAAATGAAACAAGTTACAAAATGAAGTAGACTCATGTATTTATCTTTCCCAATGACTTCTCCTTAAGAATATGATTGCACAAGGCCATACAGTGCTCTGCAAGATCCATTTACCAGTCAAAAACAATGAACATGAATATGGATTATTATTATAGTTATTTTGTTGTCTAGTCCACCTCAACCGATCTATATTAAACCTGAACAATTTATCTGACCTCACTCCTCACCTTGAACTGCAACACCCACCATGGTGCTGATCCAGACTGACGAACAACGATCTGTCCCATTTGATCCACAAATATCATGTCTGTCAATGATCCTATCCAAATATCCACCAAAATGACTTGAAGACACTGAGATCCTGATGATTGATCCCACAACCCTAAAAACTATCTTACATCATCTCCCATGTGATAATGTAGTCCATCAGGTGCTCCTGCACCAAAAGACACATTTGAGGGATTAATTTTCCTATTTGATGATAGTTGTGGTACAACTGTTGTCACTCCATCTCTGTCTTTGGAGAATGTTCAAAATTAGTTTCCAATGGTACCTTGTTTTTCACTTCCTATTGTGATTGGGCATGTTCATGATTGGTTCATGGCATCATCTTCTAAGGTCTTGGCAATACATGAGCATATTTCAGAGACATTTTCATCCTACATTTGGATTTCACTTGCTAATTCCTATCCAGAATGGGAAGTATACCTGCATTTGTATTTAGTTTTGTTTCTTAAAAAAGGGAGACAAGTTGTTTGTCAACATTAGAATATGTTATGTGTACGGTCGAACCCACTCTTTCACATGCTCTAAGAACACACACACTCCTTTTCAAATTTTATGCTTTGTAGCTTGATGAATCAACCTGGTGGGGGCCCCTTCAGGGCTCCCCCACCTATGAACTCTACTATCTCCAAGAATGGCATGTCGTCTCTGCCTAGGGGAACTAAAATTAGACCTGGTAATTCACATGCTTCCTCACCTAGGGGTTTGAAAAAGTTTGTTTCTTCTCCTGGAGGAAGGACATTTTGTTAACTGGTGAAACTTCTGCCTATAACATGGAAAAGCTCATTGGAGGTAAGGGGTTGTCTAAGATGCCTCAGAAATCCTTTTCTACTTTTTATACTATTACGGGGGATGAAATGGACATCCTAGATGCAATCATGAATGATTCCTTGGAGGGTTTGAAGCTATCCTTGGTTGGGAAGTTCTTCATTGGTCGTCCAAATATTGACCAGGTACGCAAGTGGGCCACTAACACTTGGAATCTCAAGCATTAGGGGAAATTTATATAAAAAATGGACCTACTAAGGAACTCTAAAAAAGAAAAAATTGTCTCATAATACAAATTATTTAAATATAAAATATATAAATTACTTAACTACATGAGTTAAGTGGGGACACACGTTTCTATTATAATTCCTTAAAAAATTCATTTTTTAAAAGTGGTAACATATATTTCCATTATAATTTATTAAAAAAATCAAGTTCACTTCATTATTTATTTTTTATTTAAAAACTCTTCAACTCAAGTTTGGAAACTTATATTTCTATTATAATTTATTAAAAAAGTCGAGTTCACTTTCTTTTCTTGATTATTTGT
This sequence comes from Sequoia sempervirens, assembly GCA_007258455.2. NCBI lineage: Eukaryota > Viridiplantae > Streptophyta > Pinopsida > Cupressales > Cupressaceae > Sequoia > Sequoia sempervirens. Next base: position 581,690,479 of record VDFB02270651.1, on the reverse strand, counting down.
TTTTTTTAATTATTTAAAAAGTGGCAAAGTAAAAGATAATGAAAATTAGCAAAAAAGAAAGTAATCTTTTAAACGGTCTTTATTTCAAAAAATTAAAATATATTTAAAAAATATATATTTTAAAGTTTAAAATATATTTTAAAAAATAAAAATAAAAATATATTTAAAAGTATAAAATATATTTAAAAAAATTAAAATAATAAGGGGGCCCACTAAATGTGAGCGCTCCCCATTAAAAGGAGTGCTTAGATAAAGTGAGCACACCCTTATAAAAGGCCACTGAAAAATTTTAAATAATAAAAATTTTATATTAGAATATTTAGATGCTAAACATTTAAATAGTAGAATATTTGGAATTATTAAAAATAATTAAAGATAATAAAATTTTATATTAAAATATTTAGATGCTAAACATTTAAATATTAGAATATTTGAAATTATTAAAAATAATTAAAGAAATTTTTTATTTTTGCAACACTTTATAAATGATTTTTATGATTTTTTAATGCTTTTAAAAATGTTTTTTATATTTTTTTCTTAAAGAATTTTTTTTTTTTGAAAATATAAAAAATTCTATAATAGAACTTAACAGAACTTCAGAATATAAATCTAAAAAACAAAAAGAATATTTTATATTTAGAAAGATGAATGAGATAGAATAGGATATGTAGAGTTAAATTACCCATCATGAGTTAATTTATAAGATTTTAGAAAGTTTTATTTTATAAAATAAATAATTTTATTTTTATTTTGGATGATGTCACCGTACAAGTTGATGTCATCTTTTAGTTGATTTTTAATAACTTAAAAAGCTAATGATGTCATCCTTAGGAGGCTCATTTTTTATGTAAATTTCCCCTAATGGGTAGTGTTTCTATAATGTAAAGGTATTTTTTTGTTTACCTTTGTTATCCCTAAGGATATGATTAAGGTACTCATGGGGGACCCACGAGCCTTTATAGAAGTTTCAAGAATATCTTGTCCTTGTGTAAGTGGAAACTAGGGTTTGATGCCTTTGCTAACTTGGGGAAAGTCACTTCCACTTGGGTTAGGCTTCCTGGCTTGCCTTTGGAATTCTAGCACCAGAATATTTTTAAGGGGATTTTTTATTCCTTTGGAACTTTAGTTACGGTGGATAAACTGACACTTCTTAAGTACCATTTGGTTTATGCTAGGATGTGTGTAAATGTGGTTGTTAACATAGTTCTTCCCACCTCTGTGACCTTAAAATCAAAATTTGGAAGATGGGTTCAACTGTTGGAGTATGAAAAAGCTATGGTCTTTTTCCAAGGGTGCAATAAATTTGGGAATTTGCAGGATGCATGCAACCAAGTCCCTTTGGATTCTGGAATGCCCCAAATCGAAACACAACGGAGCTCCCCTTTGAAGTATGTCACTCCTATGAAATTAATAAAGGAGCATGGTTGTCCAACTCCTAACAAAGGTTTGTTGCTCTCAGATATGCAAAAGCCTCATCTTCAAGAAGTGCAATATACAAATGACCTATCCTTGAAAGAAGATGCTCTTACGAAGAGTGTGGGTGGGATTTCTTTGGAGGAAACAGTGAATGGGTTTTTCTCCCCACCCTTAGGGGAAAAGCTTCTTGAATCAAGAAATGAAATGGGGGATAATATTTTTTCTCAAGATTTAGTGGGTGGAGAATGGCCTAATGAGCCTCCTAAGCAAAGAGAGATTATCGGCCAAATGGAAAAGCCTCTAACGCCTTCCCCTGAGCTCTGTTCATCAAAACTAAAGTTGGGGGATGGCTATACACCAAAAGGTAATACTAAGAAGGAAAGTGATGTAGAGTAGGGTGAAGGTCTTCAATCCAATCAAACATAAAAAATATTTCAACTTAGAAAACCTTAACTTGGCTCTTTACTCACCAATTCCTCAAACTACCTTGTAGCATTCCAAACAGTGAAATTTCAACATAACTTTCAAAAGAGATTTCAAACCCAAAAATGAATTGTCATTCTAGCTACCCTTTATAACCTTCTCTAACATACCCAAAAAGGAGATAGGGTTTTTTTTGTAACAACACCCTCTAAAATCTGCTACTACACTACAATTAGGCTCAAGTGGCCCTATTTTACAAAGCAACTACAAGGTAAACCTTCTCCCAATCACAAATCCTTGTTCCATGACTTGAACCAGGTCACATAAGGTCTGAACCAATGGTTTTTGTCAATTGAAAAAACCACATATTCACCCAACTTCAAAACCCAACTTAGGCCTATTTAGGTTTGCTTTATAAGGAAAAATGATATCTTATTCCCACACCAAAAAAATCCATTCTAAGAATTTGACCACATCAAATTAGGTTTTCATATTCATTTCTCATCATTAAAAATGGTCTCCTAACAATACTTCATCAAAACCCTACCTCTAGGCATCACTTTTGCTTAAAACCATGAAGAAAACTAACTAGGCCATCACCCAAACTTTAACAAACTACCTTCCCTACTCCTTCCAACCATACAAACATGAAAGGTAAACTATCTAACACCATTTCATTGATTTTCAAAGGTTTTTACTAGTGGAATGGTCTTTTATTCCATTTTTACTCTCAAAACCCCAAAAACTAGGGTTACAAAATAGTTTTCAGAAAAATGGGTTTAACTCACACAAACGTTGATGAAATCAATCCCAACAAGATTCAAATGAAATATATTTCACTCCTTCAACCATTCCAATGCATAAATGCTCATCCTTAAGCCGTACAAGGTCGTACAATATGCTAGAGCAGCAAGTTTTCAATATAAAATGTAGGAAATCAGAGTATATGTATTTCAAATTCCAAATTTTACATCAACCAACCATGCCACAATCTACAAAAAAAAATTTACACACATCCAAACCTCCTGAACTGAAAACAACTGACTTCTCACATTATTTCCACCTTTTGACCCTTCATATTCCCATTTTTTCCTTTTTGCACTATGACAACATTTGCAAGATTTTACAAAATTTGCAAAATTGACCTCATATGACTCTAATCACCTAGAAGCATTAGAAATGGTCTCAATATACCTTATTTCACACAAAAACATAACTACACTAAACCAAACCAACACTTAGCAACTTTTGCAACATTGTTTTGGTGAAATGACAACATTTCACACCCAAACACTTAATGACTAAAAAACATGACAAAACATATCAATTGGTCTTAAAAAGACATTATTACACCAAGTATGACTCAAAACACCCAAAAACCTAACATGTGACCATATTTTCAAAAGTTGACTAGGTGCCCCTACACCATACACCCAAACAGAAAAAGGACTCAAGTCCCTTTGAGGACTGTGCTGCAATAATGGATTCAAGTTTGTTCATGTCATCTCCTGATTTGCAAGTGGCATCTCCATTTGGCAACTCCTTCCACTAAGTCAAGTATTGAAAACATGCAGTCCCTTTCTTGTGACTGGTTCTTCACTTGAAACTATTGTCCTTCACTTGATGGGTGATCCTTCATCTGTGCTACATCTGGAAATATTGTCAAAGTGGCTTCTTTATTTGCTACCACACCTCCTTGTTCCTTGTAATGTATTGTCTTCTTCTTTACTCTCCTTGTGTGCTTAGATTTTTCCACATTTCTTTGTAACTCACCTTTCATCTCTTTACCATTGCCTTTCATATCTTCCACGTATTGTGGTGCACCTAATATTGTTGCTTCATCATGCCAACTAACTTCTAAGATAAAAGAACATGATCATCATCTTCTTGTGCAAACAATGAATGCAATACCTCTTTTACCTTTGCAGAAATATGCTCCTTAAGACAATCTTGAACTTCTAAAATAAATTCATCATTGACCTTCTCAATATCAAATTTTGTTATTAACTCATTATCATATTCCTCCAATTTCAATTCACTCTTCAATTCTACTATTTTGATACCCTCAAGGGTAGGAGTGGTTGCAAACTCCATAAGCTCCTCTTCCTTTATCCTTACAAACTCTTTCCTACCTAAAATTATCACCTTGGCTGACTTAGGTTGTCCCTTATCATCTTCTATCAATGGAGTAAATGTATAAGAGATTCCATCCTTTTGTATCTCATAAGTGTTGTTTCTACCATCATACAAGGCATGTCTATAAAACTACCATGGTCTCCCTAGCAAAAAATGGCACACATCCATAGGAAACACATCACATAGAATCTTATCCTTGTACCCACCTATATTGAATTCAACCCAAGCTTGTTCATTTACCAAAACAGATTGACCCTCATTCAGCCAAGATATTTTATAAAGGGTATCATGTGGTATCTTTTCCAACTTAAGTTTGTAAACCATTTCAATGGACACCATATTATCAGTACTCCCCGAATTAACGAAAACCTTACAAACCTTTCCCATGCACTTGCAAGTTGTCTTGAAAATTGTTCTTCTTTGTGATGTCTCCTTCTTCTTGGATTCTTTGATGAGTGTTCTTCTGACTATTAATGATTTCCCAACTTCTGGAGCAACATATTGCATTGGAGAGTTTACACTCTCATTATCATCTTCTTGCACCAATTGAACTCTCTTTTCACCACCATGTGAAGTAGAAGGATATTTCTCCGAGCACTTCCATGCTTGATGACCAAATTGATTGCAATGATAACATCTTCCAAAAAAGGTATTTGAACCTCTACCTTGTCCACCAAATCTTCCTCTAAACCCTGATCCACTACCTCTTAATCCACCTCTTGCATCAACAACTTGTTCTTGACCTTTACTTGCATCTTCTTGGTACTCATAGGTTTGCCTTGAGTTGGAAAGTGAACCTGTACCTCTAGAGGTGCTTCCTCTACCTCTACCTTGTCTCTCTTTCCTTCTCTTCAACTTTTCTTCTACCCTAGCAACCAACTGAAAACATTCTTCAACTGTCCCAGGAGTGGAAAGACTCAATCCATCTTGAATTTTAAATCTCAATCCATTCATATACCTTGTTATCTTCTCAGCTTCATCTTCAACATGACTTGCTCTAATCCTCAATTTATGAGACTCCTCTGTATAGGTCATGACATCCATTTCCTTTTTCTTTAGGTTTTGTAGCTTTCTAAAAGTATGAATTGCATAGTCACCTAGCAAGAATTGACTCTTTACATTTGACACCATCCTATCTCATGAATTCATTTTTTCTTTTCCCTTTTTCAATCTCTCCTCTTACACATAATTCCACTAGGTTAGGGCAGGGCCTTTCAACTTAGTCTTAGCAAACTTTACTTTTTGATCATCTGCTACCTCCTTATACTCAAAGTAATTGTCCAGTGCATCAACCCAATCTAACACTTCTTCTGCATCCAAATTTCCACTATACATTGGAAATTCCATTTTCACCTCAAAAGCATCTCCTTTGATATCCTTTAGCATCCTAACCATCCTTCTTTCGTCAGGGTCCAACTCATCATCACCTTGGACTCCTATATGAGGGTTTTTATTCTCACCCTCTTCCCCTTCCTCTCGTTCACTTTCCTCTTCAGTGGCCTTACCTATTCTTTGATTTGTTTCCAATGTTTCAATTCTAGCCAAAAATTATTCTTGATACTCCATCATCCTTATTTCTCTAGCAATGATTGCACTACCTTTAGGAGACATCTTGTCCTTCAATTTGTAATTTTTCCCTCTTCAAACTTCAACCTTTCTCCTTCAAAAGATCAAAACCTATGCTATGATACCAGTTTGATGTAGAGTAGGGTGGAGGTCTTTAATCCAATCAAACTTAAACAATCTTTCAACTTAGAAAACCCTAACTTGGCTCTTTACTCACCAATTCCTCAAATTGCCTTGTAGCATTCCAAACAATGAAATTTCAACATAACTTTCAAAAGAGATTTCAAACCCAAAAATGAATTGTCATTCCAAATACCCTTTATGGCCTTCTCTAACATACCAGAAAAAGATATAAGGTTGTTTTGTAACAACACCCTCAAAAATCTGCTGCTACACTACAATTAAGCTTAAGTAGCCCTATTTTACAAATCAACTACAAGGTAAACCTTCTCTCAATCACAAATCCCTATTCCATGAATTGAACCAGGTCACATAAGGTTTGAACCAATGGTTTTTTTCAATTTAAAAACCCACATATTTACCCAACTTCAAAACCCCACTTAGGCCTATTTAGGCTTGCTTTGCAAGGAAAAAAAGGATATCTTATTCCCACACCAAAAAAATCCATTATAAGACTTTGAACACATCAAATTAGGTCTGCATATTCATTTCTTATCATTACAAATGGTCTCCTAACAATACTTCAACAAAACCCTACCTCTAGGCATCACTTCTGCTTAAAACCATGAAGAAAACTAATTAGGGAATCACCCAAACTTTAACAAAATACCTTCCCTACTCCTACCAACCATAAAAAAACATTAAAATTAAACTATCTAACACCATTGAACTGATTTTCAAAGGTTTTTACTAGTGGAATGGTCTTTTATTCCATTTTTACTCTCAAAACCTCCAAAATTAGGGTTACAAAACTATTTTTGGAAAAATAGCTTTAACTCACACAAACGTTGATGAAATCAAGCCCAACAAGATTCAAATGAAATATATTTCACTCCTTCAACCATTACAATGCATAAATGCTCATCCTCAAGCCGTATAAGGCCATATAGTACATTGGAGCAACAAGTTTTCAATGTAAAATGTAGGAAATCAGAGTATATGTATTTTGAATTCAAATTTTTACATCAACCAACCATGCCACAATCTACAAAAAGTATTTTTAAACACATTCCAACCTCCTGAACTGAAAACAACTGACTTCTCACATTATTTCCACCTTTTGACCCTTCATATTCCCATTTTTACCTTTTTGCACTATGACAACATTTGCAAGATTTTACAACATTTTCAAAATTGACCCCATATGACTCTAATCACCTAGAAGCATTAAAATTGGTCTCAATAGACCTTATTGCACACAAAAACATGACTACACCAAACCAAACCAACACTTAGCAACTTTTGCAACATTGTTTTGGAAATATGACAACTTTTTGCACCCTATCACCTAATGACTAAAAAACATGACAAAAATATCAAGCGGTCTTAAAAGAACTTAGTACACCATGTATGAATCAAAACACCTAGAAACATAACATGTGACCATATTTTCAAAAGTTGACTAGGTGCCCCTACACCAGAAAGTCAAGATGGAACTAGGAAAAGCATGATAAACTCTTGTTCTCCTCAAAAAGATGGTGTGGTAGATGAAGAATGGATAAATACAAAATCAAGGAAAAAGAAAAAACCAAATGTAGGAGGAAACAACAAAGTTCAAAGACCTCAAATAAAATAATCATTAATTAAAGAAACAAGAAGAGATGTGGCTGCAGGCAAGCAATGAACTCTTGGCTCTTTGAAAGGGAGTAAATAAAAAAAGAAGGGAGTTTAATCTCCCACTTTGAGTGGTATAAGTTGATACTACTTTCTATCTCATTTCAATAAGTATTCTATCTTGGAATGTGAGGGGACTTAATGGCCCCTATAAACAACATCTGTTGAAGGCTTGCTTGGCTAATGTTAAACCAGATATCTTAATGATCCAGGAAACTAAAATGAAAAGAGAAAGCTTTGAGAAAGTTATAAAATGGATTTGTCCTGGTGCTGGTTTTGAAGTCAGTGAGGTTGAGGGTTCCTCAAGAGGGATTATGACTTGCTGGAACTCCCCAAGGCTTGTGTGAAGGTTGAATTTAAATAATAAAAATAGCCTCTTAGTTAGTTTGGAAGACAACATTACCTTAGGCAAATGGAATATGGTCAACATCTATGGTCCCAATTCGAGACTAGCCGACATGCTTGATTTATGGAATATGTTGGATGGAATCATTTCCAATAGAAAAAGATGAGATGTGGATGTTGGGTGGGGATTTTAACTCCCTATTATACCCATTAGAAAAAAGTGGAGGCCTAACTGGTTTTTCTGACAACATGATGGACCTTTTAGGTTTCCTTAACTCTATAGGGCTAATGGATATTCCTCTGATAGGATCTCTTTTTACTTGGTCAAATAGAAGGTAGGGAAGTCACCTAATTCAAGTGAAATTGGATAGGTTTCTTGTTTCCTCTAATTGAAATATATTGCAAAATCTCTCGTTGACTGCTTTCCAGAGAATAGGATAAGATCATAGTGCTCTCCTTCTGGAATGGGATGATAACATGACTAAAAGGCCTTACCCTTTTAGATATGAAATAATGTGGTTGCTCCACCCAAACTTTAAATCTTTGGTTGAAGAATGGCAGAATTTACCTTGTGATGACACTCCCATGTTTCGACTAACTCGAAAGTTGAAAAGGATCAAAGAAAAGGTTAAGGGGTGGAACAAGCATTCATTTGGGAACTTTTTTATCACTAAGAAATACCTGAACTTGAGAATTAAGGAGATCCAAGATTTAATGGAACTGGGAATTATGGATGACGATATTTGTAATAAAGAAAGGGAGTTGAAAGCTCAATGGTATAAAATAAAAAAAGGAAAAAAATTTCTGGAAACAGAAATCAAGAATCCAATGGTTAAGAGAAGGGGATAGGAACACTAAGTTTTTCCATCAATCCACTTTGAAGCATAGAGCAAGAAACAGGATCAGATTCCTAACTACTTCTAATGGGATTATACTTGATAGGGAAGGGGACATAGCTCAGGAGGTTGTTTCCTTCTTTTCAAATTTTCTTGACCCACCAATGGTTGATAGTTTTGAATTAAATGACTTCTTGGAGGTCATCTCCAATGTTATTACAGACCAGGACCTCAAAGAATTATCCAAGGATATTTCTTTGAAGGAGTTTAAGGAAGCTATTTTCTCATTTGGTGCTTTTAAAGCACTAGGACTGGATGGATTTCCCCCAAGTTTCTTCCAAGTCTATTGGGACATAGTCTCTCCAGAATTATTTAACACGGTGAAGGATTTTTTTAGATCGGGAAATATTTTGAATCAGATGAATACCACCTTTATAGCTCTGATCCCTAAGAATAGTGAAGTTGTTTCTATGAATGATTATAGACCTATCAGCTTGTGTAACACCAACTATAAGATTTTCTCTAAAATTATGGTCAACAGGTTGAAAGTAGTTTTGAATAAAATAATTGTTGTGAATCAGAAGAGATTTGTACAAGGAAGGGAATTATTGGATGCTACCATTTATACTCATGAGGTGTTACACTCTATGGACCACAAAAAAAAACAAGGTATGGTTCTAAAGTTGGACATCTCAAAAGCATATGATCGGGTCTCTTGGAATTTTCTATTTGAACATTGTTCTTAAAAAATTTGGCTTCAAGGGTAAATTCCTCAAGTTTCAGGTCTTTTGTCACTACTCCGAGGTACTTTGTCCTAGTTAACGAGGTTCCTAATGGTTTTTCTCTCTCTTGGTCGTGGGCTAAGACATGGAGACCCATTATCACCTTACTTGTTTGTTATTGTTGCTAAAACTCTTGGCTGCAATATATAGAAATAGATTGCAAACAAAACCTTGAAAGGTTTATGTGATGCTTCCTCTTTACCCCCTACCTCACATCAATAGTTTTTAGATGACACTATTCTTATGGGGGAGGCATCTGTTGTTGAAACAATACAATGGAAAATTACTCTTGATCAATATGCTAAGTTATCCGGCCATTTTATTAATTACTAGAAAAGAAAAATCTACTCCTTTAATACTAGTTAGATTGTTAAAGACAAAGTTATAAATATCTTAGGGTGTTAGGATGTGGACTTTCCTGCTACTTGATTGGGTCTACCACTAATCTCTTAAAATACCAACAACAACTGGAATGGAATTGTGGAGAGGATACAAAAGAAACTAGATGGATGGAAAGGAAAACTGTTGAACTTTTCTTGGAAGATTCAACTTCTAAAAGCTTCCCTAAAAAATATTCTTGTTTATTACCTCTCTTTATTCAACATCCCCGCTTACGTTGCAAAGAAAATTGAAATGATTCAAAGGAGATTCATATGGTTAGGTGTGGAAGAAAGGAAAAGAATGGAACTCATTAAGTGGGAAGTTGTCTGTAAACCAAAGAGAGAAGGAGGTTTGGGAATTAGAAGAATAAGAATGTTCAACAAAGATTTGGTGGAAAAAATGGGCTAGTTTCTTTTGGAAGGTGCAAAAGATTGAGTATATATCCTAAGGGCTAAGTATTTAAATAATAGGGTGGCTTGTTATTTTCTCAGGAAAAAGGAGCTACCTTATGGCTCTGTCTTTTGGAACAATTTGCTAAAAATTAGAGGAACCCTAACTAAAGGAGAAAAAGTAAGGATTGGTAATAGGCTTAAAACTGACTTTTTGGAAGATGCTTGGTCCACATGTGCTCCCTTATTTGCTAGAGATGACCAACAAATCAAAATAAGATTAAAAAGAAGCATTGGTAAGTTGGTCTCTAACTATTTAGATTGGGATGGTTCAAGACCAAAATGGATTGACTTCAATTTTTTTTTGAATTTAATGTTGTTTTGAGGGGTGGTAGACAATTGAATTGGGATGCTGCTTTGGACTTGCTATTCAGTTCAATTGGGAATCCTGACCTCTTTTCAAGAAACAAGGTGGAAGAATGGATTTGGACAAAAAATGCTAACAGGTGGTTCTCTATTAAGTTGGCCTATGAGGCCATGGATCTGCAACCTCTTACAATGGGAGTTTTTAATTGGAATAAGGTGTGGAAAAAGAGCCTAATCCCTAAAATTAACTATTTCTGGTGGGTTGTGATACATGGTAAGATTCTAACAATTGATAACCTTAAAAAAAGAGGTTGGTACTTAGTTAATAATTGTTACCTCTACAATAGAGAAGAATAAACTATTATGCATTTGTTCTTCCAATGCTCTTATGCTCAAGAGGTTTGGGCTTTCTTCCTAGAGATGCTTAAGGTTGAATGGGTTTTCCCTGCCTTAGTTAAAATGTTTGTTGAAGGGTGGTCCTCGAGCCCTTACTCTCATAATATTATTCTTGATTTATGGGGACAAGTCCCCCCATTTCTTACCTGGGTTTTGTGGAAAGAAAGACAAAATAGGGTCTTTAGGGATGCTGCTAAAAGCAGTAAGGATCTATGCATGATGATAAGGAGACATATTCAAGAAAATATTGAAAGTTGTAAGTACCCCCAGTCTAAGCAAGGGCCTACCTATCAAAAGTTAAGAATAAAGCATAAATGGGAGATTTCCCATGACCTCAACAATGTGAAATGGGCTAAACAAATCTTAAGAAAAAGAACTATTTGGATTCCCCCTGATCCAGGATAGGTTCAATGTAATTTTGATGGATCATGTTGAGAAGGAAATCCTGGGCTGGAAGAAGTGGGAGGAGTGGTTAGGGATGAAAGAGGAATCTAACTTGTAGGATACAACAAAGGAATGGAAACAACAATGAATAACTTTGTTGAAGCCTATGTTGTTTGGGTTGGAATTGGTTATCTCGGAGACAATGGGTATAGGAAGGTTATTATTGAGGGCGATTATAAGATTATTATTGACTATATTAACAATATAACTGAAGCACCCTGGGAAATCAAAGATCTTTTGGATGATTGTAAAAGCATGTTACAGTCTTTCCAACATTACAAAATCCACCATACTCTTAGGGAGGGTAATATGGTTGTGGATGCAATGGCTAACTTTGGCCTAAGACAGGAAGTTTTAAAATATTGGGATTTCTCTAATCTATCAAATCAATTAAAAGAAATATTTGCTATGGATAGATTGGGAGTGATTGATGGATTGGTAGTTTGAATTAATTATGGATAGAGTAGTAATAATTAAAATGATTGGCAGATTTAGGAGTCTTGCTGTCATGAGGAATCCTTGGTGGCATCTTAGCAAGTTCTCAAGATGGATTGGGTGGCACGAGGGCAAGGGTACACCAAATCCCAAAGACATGAGAGGATAGAAACGGAAAGGACAGTGTATTTGGATTGCCTTGTACTTTGAAATGGAAGGTTTAAATGAGGAAATAATGAAAGCAATATGCACCATAAAAAATATAGATTATGATCTTGGAAATGACTTATTGACATGTGCTAAGGTGGATGGAAAGACAAGTAATAAATTAAGTATAATAATGACTAAGAAGGGTGGTAGAACTATTAGACTTAATTATGATGGGGCTTGAAAAGGTGATAACCAACTGCTTCATTTTCAAACAACCTACCATTTATGTTTTGAGCCGTTATTTTCTCAAATGAAAAATCACAAGGTTTCCATTCAAACTGAGTTTTTTGAGCTTTCGGTTGCCATTGTCGAAAATGATGGCGGGAAAAGAAACGAGTTTCTTCTCCTTCCAAAAAATTATCACTGTAAAGAGAACTCCATGGGAGGTCCAAGGAAGAGAACAGAGTTGTGTAAGTATGATTCTCTATGAAAAAACTCAGAGCTATTGGGGCTTTTCGAAAGAGATGGGTTTACCCCGTACTTCACTACCATGGATGGGTATAATGAATAGATGAGTTATAAGTTTGCCAATGCCTGGAAGGATGGCGAGGTGAAGATGGGTGATCTCCATTTCAAAGTGGAAACAAATCTTATAGCTAAGGCGACGGGACTAGCCTATGAAGGAAAAAAGGTGGCAAAGGTAAGTAATGGTAAATAGCAAGATTATATTGACAATTTTTTTGAGGATAAAGAGAAGGCTAAGAGATTCCAAAATGGTTATTCTAGGGTTTTACTTCCTCCCCCGTACCATAATGTGTGTTATTTGTGATGAAATATTTCATGCTTGAAGGTCACTTCTAGTCAGTTCATGGCTACCACTTCCCAATTCTTAACCATATTTGACACCTTTAGAAGATTAACTTGTCTTTCTTTCTCTTCTCTTCTCTAAGTCGAAGCTTAACCAATGATGCAAATCCACCTTTACACCAGGGCCTAATTCATGCTATCTATAAGTATGTGTTGGACACATCCCCATAGAGTAATCTTTCCCTCAAGTTGATTGAAAACCCTAAGAGCTCTGTGAAAATTAAACTCATTGAGAGCCACCCTCATACCCTATCTAAAAAACCTACTAATACTTCTCCTAACCCTGAGGACCCTTCGTGGTTGGATCTTCTTAAAGCCACTCCTAAAAATAGAGTGTTGTTTCTATTGGCCTTGAAGCGAATAAAAAAAGGAAAATGCTTATCCGAGAATTGGGAGCTGACCCAAACACTATCACTATCTTAGATGACAATGACAATCCAGAATGTTCTATTCCAGTGGGACGAAGGTCTACCAGGCTTGCTTTGGTGGTGTCAAAGGGGTTGGGTAGTAGTGAAATTTTGAAAAGCTTAGGAGAAAAATGTGTCTCTAGATCTTAGGATAATAAGGGGAAGAAGGCAGTTAAGGAAGATTCTGAGTCCTCTTCGAAGGATATCCCAGATAGCCTTGGTGGTGAGTCTGTTGAGAAGGAGGATTCCAACAATGAGGAATTGGAAGGTGATTTGTAGCAAGAAGTGAGTCAGGAGGTTGAAGAATTTAATGATAGGGCTATGGATCATGAAAAATATAACCAAGGACCTAGAGGTGATGGAAATAAAAAACCCTAGTGAAGAGAATTTCGCGGGTTTTGACATTAACAAAATGAGAAGGGTGGAGGAGAGGTTGGAATTGATGGAAAAAATGATGCAAGTGGATGAAAAGGATAGCAGATTTTAGGCCCTGGAAAAGGTTGTGAAGAGTTTGTGCACTGTGGTGGATGTTGTTATGAAAAAGGCGGTTATGGCTATAGTTTCGGGTTAAGGAAAAATCAAGAAGTAGCAGAGGAAAAAGGTGACGAAGGGCGAAGAGGATCTATCAAGAAAGATGGATCCTAAGGAGAAGGTCGAAGACACTGTCAAAGACCTGCTAAAAGCTTGGAGTTTGATTGAGGATACTTAGTTCTTCGTCCTTTTTTACACCTATTCATACACATATTCATATACATCCATATCCACTCTAATTTTACTATTTCCATTTTCCATGTGATTTTTGTTAGTTTAGATTTGACCTTTGAAATTTCAATATTAAATTCAAATTTTGGTTGGTTCTTGCATATTTTTTAATGAAATTGTATTTAAAGGATTTCAATTGCACTCATTTGAACGCCTCCTCATCATTTATTATCCTCCATTTGAGAATTCAAATTTTCACATTAGAGGAGCATGCAAGGAACTCGTCCATTAGTGCACCAAATTAAATCTAGACCTACATAAGAATTCTAGACCATTTACATGACAAGTTATTCTTATTTTATTCCATCGAAATGATTGTAAAACTAGTCATTTTACAAGGGTTGGCCTAGGATAATATGAATCATAGAAATTTAATAAACCTCTAAAATAAATATTGTTTGTCTAGATAGCAAGGCAACCACTTGTGAATTGGGTTAATTTAAGATCATACTTGTATATATAGATATATTACTTTTGTGGGTTAAAGGACAAATCTACATCTATGGAAAAAAACTAGACTCGCAAAACTAAACCCTCACATTGTGCATACAATGTTTAGATTTTGAGATAACATGGAGACACATAGGATCCATTTTTCAGTCCCCAAACATCCATAATCTAGTGTCACATCATGAATATTCTTGTCCCTTGAGCATAGAATTAAGTACTTTCATTTATAACATTTAGTTGAAGATGAATATGGAAATGAATATAAGTGACGATAGACAAGTCACCATTATTTAGCATTTAATTCTACATTTCCAATACGCATTCAAATTATATATATATATATATATATATATATATATATATATATATATATATATATATATATATATATATATATATATATATATATATATATATAGATTTTATGCTTTTATGTATGTATCCTATTAGATTAGCATAAATTAAACTTTGAAACAAATTATTTTCTTTTACAATATTAAAATATTGCATTATATTTTCATTAATCTTATAAATCAATTTTTATCTTATTCAAATTTTATTTATATATAATAGAAAAACTAATTAAAACTAAAAATATAAATTAACCATGTCATTAAACAAACCTAATAGTTAAGTGCTAATATTTTTGGATTGAAACTGTGTGAATTTTTGTATCAACGTTTCAGATCACACCCATGATCCATCATTCTTATCTCTTTTTGCTTGCATATCTTCCTGATGATGGATCATGGAGTGTGATCCAAAATGTTGATACAAAAATTCACACAATTTCAATCCAAAAATATTAGCACTTGATTATTATGGACTATGGAAACTTGATGCTATTAATAAACCTAATAGTTATTTATTATCACAAATTTACCACTTAGAATTAATCCAAATATATTATTATTTATTAAGCATCAATAAATAAAATAAATAATTTATTAAAACAATATCACTTGTTATTTGTATTAGTAGAGATAGTTCTGGAGATGTCCAGTTCTTCTTTTCTACTTATAAAGGGTTTCATACTAATAATTTTATGGAAGCCCTTACTATTTGGTATGCTTTGGAGAGAGCTTTTGCTTTGGGTTGGAGAAGGGTCCTTTGTGAATCCAATTCACAGGTGGTGGTTTCAATGTTGACTGAGAGGCGGTTGGATGGGGATAATTGGCAGTTAGCCCTAGTTATTCATCAAATTATTAGTTTGAGTGGGTCTTTTGACTCGGTTTCTTTTTCCCATATTCCTCAGGAGTGGAATGGTGTGGCGGATTGCTTGGCTAAATGGGCGTCCGATCGGCTGGAAGGTTGGAATATTGTTGATAGGAGTTCTTTACCTTTGGATCTTTCTTATATGTTAAATCAATTAATTGATAAGGATAAGGTTGGTTAGTGGTTGATTTTGATTTGGGCATGCTGCCCTTCTGCTTTGTATTTCTTCTTTGATATTAATAAATTTTTACCTCTTTTTTCAAACAAAAAATAATAATAACTACTCTATAAAAGTTTGAGGATCCTTTTGCTTTGAACATATAATGACTACCTAACTTATATCATAGAGAACAATGGGGTAGATAAGAAGAACAGACTGCAGAAATCTAAACATTTTAATGGAAACAACTCTCGAAGATATGAGTATACTTTATGTAAATTATAATATTGTAAGAGAGTATATATTTATATTTTTATAAGTTTTGAACTAAATGTATATCATCTTTACCAATTCATGACATAAATTAATCAAATCTAACCAAAACAATTAGTGGACTACTAAAATTGTGCTTACAGTTAAAGTTGCCTGATCAGCTCAAACTATTCGAACACATGAGATTTCTGCACATTTATATCTCCACTCTTCCTTTTCTCTTCAGATTGATAATTACTCTTTGCCAGTTTCTCTGTATCTGCACCTTCATGCTTAGCAATTCGGCTTGCTTTGTAGCACTCAAATGTTTTAGATAATACTTTACCAGAACCCAAGGATTCCTTTTTTTCAATCTTTCGATGACTGTCCAGAGCTCTCCTTTCTTGCCCATAGTCCTCCTCAATTGGGTTTTTTTTTCCTGGTAAAAGATCCATGAGGAGGTCTCTCCTTTGCAGCTTTGGATGTTTCAAACAACCATCCAGGGCTCTCCTTTCTTGCTCCTCATTTTCATCCTCAATTGGGTTTTCTTCCCTGGTAGTAGAAGATCCATGAGGAGGTCTCTCTTTTGCAGCCTTGAATGCTTCAAACAACTCTTCCAATGCTCTGGTTGGATTGGATTTCACTAACATCTGCAGGTGTCATCTGGGCATCCTCAATAATCTGCTCCAGTTTTGGGAACAGTTCATGCTTTTCAATACCAAGATGATTCGTCACAAGAATTTTCAGGGCAGGGAATGTGCAGAATGACATTCAGATGTGCATATCCATCCTACCAGACCTTAGCAATGCAGGGTCCAGCTTCTCTATATGATTAGTGGTGAAGACAAATATTCTTTCACTACCACAGCATGACCATAGCCCATCGGTGAAATTCAGCAAACCAGAGAGGGTGATTGACTTTGGCACCAGATCTATGGATTGGAGACTCTGATCGACTCTCCAACCTGCAAGGCCTTTTGGCACGGTCAGAGAGGTTGAGAGAACAACCAATATCCTCATAATAATGATAGACTTGTTAGTTGTCTTGATTATTAGTTTCAAAGTAAGTGTAAGCTGAGAACCAATTGAGGATATGACCGATTAACATGCTAAAAGTAGCACGAAGCTCAGGGGGGAGGATTGCACGTGCTTGCATGAGTGTCTCCCCTAAAGGCCAGAACCGCCATTAAAGAAGCCATTGATATCAATAACGCCATAGCTCTCCAATAGCACTGAAAAGGGAATTGGGTGCAAAACTCAAACAAATGATGTAATCGAATTAATCAAACTATTTATAGATAACTAAGTTTATATTATCTCTAGTATCTTCCTCCTACCTTAATGTCTTCTAAGATTTGTCTTTCTCTAAGACGTATATAACCTTTATGGGTAAAATTCACTTTAGAAAAATATTTTATTTTTATTGTATTAAAAGTGTCTTAGTTTCTTTTTGTTTGTAAGTTTTATGGAAATTTTGGATAAACCTTCCTCGAAAATTTGACAATTGGTTTATTTGAAAGACTTGTGAGGATTTTGATTAAACCTTCCATTCGCTCATGATTGTGTACTTTTACTTTGGTCTTTTGGTGGTGTTTTTGGTGGCCATCTATTGGTAATTCCAAGTTCCTTGGTTGGCCTTTGCCTTTTTCTCCAGCCCGCAAAGAAGATAAATATAAAGATGATAAGGGGTGAGACTCCCTTGATGTCACTTCGGACCCCACTGATGTATGGGATAAGTCAGGTGTCACGGATCAGCTGCCTCCCCATTTTGCTACAGCTCTTGCTGCTTAGCAACTTTGTTGTTTTGATCTAGGCTTTTCACCTAGTGCACTCTCGTGCACTCTCGGGATGTGATTTCATATCCACCCACCTTTTTTGGTGAATATGTGTACTTTTATTCTCTAATTAATATAAATGTTGACACTTATTCATCAAATATTATAGAAAACAAACCTAGGAAATGGACTTTCTCATTTTTGTTAAGATGTACATGGAAAGATAAAATAGGATGTGTTATGCTAAAATTTGTATATTCATACTAATTCTTATATAATTTTGAGTTTATTTCCACTAGCCCACCAAAAGACTTGTCAAAATTTTAAATAACCTTCCATGAGTCCATGATCATGTATTTTTATTTTGGTCTTCAATGTTGTAGAAAATGAATCTAGGAAATAGATTTTCTCATATATGTCAAGATGTACATGGAAAGATACAATAGAATGTGTTATGGTGAAATTTGTACATAATAATTTTTATATAGTTTTGGGTTTTCTTCCATTGAGAGCCTCCAAAGACATGTCAACATTTTGAATAAACCTTCCACCAAACCATGACAATGTATTTTTACTTTGGTCTTCAATATTGAGAAAAGAATCTAGGAAATGAATTTTCTCATTTTTGTCAAGATGTACATGGAAAGATAAAATAAAATGTGTTATGGTGAAATTTGTATATTCATACTACTTTTTATATAATTTTGGGTTTTATTTACATTGGCTCACTCAAAAGACTAGTCAAAAATTTGAATAAACCTTCCAGCGACCCATGACCACATGTATTTTTTATTTGGTCTTCAATGTTGTGGGAAAATAACCTAGGAAATGGATTTTCTCATTTTCATCAAGATGTGCATGGAAAGATACAATAGAATGTGTTATAGTGAAATTTGTATATTCATACTATTTTTTTTGTAGTTTTAGGTTTATTTCTATTGGCCCACTCAAAAGACTAGTCAAAATTTTGAAAAAGCCTTCCACCAACCCCTTGACTATGTGTTTTTAATTTGATCTTAAATGTTGTGGGAAAAGAATTTAGAAAATGGATTTTCTCATTTTTGTCAAGATGTATATGTAAAGAAACAATAGAATATGTTATGGTAGAATTTTATATTCTCATACCAATTTTTATATAGTTTTGGATTTATTTCCACTAGCCCACTTAAAAGACTTGTTAAAATTTTGAATAAACCTTCCACCATCCCATGAAAATGTAGTTTTACTTTTGTTTTTAGTACTATGGGAAAATAATGTAGG
The DNA here is from genome assembly GCA_007258455.2 of Sequoia sempervirens. Classification (NCBI taxonomy): domain Eukaryota; kingdom Viridiplantae; phylum Streptophyta; class Pinopsida; order Cupressales; family Cupressaceae; genus Sequoia; species Sequoia sempervirens. Next base: position 581,671,472 of record VDFB02270651.1, on the reverse strand, counting down.
AGGTGATTTTTCTCCTTTTTTCAAGATGTACATGGAAGGATAAAATAGAATGTGTTACAGTAAAAAAATTGTATTGTGTACTATTTTTTATATAATTTTTGGTTTATTTCCACCAGTCCACTAAAAAAATTTAGAACACAATGTTATTAGGGGTCATACCCTTATAACATTTATATATTGTTCTAATATAAGGTTATAAAACCTTATATATTATATACGTATTAAGCATATCCCTCTTGAAATAATTATATTATAAATAATTAGATTATTGATTATTTATGAACGGGGATTGTTGAATAGGTGTGACTAATACCCTTTCAAGTATTGTCACCCTTTCTCCTATATTTAAGGAAGTTCTCTCTCATTTGAGAGAGGCAAAATTTGGAGATTGATAGTGAATTATGTCAATATGCACATGAGGTATTATTGGCCATGTGGAAGTATGGAGAAGTATTCCCTAGGTTTGGTCTATGTTATATAATAGACCATTATTGTAAGTGTTTTAATAAAATGATGTTTTATGAGGTTTTTTACTGAAAGGGTTTTCCCCATATATATCTTGTGTAATGTGTAAAATCTATGTTTATATATTTCTCATTTTATTTATTTTATATCTTATTTATAATGATTAGTATCCTAAGATCCTAATTTCTAACATGGTATCAAATCAAGTTAGGTTGTACTAATCATTTTATAGGTTATACTAGAAGATATGTAGAACTTGATGGGAAACCTCTTTATGCTCAATCAACACATTTTCAAGGCCATTTTTATAATACATCTGGTGTGTCTTTTCTATTTTTTAAAATTAATTATTTTATTTTCTCCTTTTAAGTTTGATTTATTATCACACTAAGTAGCCCAATTTATCTTGGGTAAAATCACATGCAAGTCTAGATATTTATTTTTAGTCTATTCCTTCTAATTCTCACCACAATAAACACAAAGAATATGCTCATATTAATAGACCATTTATTTTCCTTTGATCTTTACATGACCAATATTTTTCATGCAAAACTAGCTTTTGGACATTCCCATTTTTTAGTCGATAACCATAAAAAATAACACATTCTCAATTTTTATGTTTCACAAACCTAATCATGATTCTAAACAGAGTGCCATTGTTTATTATTACACTATATTGCCATTTTTTAGTCGATAACCATAAAAAATAGCACATTCTCAATTATTACACTAAATATCCATTATTACACTATATTGCCATTGTCTATTATAGGCACAAATCTCATGATTGACTAAGTGATGAGATGCATGCATGATCCATCACAAGGTAGTTTTATAATCTCTAATAAGAAATGTGAAAATATCAATGTATCACAAAGGGACGATAAAATCTGAGCACAAGCTTTATCAAATATAATGACCATTCTGTTATTAAAATCCTCTTCCATATATACAAAATAATATATGATATAATGTAATCTAATGGAGGAATTGGATTCTTTGACACATCTCAAATAATGATATTGTTTGGTCATATCATTTTAAAGTAATAGATTCATTAATCTTATGCTATGAACAAAGCATTGGATCTATTATCAATATTTGCAATATTTTTTATGGTTTTCATGGAATCATATCAAGTTATGATTTCATTTAGGGGGACTTCATGATCATATACCATGAATTGATGGTGATTTATGATCTCATCATAAATGATAGAATTTATCATCTATCAAATTTTTTTTATCTTCTAAGTGAAGCATAAACAATGTCACACTTAATAATTATGAAAATTGAGTTTTTCGAATCCACACTCTTATCTCCAAAATGAAGATATATCCTGATAATTGAAGAATATATGTTGTGACTTCATATGACTATCTAATTTGTGCTTGTATCTTTATTTCCATTTTGACATCTTACATTATTTTCCACAATTATCCAAAGAGGTCTTTATTTCTCTCAAAGAATTCTAATTCTCATTATATTAAAATGGACAAATTCATTTCCTTTTTCCTAAGACACAAGGATGACAAAATGAATCAAAAGATTAAAAAAAAAATTCAAAGTCCATTAACAATATGGAATTGAATTAAATTTCAAAGCATGTTTTGGCTATTATATTTTTGTTTCTATTGAATGTTACTTTAGCTAACATTTTTTTGGGATTAGGTATCCTCTAAAATTATTAGGTGTAAATAACCCACTTATGATGGGTGGTTATCACCCTAATAAATTATCTAGGGAACAAGCTTGGAAAGGATAGCTCACCGGTTGCTTCATTTTTTTGGATAATTACTATGTGATAAGTAGCATGACTATTTTTTTCTTGAAAGGAAAATGACAAATTATTCATACTTATGTTCATGAAAATATCTTATCTTCTTGCTAATTATCATTAGACTATAATATAGATTTATGAGGAATAATATATGCTTATTGGAAAATGAAAAATGCATATTAAAAAATTCTTGTACTAAGAATCAATAGTTTGATTACTTTGTTTTGATTATAAGGGAAAAACAAGTTTGAAGGGACTCAAAACCCTTTACAACAAAAGATACTAAGAGTTGCTAAAAAAGTATATCATAATGACACCAACAACATCCCAGAAGCCAAAAAACACAAAAAAGGGGGTGCTAGACGAAAGATAAGACAACAAGCTAACAACAACACCCAACAACATCAAAACAAGAATACAATAGGAAAAAAACTGACACCCAATAGAAAACAGAGAGAAACTAAGAAGAAGACCAAACACTAATTCAAATTGCTCAAGGTGTTGGCCACCTCAAGCTCTTGGCTTCTGTTCTTTTCAATCATGTCCAACAACTCCTTCTCAGCATCAAAGGTCTTTTTCCAATCAGCCAACCCTCTAACAGTAGGTCCTTTGTCATCATCTTTAGCACCTTTTTTACCTTTACCTTTAACCAAGTGCTCTTTCTCCATTAGCTTAGAAAAATAAACTTGATCCTCCCTGAGCTCACTTATCTTTCTCAAAAGGACTTCCAAGGATTCTGCACTGTTCTTCACGGAGATGTGACATGCTTGCAGAAGCTTTTTTATGTTTGTGTTCATTCCCAGAAATTTGGATTCCAAAGCAGCCAATCTATCTTCACATGTAGAGATTTGAAATCATGGAAAAAACCCTCAAGGTCCACAATTCTGTCAATTAGAATGTCTGACACCGACCCCTTTGGAACATTCTTCATATTCTCCTTCAAACCTCTAATTTTAATGTTAATCTTATTGAACTCTTGAAGAGTCCACTTAGCTAACTTAAAAGTTCCAGTGGCCCCAACCCTAGCCATTTCCAACAAATCAAACATAGAGGTTGAATCATCATCGAGGTAAGAAAAATCCTAGGAGAGAGGTTTTACCTTCAAAGGCTTCTGTTTAGCTCTCTTCTTCTTAGAATCATCCTCATCCAAACCCTTAATCTCCTCATCCAGCTCCACATTGGGTGAATCCTACACCCATGATTATATTTTACTTACTATATCGGTGATTCTATTTTAGAATATATCTTCAAAATAAATGGTGTAGGTTTTCTTACATGGATGGTGTAATATTTTTAAGAAGTCTATATTTTATGTTTTTTAAATCAAATTTCAAAATACAAAAGTGGCTCCTAAATAATCAATGTGGCCTTAAAGATTTATGAAAGAGTTTCAACTAGATACTTTGTAAAAGTAGCACTTTACTATATGAAAAATGGAGTTATTTTAATCTTGCCAAAGAATCTCATTTTCAAAAGAGAAAAATACATTGAAGATGATAGGCGTGTGACTCAAACAAAAGTATTCCATCATAAAATTTCTATTGAAATGAAAGTATTCCATCATAAAATTTCTACTCAAATGAAATTATTAAATTATCATAAAAGTTTTCTTAAGTTCTATTCAAGAAAAAATATTTTATCATAAAAATTCTCTCCAATTCTATTCAAACAAATGAATGCTATGAGCAAGAAGAAAAATATCGACATATTAGCCATCACTTATAAAAAACTTTGTGTAATGATTGGCCTTAGGTGATGCCATTGAGGGGGGGTGTGCATAAAACTACCTCATGAATAAATCCTAGATGTAAGACCTAACAAGCATAATATAAGACCTATAGGAATTATATGCTCCAAATTCAAAGAAATTCTTGGTCTTAAGTGATGCCATTAAGGGGGAGTGTGCATGCCAATTCCACCATCTAATGGATAAATCATAGATGTATAAGTCCTATGGGAAAATATTAAATTTCTCTTTGTAAATCTTCCACTTATAAAAACATTATATTAAGTCCTACGAGAACTATGTAATGAACCCAGGGTGAGGTTGATTTGAGGAGACCCAAGCTCCAATAAAAATATTTATAAAAACTCTTATATAGCATCATTTTTATAACACTGGGATTATAAATTATGACAAGATGACTTTCATGTAGTTGGAAATACATGAATTGCATTTTGGCATATATTTTTGTCCCTATTTATCACTATCAAAGAAGACCTACATTACTAGAGTTCTTAATTTTTTCTTTTATGAAAATTGACATGTGATGCCCCTTGTTAACAATAAGGGGGAGTGTTAGAACATAATGTTATTATGGGTCATACCCTTATAACATTTATATATTGTTCTATTATAAGATTATAAAACCTTATATTATATTCTTATTAAACATATCCCATTTGAAATAATTAGTCTAAATAATTAGATTATTGATTATTTATGAATGGGGGTTGTTGAATAGGTGTGATTAATACCCTTTCAAGTATTATGTCGCCCTTCCTCCTATATTTAAGGAGGTTCTCTCTCATTTGAGAGAGGTGGAATTTGGAGATTGATAATGAATTCTATCACTATGCACATGAGATATCATTGGCCATGTAGAAGTATGGAGAAGCATTCCCCAAGTTTGGTCTATGTTATATAATAGACCATTATTGTAAGTGTTTTAATAAAATGATGCTTTATGGGGGTTTTTTGTTGAACACTCAGAATACTGAGAGGCGAGGTGAATCAATATTCCTTGAAATTCATTAACATAAACATGAATTATAAAACATCTCATTCAACTTGCAAAAATGGAAAAGAACAATGAAAGCATGCATCACAACACATAACACAAGATTTACATGGAAAACCCAAAAAGGGAAAAACCATGGTGAGGATTAGCTTGCAATATATTATAACTAGATACAACATATTACAAGAGGCTCACTACCAGAGGACTCACTGTCCAAGAAAATAGGGAAAGGATCACTACCAAGGGACTCATTGTCTAAAATAGAAAAGAGAATAGGAGAATGAATCACTACCAGATATTGAAATGATTACAATACATTTGCAACATGTTGAAGAAAATTATAATTAAGCTTTGAAAACTAACCTTGCACACTTCATATTTCACCACTATCACTCTTTGCACTCTGCTCTATCACACTTCACATCACATTCACATCATGTCCACAAATTTTTTATCCAACACTGAAAAGAACTTAAATTTATATGCATAACATTTATAAACACACACAACATCAATTAGATCGACCTAACTAGATGAAACATGTGATCCCAAAACTATCAGCTCAAAACTCAATCATACACACCTTGCAAAGGAAACCAAAAAATTCTCAACACCAAAATAGGTCCTCATGACCTATAATCACTCCCATGAATCTGCTTCTTACACACTTCAACTCCGCACTACCCAAAACCCTTAGGTTGGCACCACACAACAAAATTGGTGAAGTAATTGTGGACATCTAAATTTGGACACTTAATTTATCCAAATTCATCCACTTTCGTCTTATTTTCGTTAATTAAGTAATACTTCTATTATTTAATTAATAGCTTTAATTCTGCCAAATCCCTAAGGTATTTAATCAATAATACCTTATCTCTTTAATCCTCCTTCCATCAATTGAATTAAATAAATATTCCATTTATTTAATTCCTTCATGTCACATTCTCCATCTTTTATTATCTAATATTAATCCTTCTTCTAATCCCATCATTAGGATGTGCACATGCCTAATCCTTGATTAGGATGTGTCACATCCTCCAACTTTTGCAAGTTGGCCTCTAATCTCTCTTAGCCACCTAACCCTCCTCTAATCCTTCATTACTCTTCCCCATGTGATCTTTGACTTGTCACATCAAGTCACATGTGAAATCTAACTCTCTTCTAATCTTCATTAATCAGTCTAATCAAGTACTTGCACAATCCTAATCACTTAATTGAGTCAACCCTATTAAAGACTTTTTCCTTTTGGGCAAGGCACTCTCCCTTCCCTATGTGAATTTTTAATTCACATTTAATCCCCCAATGCACCCTTTGGAATTTAAAATTCTTTCCCTTCTCCCCATAAGGATATTTGAGGAATTTTGAATTCCTCACATGTCCTCTCACCCACATGGGGACAAGGACCTCCTTTATGAGGAGATCTTGTCCAATCCCAAGGTACTTTGTACCCCCCATCCATGTCATGTACTTCTCTTACACCTCATCTCCACTTCATATTTCTTAAGCCTCTCCCCATGCCACATGTCAAGATGTGAGGACTTCTGAGTCCTCAACTCACCTTAGCCCTACATCTTGATATTTGGTGGCTCAATCTTGGCCATCCATTTCCCTAGAGATTTCCAAAATCTCTATAAATACCCCCTATTTTCTCTCATTTTGGGAGGAGATCATTTTGCTAGCCAAACTCTTGCAATTTTGTTTATCAACTTATACATAGCCATTTTCATATTTTTATCCACTTGCACTCATCCTCACAACATCATTTATCTTGCATCTTGTGCCATCTAAGGAGCATACACATCAAAGATCGAAGGGCCAACCAAAGGATCGATTCGACGCAAGGTATAAAGTTCCATTTTGTTGCTTTCATCTTATGTTGTTTCCAACTTAGGATAATCTTAATGTGTAGGTTGTTTTGGTGTTTATTTGCACTCTTTTACTTGCTGCTTGTTTTCTAACAATCACATTCGACCTATCACATTTCTGGCACGCCCGGTGGGACCCACAAACGGGTCTTTTTCTTTCATGTTTGCTAGTTTTTGCATTTTTTGCAGAGTGGCGGACCTGTCCCTCCAGAGTGGTGGACCTGTCCTTGCAGAGTGGCGGACCTGTCCTTGTGCAGTGGCAGACCTGTCCTTTTGCTATTTCTTCCCGGGGCTGCCATTTCCACACTATTTGTCCGATTGACTCCGTTCAAAGGTAGTTCTTCTTATTTTTCTGTGCTCTTTCCAATGATATATAACACTTGATACTTTTGAGAAGTTGACTGGGGCACCTTTTTCTTCTCCGGTGGCGGACCTATCCTAATGCAGTGGCGGACCTGTCCTAATGCAATGGCGGACCTGTCCTAATGCAGTGGCGGACCTGTCCTAATGTAGTGGTGGATCTGTCCTAATGCAGTGGCAGACCTGTCCTCATGCAGTGGTGGACCTGTCCTGATGCAGTGGCAGACCTGTCCTGACAGAGTGGCGGACCTGTCCCTGCAGAGTGGCGGACCTGTCCTCTGGAAGGTAAAATTTCAAGTTTTTTCCGATTGTCTTTTGGTAAATTAGGCACATAGTTTAATTAAAGGGGTCAATAAACCTTGTTTGGCGTGCTTGTGGAAGGCTATTTGACGTATCCAATCCCCTTGCGCCATTTGGCAATCCTGGGTGATGATAAATTGTAGCTTTCCAAGTCCTTTTGAGTCACCCCATTTTTCATTTTCTTAGTGGGACCTGCTTGGGGATTTCATCACCCCAAGGGACGATTCCAACCATGCGTACCAGCGGGGTATATAAAGGGGGGAGAGCGAAAGTTGTACCTCAATCCAACCACATTGTAATTGGCGAAGCGTCGGGATGACATGAAGAGTTGGTCCGAGCCTTTAATATCTCGCTAAGGTTCCTGACTCACGCTTGTAACGGGTTGGTGTTCATGGTTTGGGCCTCACGTACCAGGTGTATATCAAGGACTCCTTAGCAACCATGTGCATCTTAGAGTAGAAGACTTTGTTGACCATACCCATTTCTACTAATCTTAGGGTTGTGTTGTTTGAATTGTCTTTCTTGTGCAAAAACCAGTGATTATCAGTTTGTCCAAGTCTTTTATGATTGCTATATTTTGGGTCCTTTGCCTTACCCATCCATCAAAACATCAAGCTTAAACTTATCCTTTGGCGGACCTGTCCCTGTGCTGTGGCGGACCTGTCCCTGTGCTGTGGCGGACCTGTCCTAGTGCTATGGCGGACCTATCCTAGTGCAGTGGCAGACCTATCCCTGTGCTGTGGCGGACCTGTCCTAGTGCTGTGGCGGACCTGTCCTAATGCAGTGGCGGACCTGTCCTTATGCTATGGGGGACCTGTCCTAATGCAGTGGCAGACTTGTCCTTATGCAGTGGCGGACCTATCCTAATGCAGTGGCAGACCTGTCCTTATGCTGTGGTGGACCTATCCTAATGTAGTGGCAGACCTATCCTAATGCTGTGGCGGACCTGTCCTAAGGCTATGGCGAACTTGTCCTTCTGCTCTTTCTTCCTGGGGCCACCATTTCCACACTATTTATCCGATTGACTCCATTTAAAGACAATTCTTCTCATTTTTTTGTGCTCTTTTTGATGATATATACCACTTCATACTTTTGAGAAGTTGGTCGGGGCACCCTTTTCTTCACCATTTGCCTCCTCGAGGGTGGTATACCCAACCATTCTCTCCGTTTACTCATTTCGAGTAAACATTAATCCATTTAACATATCCTTTCATCATTTCAAACTCTCGTTCTATCATTCCAATCATCTGTTTACTCGTTCCGAGTAAACATTCACCCATTTCATACATCCTTTCATCATTCTGAACTCTCGTTCTATCATTCCAATCATCCGTTTACTCGTTCTGAGTAAACTTTCACCCATTTAACACATCCTTTCATCATTCTGAACTTTGGTTCCATCATTCCGATCATCCATTTACTCGTTCCGAGTAAACGTTCATCCATTTCACATATCCTTTCATCATTCTGAAATCTCGTTCTATCATTTCGATCATCCGTTTACTTGTTCCGAGTAAACATTCATCCATTTCACATATCCTTTCATCATTTCAAACTCTCGTTCTATCATTCCGAGCATCCGTTTACTCGTTCTGAGTAAACATTCATCTATTCAACACATCCTTTCATCATTTTGAACTCTCGTTATGTCATTCTGATCATCCGTTTACTCGTTCCGAGTAAACATTCATACATTTCACACCTCCTTTCATCATTCTGAACCCTCGTTCTATCATTCTAATCATTCGTTTACTCGTTCCGAGTAATTGTTCATCCGTCCCGATCAACCGTTTGCTCATTTTGAGTATTTGTTCATCCATTTCTATCATCCCTTTTGCCAATCAAATCATTGTTTTCCCTGTCCAAATCCTCTAAACTTCATCTCGAGTTTTTATCCAAATTGACCTAAGTATCTGATCTGATCATCATCATTAACATCCTCTTAGGATTGTCATCCATCCTAAGTTAATCATCATCGTCGGCCCAATCAATCCATTTTCAATCTCAAAGTGGATTCGGTGCCGCAATCATCCATTCATCCTTTAATCCGATCAATCAGTATCCTAAGTCATCTAAGATAATCTCTGAACGGGATTTGTAGTCTCTTTCATCATCCATCAGTTGATCTTATCAATCAATCATTGATCGATCTTATCCAATCCAATCCAATCCAATCGCATCCCTATCCAATCATCTTCGACCCAATCAATCTACTTCCATCTTGAAGTAGATTCAGTGTCATAATCATGCTTTGATAATCCAATCCGATCATCAAAATCAATCCCATCGTATCATCCAATCATCCTAATCTGAGTTTTAATCCAATCCCGATCTGAGCTTGTCCTAAATCCCGATTTGGGCTTTTGTCCATTTCCATCCAAAATCTTTATCCATCATCTTTATCCTTTCATCATCATGAATTCTTATCCTCCATCAATAGTGGTCAAGGGAAACCCTAATTACGTCAACGATGATAATAAAAGTCTTGTTGATCAAGAGGTATATGACATAGATCCCCTTGACAGTATCATTGCTAGTAAGCTTTCTCCACCCACTTTCCAAAATCCAATCACCCCATCAAGTTATCCCATCATGTCTTCATCTATACCTAATCACACTCCTTATGCTACCTTTGACAAGGGATGTCCATCATATCCTTCATCTACGTCATCCCCTTATCCTAGTTTTCCGTCACAATACCCCTATCTTGATCCCCCATCCACATCCTCTTATTTCAATCCTCCATCCACATGTACCCACTACCCCAATCTCCCATACCAATCCGCTCAGCCTAATCCTACATTCACATATTCCTATCCTAGTCAAACACGCCCACCAACTTACCCTAATCCGACATCTGTAGTTCCCTATCTCCATCCACCACCTCAATCTTCTCATCCTAATCCACCATCCCCATACCCTTACTACAATCCACCACCTGCCTCCTTGTGTCCTAATCCACCATCCCAATACCTTTATTACAACACGCCGCCCATATCTTCTACCAACAATCCACCATCCGTGTCATCCTATCCTAATTCCCCATGTCCATATCCTTACCTTAATCCTCCATCCAGTCTTAATCTTCCATCTAATCCTAGTCCACTAATCCATAAACCTTCATCCACTCCCACCTCGCCATCTCAGCCTAGCGTATCCAAGTTTCTCCAAGGACTTATAACAAAGGAAACATCCCCCACTCCACACATTGCAGTGGTGAAACCATGCCATCCCAACCCATCATCCATGGTCGTTAGTGACGAGACCCTTCTCCATGCAACACCTATCATTGATGATACCATCACATCCTCTAAATCCACTGAGTCCCCATCTCCTACCATCACATCCTCTAAATGTACTGAGTCCCCATCTCCTACCATCACATCTACCAAATCCATTGAACACTCACCCCCTACTCCGAGAGCCGTCGAACCTATCGATGACACCCAAATCCAATCCACTTCTTCCACTCCTAGTATCCATTCCCAAGAATATTTTGAATCCTCTATCCTTCCATCTCCCCAACTTGAAGAGTCCCCCCATGACTCCATTATCATGCCTCCCACACACGATGAGTCATGCCAAGAGCCTGATCCAAAGCATGCCGACATATCCCCTCCTCCAGATCAAGATCCTACCATCTCATCTAGTCTACCGCAAGATCACAGTCCCCCATCCATTCCATCCCATGATCCTCTTGACATTCAAGATTCTACCGCTCCATCTTCGTCTCCATTGCATGATCCTACTACCACACAATCAGATCCTATCATATCCCCTACTCCCTCTCCAGATACCACCTATCCAAATGCTGCTATCCCATCATCTCCTCAGGATCCCCCATCATCACCTAAAAATGCTATCCCCACACTACTTGCATATCCCCTTGGTACTCTCACATTCTTCCATGGTGGCCTCCTTGCAGAAGAAAAAAATAGTGTATATACCACCCATCATCCCCCACCTAATAATGGACTTGCATCATGTTTTCAGAATAACAAAAATTCTACAATGGATCGCATGCTCAAGAACATGAACTATCAAGGAAAAGGTCTAGGCCTTCACGAGCAAGGTATTTTAGAGCCCATCCAAGTCAAAGAACAAATCTGCATGCAAGGTCTTGGATCTATTTCCCAAGGTTCACAATCTAAAGATGTTCGTACAACTTCTAGACGTCCTCAACAAGCCTTCTCCAAAAGAATTTTTGGCTTTTCCCATCGCTCCACCAAATCATATGCTGCCATCCCTCCTCCTCTATCATATCACCTCAAAACAACCGTCCATATTCCTCCTTTCATTCGCTCCATCCATTTTGGGTCCTTACATCCCTCCATCCACCATCTCCCCGTCCTTCATCTACTCTATCCATCTTGGTCTCAGATACCCCAAGATCACCTCCTCCCTCCATCTCGCCCTTTCACCCATCAAACTCTATACATGTCATCCATCATAAACATCCTCTCGCATATCCCATAATCAGATCAACAAAGGCACATACCAAACATCCCCCATCTACACGTAATCCCCATACTCCTACCTCCATTGCTCCACATCGTCCATCCCCTCACACCCATCCCATCGCTAATAAATGCACTTTGGATGCTAACATAAAAATGCATAAATCCAAACATCCACATGAATCTAAAGCTCCCCATGTCCCCTCTATACGACATGTTGAAGAAATGAAAAATAAAATCCACAATCCAAATCAAACCCATCAGCCACAAAGGCCCACTAAAGCAAAAATCAAAACCATGTGGATCCCAAAGAAAAAAGATGCAATGCCATCAAATGAAAAATCTGTAAGAACATCCAATGTTTCTAATCCAAAAGCTATCCATACCCACCTTTCATCTCCTAAGTCTGTTTTGGGTCTCTATGTCCCAAAATTCACTATTCCATCTCCTCCATTATCCCCACATTCTCCATCCATTAGTCCTCTTATCTTTTCACATCCATCATCACATGTGCCAATGTTGGTCCTGAACTCACCACCCCATCACACATCCACCCCATCATTCTATCAATACCCTTTCCAGCATCCCATTCATTACCCTACATATCTCCCCCATCAAATCCCCCTAATTCATCCTCTTGCATAATCCATTTATCCTCATAAGGTTGTACCAACATCCAACAGTCGGTTCGAACATGAGCTCTTAATACCTGATATAGAACTTGATGCTTGAGTCCTTCATCCATATCCTTATTGCATGTCTTCTAAATCCAATTATTCACCTCCCTATCCTTATCCATCTCTTTTTGCATGCTCTGCAAAAAGTTCAAAAAATCCAAAAAAGTCAAAAAAGTCCAAAAAATCCAAAAAAGTCAAAAAAAGAAAAATAGTAAAGAGAAATAATCCCATTCCAATGGTGAAACTTGGAAAACAAGTACCTTGGACAAGTACCATGATGAAAACCTGGAAAACATGCGTCATGCGTAAATCCCCATCTGCACTTGGGGGCAGCTTCCTGATATGCGTTCCCTCCATCTGCTTTGCTTCCTGCTACGCTTTCGGCTATGCATCCATCTTCTTGCTATACATCCCTTTCATTCATCCCCTCCATCCTCCCTATCTTACACATTCTATTTGGCATATCTCATTTATCCCAATCCTTCCATCCTCCTTGTGATCTTGATAACAATAGGGGAAAACATATAAGCACGCTTTGGACACCTCTTAGCATACATTCCCCTCATCCGCACACTATCCTAATCCTCATTCACACTCATCTATCTTCCTTATCCACCCGTCATGCTACCCTCCATCTCCCTTCCTTATCCATGCATCCTATCTTCATCCATCTCACTCTTTTATCCTCCCATCCATTTGTATTGCATCCCTCATGCCTCCTCGCACATGACATATCTAGAGTGGGGGCATCTATCTTCCTTTGTGATATAGTCCTTGGAGACATCATTCATTCCATCAAAGCAATCCCTTCCATTTCCCTATCCTTATCTCCTTATCGATATATCCATCTCCCAATCCTTATCTTCCCATCCCTCCACACAATCCTTTTAACCTCCCTATCCTTATCCCCCTACCCATCCATAATAACATCCCTTCCCTCTCCCCATCGTTATCTTCCTATCCATTTATCTCTATCCACATCACATCTCTTAATCCCTTGTCATTGGTATCTAGCTATAGCATACTATCTCATCATTCATCATCTCATCATTCATCTATCCCTCCTATCATCCTCCCAATCCCATCCCTGAGCTTTGTATAGTCACTATCATCCTATCTAATCCAATAAGTCTATCTTATCGCCATCACTTCTACTTCTGTTGCACATCTTTTCTATCATATCATCCTCCCAATTCATCCATCACTTGTCTTTGGCCTTTAGTCAAACTACGTTGCCCTTGTGCTATCACATAGGCAAGGTTGATCATTTGATTCACCCCCGGGGCATTAGTCCATCATCATCGGTTACCATTTGTCTTCTTTTCGCTTTATCCATGGTGTTTTCTAGAACTACGAGGGCTCTATGCTTTCACGTAGGTAAGGCTAATCTATGATCAGCCCCTGAGCCCCTAGGTCTGTAGGTTATGTCAGTCTTTTGTACTTCATCATCAAGTTATGCCCACATCTAACCTGTTCTTAATAAACAAGGCTCCCTAGTGTTACAAGATCTTGTCCCTAGATAACATCTCGCGTCAACTAGGTCATTCTAATTTAGCATCCATCTTTGGTCTCAACAGGATGAATCCTTCCTCGTAGACCTCATCAATCACATCCATCACCTTGATCCTATGGCAAAGGACCTGTTGTCTTGACTATGATCTTTTGATGCTTTTGAATTTTGTTTATCATTTTGGGTTCCTTCCCATCACTTGTCAGGGTTCCCTTGGTCCACCATACCATGGCATGCTTTGACCTGCTGACATGGGGGCATACCTTGATCGTTTGTTTTGACTGCTGTCTTCTCGGTTGTCCCTCGTAAGACCCACCAAGATCTCCACGGTCTTTTGTTACGCTAGGACGACTTTGTGTGTTTGTGGTTATCTCAACACCGGGCCCGACCAAGGTCATCGCGACATTGGGGTGTTGGAATAACCTTCTTGTTTGCTGTGTTTGTTTCATGCATAGGGTACTCATTCGCCTTGATCTTCCCTATCAAGGTACTTGGTATCCTACGCTATAGTAAAAATCAATGCTCCAAAGATGGAAAAATATCATTTTCACTGCATCTTGTGCCATCCAAGGAGCATACACATCAAAGATCGAAGGGCCAACCAAAGGATCAATTCGACGCAAGGTATAGAGTTCATTTTGTTGCTTTCATCTTGTGTTGTTTCCAACTTAGGCTAATCTTGAGGTGTAGGTTTTTTTGGTGTTTATTTGCACTCTTTTACTTGCTGCTTGTTTTCTAACAATCACATTCGACCTATCACATTTCTGGCATGCCCGGTGGGACATCATTTTACTTGCTACTTGTTTTCAAACAATGTTGTGAGGAGATCATTTTGCTAGCCAAACTCTTGCAATTTTGTTTCTCAACTTATACTTAGCCATTTTCATGTTTTTATCCACTTGCACTCATCCTCACAACATCATTTAGCTTGCATCTTGTGCCATCCAAGGAGCATACACATCAAAGATCGAAGGGCCAACCAAAGGATCGATTCGACGCAAGGTATAGAGTTCCATTTTGTTGCTTTCATCTTGTGTTGTTTCCAACTTAGGCTAATCTTGAGGTGTAGGTTGTTTTGGTGTTTATTTGCACTCTTTTACTTGCTGCTTATTTTCTAAATACGCCAATTTATTTAATTTAGTCATCCTAATCTATTGAATTAAAATTAATTTAAAATTCTCCTTTTCTCACTCCTTGTCACATCCTTCATAATCCATCTCTAATATGAATTAATTTAATTAATTCATATTTAGGGTGTGCATCCTCTTAATCAAAGATTAATGTCACATCCTCCTACATTTTCCACTTGTCTCTAATCTTCCATTAATTATCATAATCAAGCATTTGCACAACTTTAATCAAAGTCATTAGCCATTTTTAGCACCACTTTTTGGTCAATTCTTAGCTAAATGCTTGTTTCCCAACCTCCTGTCGCCTTTTCATCCTTTCATATCCATCCCTTTACATCCTCTTCCTCATCTCCCATTTCATCATCTCATCCATTTCGAGAGCCCACCTGTGTTCTCTTGAACCCACATGTCCTCTCGAGGGGGCATCCTTCATCCCTAATTTTCATCATCTTTTTCCCTTCCTAATCATTCAAAGGAATGACTGGGGCATCTTTCCCAATCTAACCATCTTCTTCTAGGTTCTATTTTTTAATATTCTTTGAAATGATGCTACTTCGTAACACTATCTCAAAGAGGGGCAAAATGTGGACATCTAAATTTGGACACTTAATTTATCCAAATTCATCCCCTTTCGTCTTATTTTCGTTAAGTAATACTACTATTATTTAATTAGTAGCTTTAATTCTGCCAAATCCTTAAGGTATTTAATCAATAATACCTTATCTCTTTAATCCTCCTTCCTTCAATTGAATTAAATAAATATTCCATTTATTTAATTCCCTTCATGTCACATTCTCCATCTTTTATTATCTAATATTAATCTTTCTTCTAATCCCATCATTAGGATGTGCACATGCCTAATCCTTGATTAGGATGTGTCACATCCTCCAACTTTTGCAAGTTGGCCTCTAATCTCTCTTAGCCACCTAACCCTCCTCTAATCCTTCATTACTCTTCCCCATGTGATCTTTGACTTGTCACATCAAGTCACATGTGAAATCTAACTCTCTTCTAATCTTCATTAATCAGTCTAATCAAGTACTTGCACAATCCTAATCACTTAATTGAGTCAACCCTATTAAAGACTTTTTCCTTTTGGGCAAGGCACTCTCCCTTCCCTATGTGAATTTTTAATTCACATTTAATCCCCCAATGCACCCTTTGGAATTTAAAATTCTTTCCCTTCTCCCCATAAGGATATTTGAGGAATTTTGAATTCCTCACATGTCCTCTCACCCACATGGGGACAAGGACCTCCTTTATGAGGAGATCTTGTCCAATCCCAAGGTACTTTGTACCCCCCATCCATGTCATGTACTTCTCTTACACCTCATCTCCACTTCATATTTCTTAAGCCTCTCCCCATGCCACATGTCAAGATGTGAGGACTTCTGAGTCCTCAACTCACCTTAGCCCTACATATTGATATTTGGTGGCTCAATCTTGGCCATCCATTTCCCTAGAGATTTCCAGAATCTCTATAAATACCCCCTATTTTCTCTCATTTTGGGAGGAGATCATTTTGCTAGCCAAACTCTTGCAATTTTGTTTCTCAACTTATACTTAGCCATTTTCATGTTTTTATCCACTTGCACTCATCCTCACAACATCATTTAGCTTGCATCTTGTGCCATCCAAGGAGCATACACATCAAAGATCAAAGGGCCAACCAAAGGATTGATTCGACACAAGGTATAAAGTTCCATTTTGTTGCTTTCATCTTGTGTTGTTTCCAACTTAGGCTAATCTTGAGGTGTAGATTGTTTTGGTGTTTATTTGCACTCTTTTACTTGCTGCTTGTTTTCTAACAATCACATTCGACCTATCACAGTAATAACTAAATGAAAAAACAATTCATCCACAAATCAAAAAGTAGACCACCAAATCTCTTGCCACTTAGAGTGCATACACTTTTGACACCTTCCAACACTCCCTCAAAAGTACACAACATAACAATCATCCACGATGGAATTCAGAGCATTGCAAAATGCACTCTACATATGTAACTTTGCTATTACTAAACGTGATATACTATCATCAATATCCTCAGCTATGAAAGACATACAATCCTACAACCTTGGATATAAACTCCTTCAAAACACATCATCAACGCCTCAAATCAACATGACAAGATTATGCAAGGTGGACAAATGCATGACTATCTTCACTTGGCTGGTGATTATGTTGAGGAATGGTAAGCTAGATTTGAATCAAGCTAAATGTACCTTGGCTAAAATCCATAGGGATTGGAACTCTAGGATAATGACTTCATCCTGCCTTAATTCTATTTTCACATAGATTCTAGGCATTCTTTGTATTGTTGTCTCAAAATTTCTCCTAATTGCATTTAGAGCTCTCACGCTAATTGACTCTGTAAGTATGGGGGTGTTGGTATGTGGCGACTGATCATGCTATACTGTATAGCCCATGGTATACTGTACACCCTGGCCCCCCGCCCTCGCCGAGGTCCGGGGCCGGGCTGGGCCCCGGGTGGGGGTTCGGGGGCGGCAGCCCCCGAGAAAAATTTTCTTCCTACTTTTTCGCGTGATCACCGAAAAAGGGAAAAATCAATGAAAAAAGAAAAAATCAATTTTGTAGAACCCGAAAATCTGGAAGCTTCTAAGCTTGGTAAAAAGGGGTTCGGATGGGTATTGTATGATGAAAAATGCGATTATTCAAGATTGTAATAGGTTTTTCACTGGATAATAAAAGTATTGGATGGCTGCGGTTTGGTGGATGTAGCCCAGAATTGGGTGAACCACGTTAAATTCTGTGTTATGATTTATTCTGTTGAATGTTTTAGTTTCTCTGTTTTTGTTTATTAAATCTGCATTTAATTGTTAGATCTGCTATCTCTAACCCTAACAGGGGGGAGATAGGAACCACACAGAGCCCTTCTCTTGTGAGGCCATCAAGAAGAAGCCATAGGTTTGGCAAGTGTTGGAGAAAGGTGAGTTGACTCCTTACCTAGAGAGATTGCATGGTAATTGTGATCCTAAATGCTTACCAACCCTAAATATGCAAAAACAACAATAATGCAATGAAAGAAAACACAAAGGGACACCTCAAAATTAGCCTAAGAAATTATAAAGCAAAGAAATAAGTTAAAATAAAGATTACAAGATGATTATACCTTCTTTGCTGCTGAAATTCCTTGGTTGGCCCTTGATTTGGATTGATTTGTATGCTCCTTAGATGGCTATTGATTTAGCTAAATGCAATATTAAGTAGATGGTGGGATGCAAATGCAAAATGGCTAAAATGGATGGCTAGATGAGAGAAAAATGAGTGCACAAAATGACAGAATAAGGTTGCAAAATGGCTAAGTGTTGAAAATGTCTTAGAGGAGGGAGTATTTATAGGGAAATTTTAATTCTATAGAGAATTCAATGGTTAGATTGAGCCACCAAGATCAAGATGTAGGGCTATGGTGAGTTGAGGACTCACAAGCCCTCACATCTTGACATGTGGAATGTGAAGTGGCCAAGGGTCAGATGGTGTGTAGGTGATGTGGAAGGAGAGTACATGATGTGGAGGAAGGACAAGTACCTTCCAAGTACCTTGGGGAGAGAAGATTTCCTCTAAAAGGAACTTCTTGTCCCCAAGTGAGAATGAAAGTGACATTTTAGGAATTTTGGAATTCCTCAAAAATCTTCATGGGAAATGAGAAAGTGGTTGGAGAAATAAATGTGAATTAAAAATTCACATTCTTAGGAGGATCTAATGGATAAGAGAGGGTTTCCAAAAAGGTGGGAATTGGTCACATGTGGATGAGGTGACAAGTCAAATGTTCTAGAAGCCTTGTAATGATAAAATGTGAATTAAAAATTCACATGGGGAGGAGAGAGACCTAGGATGAATAAATGTGAATTAAAAATTCACATGGGAAAGAGGGTCAATGCTAAGAAAGGCAAATGAAAAGGTTGACTAAAAAGTGGTGCTAAAAGTGGCTAATGACTTTGATTAAGGTAATTAATGAGAGATTAGAAGCAAGTGGCAAATGCTGGAGAATGTGACATTAATCTTTGATTAAGAGGATGCAAATCTTGATCATGAATTAATTAAATTAATCCAGATTAGAGAGGGATTATGGAGGATGTGACAAGGAGAGAGAAAAGAAGAATTTTAAATTGATTTTAATTCAAAAAGGGTTAAGATGACTAAATTAAATAAATTGATGTATTTATTTAATTTAGGGAGGAAAAAGGTGTAAGGTAAAGCATTTAATTGTTAAATTAAATACTTTAAGAACAATCTGCAGATGATGACATTATTTGCAAAATCCTAGAATGATAGGGTGTTAAGGTTTGGCGGGACAAAGTTTGATGTCAATGAAGATTTTATAACCAATATTATCAGGTTGTCTACAGATGGTATGAAGGTTTTTAGAGACAAGAAGGAGTCACAGACTACCATGCAAATTTTCTTCAAAGGCAATGAAGCTCAAGACCTGAACACTGTGAAGAGTGGGGGTTATTAGAGGAGCTCTATCAAGGTATTGTGGGGGGATGTGGTCGAGAAACTCATGAGATATATCACTTTAGAGGGTCACTTCTCAGCCGTAAATGCTTACCACTTCCTTATGCTTAATCATTTTCACTACAAGAAAATAATTTCCTTTCTGTTGATGGTGTTTTCTGCACAGCAACAACTCAGACATAAAATGATATTCTATCTCTCTTGAAAGATAATCTTCAATAATAAATTGCTGAAATCACCCCAAGGTCTCTTGGGTGTCAGGTCATGACAATGCATAAACAACTCAAATAATATGTGAAAATGCTGGTAATCACAAGGGGCCTTACAAATGAACAATGCTGGAAGTGAATTTTCATCAGATGCAACAATATGGTGATGCTTTCAATCCTAAAACTAACCTAGATTCAAAATAAATAGCAAAAGAGATAACAGTTTAAAGAGATTCTATTTATTCTAACTCCTAAGATCAATCATAGTAATGATGAAAGTTGCAAATGGGCAGATCCCCAATAAAACCGATCTCTGCTTGATCAAGGACAAACTTGCAACTACACAGAAATGGTGCGATCTTCTGGGGA
Source organism: Sequoia sempervirens (assembly GCA_007258455.2). Lineage (NCBI taxonomy): Eukaryota > Viridiplantae > Streptophyta > Pinopsida > Cupressales > Cupressaceae > Sequoia > Sequoia sempervirens. The sequence continues at coordinate 581,651,130 of VDFB02270651.1, read as the reverse complement.
AATCTAAAGATTTTCAGACTTTGAACATTCATTCACATACCCAACTACTGGCACAATGTAAACAAGCATTCACAGTTGAACTTAGCACAGAAGTGAGGCCCAGACTAACTTTACACAACAATCTAGAATCAACAAATTGCTAAAAGTATGGACTAGAAATCGATCAACATCATTAACATTTCACCATCATTGTAAAAGAGCTTAAATCTAACATCTAATATCTAACATCTAACATCTAACATCTAACATCTAACATCTAACATCTAACATCTAACATCTAACATCTGAGAATCAAGAACAAGAAACCATAAAAACTATTGAAAATAAATACAAAGTTTGCCAAATCAACAATCCAATTGCATTAATTCTCTAGCATTACATAACAATTTCAAGTCTCTCATCTCCTATAGCTAATTCTGAAAACTACTTGCCAATTCTGGCCTTCTAACTTAGCAAAATTCTGGCCTAGTCAAACTCCTAAAATCTCCCCCTTACAAATGAGGCACAAATGCTATTTATAGAGAACCCCCCAAACACGTCGGCCTAATTAGATTTTACAATAATAATTGGCCTCAAAACAGGTCAGCCTAAGGAGAAATTCAAAAGAGGACAAGATTTGCATTAAATGCATGAATATTATCCATGTCGGCCCACGATCTCCAGCAAGACCAGATTCACGTGTCCTCCATAAAGTCCTCTAGCTGTAGGCAGTTTTGGCATGGATTCTTAGGCAGGTCCCACTTTTGAATTTATTTAATCCTGAAAAATAAATATCATCATTAATAGACCACATGTCCAAATTAAATTTGAATAAAATCTTGACCTTTTCCAAAAAACTTACATTTTTACAAGGAAACTTTCCATTTTCAGAATTTTTTCCATTTTTGGAAATTTTATTTTCAAAATCTTTTCAAGAAATTTTCATTTTAGGAACATTTTAAAAAATCCATTTTTGGAAAAAATAAATAAATAATATTAAAAATTTCCATTCTGGGAAATTGGGATTTGGGCCCTCCGGGGAAATCAGACCAAGGGAAAATCAAAATCCTCCAGACTAAATCGGGAAAATCCAAAGGCAGGGAATCAGAAAATCCAAGCGGATGATTTTGGGAAAATCCAGCCGACAAGATGCAGGAAAATCCGAGCTGGATTCTCGAAAATCCAAGTGGATAGACTCGGGAAAATCTATGTGGATATGAAATCCAAGTGGATGAAAATCCTGGAAGCAAAAAGCCCAAATTTTATTCAGAACTAGTTTTTGAGGCACAACTCGGGGGAAGGACTTGGACAAGCAAGATGAACATCTAAGGACCTCCAAAGGCAATGAAATCAATAAAATTAAGCCAAAAGACCAATAGCGGAGAAAGTCCCCCGGGGGGGCATGTGCAAAACACAAAACTTTTTCTTATCTCTTGGCGTCATTGGATTATGGCCTTAAAGAACAGAAAAACCCCAAAATCTTGTATCATGTGGGGCTTATCCTTTTAATTTCTGAATATGCTAAATCTTTTGAGGTAGAAGAGAATTTCTAAGGGTGGAAGAAAGTGAAGGTGGAGGATGCCTTAGTAAAAGGGAAGAAGAGGGAAAGTTGTTTTGGAAAGGAGTCGACCGAGGAGGATATGGGACTACATACGAGATCTCTTGTTTCTATGGAGGTGGTTCTACAACCCACTATAGTGGGAAAGTATAAAAAAAGGGGTGTTGAGCCCTAATAAGGGTTATGAGACTTGCAGTGACAAGGTGGTTTCCAATTTACATAGCACTTGCTTGAAGGAGAATAATGAATTGGTTGGTGAGGCATCGTCATTGCCCCCTATGACAAGGCAGAAGAAGGATCTAGAAGAGGGAAGCACAAAGAATCTGGTTCTAAGGTCTGTAGGTCAGGTGTTGGAGAGGAAATCTCCCCTCAAGATGATGGGTGGAAAGGGTGATGATGTTTCCTTGATTGTGAGCCGAGATTTGTAAAAGAAAGGAAAGGATATGGTTGAGGGTGGATGGGATGCTAAGGTGACTCCAGTTGTGGACTTAGACCAATTGAAGAAAAGAAAGGTTGTGGCTGAGGATATTGTGGATTCCATTTGTAAAATGAAAATTTCGATTGCTGTTGGGAAGGGTAACGTTGACTCGTCTAGTCAAGACAAGGTAAGCTCCTCTCATGAGGATGATGTTGTGGGTAAGGGGGTTTTCAAATTTGATAGGGAAGAGATGTCTGATGTCTTGAGAATTGCTAGATAAGGTTCCATTTCTTTATTATTCAAACTTTTCAAATGGGTGTTCTATGAACTTAATATAACTAATGTTAAATTAGGGGGTGCTATGAGTAAAGTTAATGAGTCTTTAGTTTAAAACCAAATAGATGAACTATTTAACTCTTTGAATATTGTGGCAGAGGAAACTCTTAAGATGAAGAAAAATAAAGAAGGTAGAATTCTCACCTTGGAGGATCAACTTGAGAGAATTTGTGCTAATATGATCAAGGGTTGGGAGGAGATTAGATTTGTGGTTAATTTTAAGTTTGTTGGTATCACCTCTCCTTATGTTAGTTCCAAGAATCGCAAGGAGTTTTTTCTTGCAAAAGAGATTGATGCTGGTGGCAAGCTGATGGAGGAGGAGGTTTCTGTTGATAAGGGTGGGGATAAGAATACTGTTTTTATTAATATGGTTAAAATGGATGGGCCTGGGGCTAGGACTAGAAACAATACAAAGGCCCAGGTTGGGGATCCTGGCAAGGATGTGTCTGATGTCATGGATGATGGGTAGAAGGTTGTGGCATACGATGTGGAGGTTGCTGATATCTTGAAGAACATGTAGTGCTATTGTCTAGGGTCCTCCTTTTTGGCTAATGTTTTTTTGCTAATTTGCTACAATTGTGTTGATATTTACTTTATGTATTTTTCTTTAGTTTTAGCTACTTTCTTTTGTAAAGGGTTCTGACCCCTTCAAAACCCGTTTTTACCTCTAATAAAAAACTATTAGTAACATAAAGAAAACTGAGGGGCACTACATAGTGTTAGTAGTGCCTTGCATTTGTAGTGATAGTGGTATGTTTGTTGGTGGCTCTCTTTATTTCTCAGTGTTAGAGGTTGTAGTGGCTTTCTCAGTTGAGAGTTTTGGTGATAGGACTTAAATATTTTTTATTGTGATAACATTGATCTTGAAGTGTGTATAGTGGGCTTAATAATTGCAATATGGCGGTTATAGTCCTTTATCATTGCTATCAAAGGGGGAGAAATTGACATGAGATGGAGTTGGTTTCATGGAGTTTGATTCATCATCATAGGGGGATATTTTGACACTAGTGTCAAAGGGGGAGTTTTTTGCATTGGCATGATGGTTTGTTCATTTACATTCTACTCTTGATGTTCTCCATGGTTTTGCAAAGAGTTTATTTATATTTTTTTGTCACTATGAAGCAAGACATTCAAGTTTGATGAGTAACTTGCATTGGTATTGGTTGATGAGTAATTTGGCGTTTCAAGTCAAAATCACTTTATCAAGGCATAGTATTCTAAATCACAAAGAATCAAAACATTAATGCATCAAATGTACTTGTCATGCATTGGTATCCAAAGGTTCAAGAACCTAAGAGTCTTAAAGCTTCAAAGGTTTAAAACCCTAAACGTATCAATGCTTATATCAATGGAACAATATTTAGCATCAAGGGAATATGCTAATCAACAAAGATCATGAACAATCTCAGGTGCAAGTTTAATTTGTTGATCAAGGGCATTGTATTTAGCATAGAGGGTTTGTTTGTTGATTAACATTTTAGCTTTAAAACCCTAAATGGAGATCAAATGTGCAAAGTTAATAGAAAATTATTTTTGTTATATTTAGAAAGTGACTTTCTATATCAAGTTAAAGGTGTTTTAAGTAATGAGTTTAAGGGTTTTAAGAAATTCATCAACCAACCCCCCTTTTTATGTTAACTTGTCAGGAAAGTCATAATCTTGGCTTATATTTTTCAACTGAAGATTGATGGCTGCTATTTGAAGTTGGATGTGGGGGTAATTCAAAATCAAAGTTCTATATTTAAACCTTCCAACAACTATTCCCAGAAGATGATTCTTTGATGGGAGTTAGAACGTCATATCTCTTTGATTAGTTTTCTTGTTGATTGAAGATGAATAGTTTTTGAATCTACTTTTTGTTGGAATATGGCTTTAGGAGATTGTTCTTGACTTCTGGTGTTGTCAATGATGGCAACTAGGGTCAGTAGCATGGTCCACAGTTTTGAGGCAGTTTATACCGGTAAGGAAAGTAGAAGACAATACTCTACCGACAGAATGTATGAAGAACATAGTATCCAGTTGGTAAGTTAATCTGGACACTTCACCAGATCATTATTTTGTTGTGTGAATCCCCGGGGATGCTTTTTAATCATGTATGCTATTTGTTTGATAAGTTTTATGATATTACACTGATCCATGTATGAGTTTGGAGATTCAGTAGAACAATTTATTGCTTATTTTCTCATTGTGGCCGACCTATTGTGTATGGCGTGTTCCAAATGTATGAAGAGTATGTATTTAACTATTTCTCATATTGGGAATTTTGGTTTGGGTCCTTACTATAGTCTATCCAACTTGTGTGGGTATGCATTAGTTCTAATTGGTGTTTGAAGCCAACTTGTGGAAAAGTGTTATATTTTGTTTCAAGCCAACATACAATAAAATTCTTGTTAATGGGTATATAAAGGAGATTGAAAAATATTTTTGAGCGAGATAGCAGAGTGTGTGGATCAAGGAGAGTGAAGGTCTAAGAGTGAAAAATTACATAATTGTTATATGAGGTAATATTAGAAGAGCTGTTTGAACAACATAAGGGTTTTTGTATGCACAACAGAGCAAAGCAGAAGTGCAAACTGGATAAAAGATCCAGAATCTGATTGTGTGCTTCATTGGAACTGAATCCAACCATTTGTAGATGCTATATTCTCAGTTCAATATTTTTTTGTAATATCAAATATATTTTGTAAGGTAGTGAGCATTCTCTTTTGAGCAATGAGCTCTAGGCAGTGTGCCTAAATGCAAGTGCATTCCCCTTTTTATCATACTTTTAATAGAGTATACTTTGTGGACTAATCTCCACTGTGGTTTTTCCCCTAACAAGGTTTCCACATAAAAATCTTGGTGTTATGGTTTTCACATTGTCTTATTAATGTGCATGCATGTTTCCTTCTATTTATTTGTTGTGGATGCTATTAGAAGTTAAATACTGTTGTTGATAGTATAAGATCTGATTTGAGATTCAAAGTTGTGGAAAACTGATTCACCCCACCTCTGAGTGTTCCTAGTGTCCAACAATCGGTATCAGAGCAGGTTCCTCTTCTAAGTTTAACAACTTGAGGTGGATTTTGGATTACAATGGACACAAGTGGTCTTCAACAACAGCTTATGGTGGCACTTGATGATCTTGATCAGTCTAAAGTAGAGGTCATGGAACTAAAAGCAAACCTTGTGGCTATCAAAAAATTCATTCAATCACTGAAGGATAAAATAAATGAATCAAGGGAAAATAGGAAAGAACTATGTGGTTAGTTGAAGCAAAAAGAAAGCAAAGGCCCAAAAGATGTTCATTTGAATGAAACCCTAAAAGAAATAATAGAAGAATGTGAAAAGTTTGCTAAGGACAATACTGCTCTAAAGCTTGACACAAAATATGTGGCAATGAAGTTAACCAAAGGGATTGAAGAAATAAAGAAGAATGAGGAGAATTTGGCACAGTCCTTGAAAGAGAAATATGAGGAATGCAACAAAATAGTAGATTCATTCAGATGGATATTGAACTACAACAATCCAGAAACAACGAATAAGAGCTTGAGAGGCAGGTAGTTATTCTCAAAGATGAGCTTGCCACTACAAATGAGTTTAAGGAAAAGTTCAGGATTAATTATGCTAAGCTTGATGAAATAACTAAAGGAAAAAATGATGCAAATGATAGGCGAGGTCTTGGCTATGAGAAGGATGCAAGCTTTGGATCTGAACTAAAGAACCCTGAAAAGAAGAACAAAGGCATAAGATATCTGGTAAGGAAACCTAATGCTCAGGAATTTAATGGATATTGCTTTCTTTGTAATAAATTTGGGCATATGGATTCTCAGTGTAGAAGTAAGATAAGTTCTGGAAATCCATCATTTTTTGGTCAATGTTTTAGCTACAAAAAGTTTGGTCATAAGTCATTAGAATGCATAAGCATGTCTGTCAATAAAAGAAATGTTAAATGTTATATTTGTGGGACTTTTGGACATGTTTCCAATCAGTGCAAATCAGGAGGAAATCAGTGGAATGGATGGTATAAATAGAAATATCCAGTATGCTATAATTGTAACAAACTTGGGCACATTGCAAGATTCTGCAGAAACAAAAACATGAATAAAAGAGGTTTGGTTTATCAAGGAAGAAATTCATAGAAAGACAACAAAGGCAAAGAAAAAGCATCTCTGGAAGAGATAAGAGATCAAATGAGAAAAACATGGGTAAAGAAGAATGGATCTGATGAAGGTAATAAGATTGTACAGGAAGCTCCCTCTGGTAGTTCATCTGACAATTGATTTCAGGTCATTGTCCTAGGGGGAGTTTCTCATGAAAATCTTTGTCCCCCCATGTGTAGTTGGTTTCAGATTGTAGGAAGTTGTTTGTAGTTGTGTTATTCATCCTCAAATGTACTGGTGATCACCTCTTGAAGGTCCGTAGATGGATTTATCTCTTATTGTTCAAAAATAGTGTAACCAAAACATCTAGGGAAAAGCATTTAATGCAATAAGTTAGGTGTGAAAAGTTATAAAAGGGCATTTGAAACCCTCCTTTGTCACCGTGCACCAAAGGAGAATAGTTGGAGAACCCTTTTTTCAGCAAAATTTCAAAGCAGCAAAAGTCAAAGTAGTGGCAAATTTTCTAGGTATTTCTGTTGATTATCAATTTTATACTCATTCTATGATCGGTAGAACCCTGTTCGGTATGAAAAATGAAACAAATTAAAGGAACAATAATTATGGATGAGTATAGTAGTCAAAAGGTTAGGGATGTCAGAAATTCGTTGTCTCACGTTGAATTGAAGAAGCTTGGAGGAGCGAAACACAAGAGTCTAGATATTTGGAATGAATTTCCTCATTTCGTCAACGTGGAGGTTGTCTAGTTTATCTTGAACAAATTAGATGGTGATATCCTTACTCTAGATAAACCCTATCAAATTTCTAAGGATGTAATAAAAAATCTAATAGGCTTGTGCAATGTTGGTGATGTCCCTAAAAAGAAATCGATTCAAAATGTTGAATTTGAATCCCTAATCGGTGTAATAGGAGATCAGAGGGCACTGATAATTACATCGATCAAAGACCCATTAATGAGGTATATTGCATATGGAGTTTCATACAATATTTTCTTCAGAAATCGAGAAGGATCAACATCGACAGGCACAGTCTATATAGTGCTCAAGATGATAATAGAAAATGAAGGCTTTGATCTCTGTGGATTGTTGAAGGATCAACTAATGGAGAATGTGCAATTAACAAAGGACATAGATTACTCTTTCAGGTTTGGTACCTTGGATATTTGCATTATAATGTATTTCTTGAATTGCTTGCCTCTAAATGACAATGTAGTATGGAAGCAAAATATGCCAGTCTAGAAACAAATCTTTGAACATTTCAATTCTTTTGAAAATGGTGAAAAAGTTTATGAGAACTTCTTTGGAAACTTGTTAAGAAAGTTTAGTATTCCTCTTCTGGTAAAAGAAATTGAAATTGGATCATCCTCTGGTAAGTTGGAGAAAAAGCAGATGAGAGAAAGAGAGTTGGCTAGTGACACTCCTTTGGCACCAAAGTCAAAAAAACTTGAAGGAAAAGGTAAAAAGAAGATAGTTGAGGATGTATTTTATGAAGACTCTAAGGAATATACACCAAGGGATCAACCAAAACTAGTTGAATCGATTGTGGTTATTATAGACGAAAGCGATGAAGAAGGTGCCCTACTCAAAGCAAAGATCTTGCAGATTGTTCAAGAAGAAAATGGTATGCAAAAGATAACTGACATATGGATGAATGGTACATCATATAAACATGATCTCATTGAAGACACTTTAGGAAGATACTTTATTGATAATAACATTGATCTGAAAAGTTTGCAGAATGTGCTTCTGGAAGAATTTATTGAATGTATCAAGGAGGCTATGAATTTTGTGTCTTAGGACAGAAATGAAGAGGAAATAATTTCACATCTGAAGATGCAGTTTGGGTATCTCTTGCCAATTTGAAGAATAAAATGGACATACTAATACAATGCATTGACTCAATGAATAAGATCTTCAATTATTGTCTCAGGTGGCCTCACATGGTTGGAAAATACAAGGACAAGTTGAAACAAATTGATAATGAGCTTGTCAGAATCAAACAGGACTACAGTATGGTTCAGGACAAGGATGAAGAAGTGAAGAAGAAGATTCATGAGCTACAAGTTGAACATGCAAAGATTCACTCTACCCAAAACATTCTTATGGACTCCTCGAAAGTAAAGGACCTGACTGAATGTAGATTAGAGAAAATGGTTGAAGTTTTAAAGAAAGGAGAAAAACTAGAAGAAACCATTACCATTCCTGAATCCCTTGTTCAGGTCATTAACAAGACATCAAAAAATAATAGTCTGATAATTGCTATTGGGATTGTAGTGGACTCTTGGAAGAATTTTCTCCCTGAAATGAAAGATAAGTATTAAATAATTTTCTGATTTATGTGGCTGTTGCAAATTCTTCAATTTTGATCAATTTTTGCAATCAACAAAGGGGGAGAAAATGCAGTAAGGAAGAGTACAGTAAATAAGCTTAGGAAAGTAGTGGAAGGTTTTTTCATTGATGCCAAAGGGGGAGAGAATGCAATGAAAAATGCCTTGAAATCCAAAGGGGGAGCAGTGTTTTGTTGTAAGTGTTTTGCAGTTATTTTGTCATGTTGTGAAGTTTTGAATTTTGGTTTCGACACTTAGTCATTTTTACAATTAGTCATTTTTCACTAAGTGTTTCCATTAATGCCGAAGGGGGAGATTGTTGGAATATGGCTTTAGGAGATTGTTCTTGACTACTAGTGTTGTCATTGATGGCAACTAGAGTCAGTATCATGGTCCGTAGTTTTGAGGTAGTTCATATCGGCAAGGAAAGTAGAAGATAATACTCTACTAGCATAATGTATGAAGAACATAGTATTTGGTTAGTAAGTTGATCTAGATACTTCACCAGATCATTATTTTGTTGTGTGGATCCCCAGGGATGCTTGTCAATCATGTATGCTATTTGTTTGATAATTTTTATGATATTACACTGATCCATGTACGAGTTTGGAGATTCAATAGAACATTTTATTGCTTATTTTCTCACTGTGGCCAACCTGTTGCATATGGCATGTTCCAGATGTATGAAGAGTATGTGTTTAACTATTTATCATATTGGGAATTTTGGTTTGGGTCACTACTATAGTCCAGCCGACTTGTGTGGGTACACAATAGTTCTAATTGGTGTTCGGAGCCGACTTGTGGAAAAGTATTATATTTTGTTTCAAGCCAACATACAATAAAATTCTTGTTAATGGGTATATAAAGGAGATCGGAAAATATTTTTGAGCGAGATATAAAAGTGTGTGGATCAAGAAGAGTGAAGGTGTAAGAGTGACAAAGTACAAAACAGTTATATGAGGTATTATTAGAAGATCTGTTTGAACAACAAAAGGGTTTTTGTATGCAGAGCAGAAGTGTGAACTAGATAAAAGATCCAGAATCTGATTGTTTGCTTCATTGGAACTGAATCCAGGCATTTGTAGATGCTATATTCTTAGTTCAATATTCTTTTATAATATCAAATATATTTTGTAAGGCAGTGAGCCTTCTCTTTTGAGCAGTGAGCTCTAGGCAGTGTGCTTGAATGCAAGTGCATTCCCCTTTTTATCATACTTTTAACAGAGTATACTTTGTGGACTAATCTCCACTGTGGTTTTTCCCTTAACAGGGTTTCCACATAAAAATCTTGGTGTTATGGTGTTCACATTTTCTTATTAATGTGCATGCATGTTTCCTTCTATTTATTTGTTGTGGATGCTATTAAAAGTTAAATATTGTTGTTGATAGTTTAAAATCTGATTTGAGATTCAAAATTATGGAACACTGATTCACCATCCCCCCTCTCAATGTTCCTAGTGTCCAACATTTTTTTGGTTGGCACCTAACATTGAAGAAGGGTTTTTCAATCTATATTATTTGGAATATCAATGATCAGTTGATTTAGTAATTGGAGGTTTTTATTTTTGAAGATGAAATGTATGTAAGGTGAAGGGTGTGTAATATGCTGAGTATTGAGAGGTTCTTTTGTATTCAATGAATGATATGCCATAGTTTGAGAATGGAATGAGCATGATGATTGTAGAAATATGATTGTGACCCTTCATGAAAAGTTCTTAGTTGAAATATGATTGACAAAGATATAGCAATTTTTTTAGGGTTTTGACAGAGTAGGGGTATGGTTCTTGATTGAAATATGATGACAGACAGATTGTGTAGATGATGCTTTCTTGATCAGAATATGAAGATTATTACGGGAGAATATGATTTCAAACTGATGCACTATTTGATCAATACATGAAGACTTCCATTGAAGATTGTATGAATTTAGATTTGTGAAAGGTAAGTTTGAAGTTATATCAAACCATAATGACATGATAATAATTACAGAGTTGTATGCTTTATCAGAATGGTGTTAAAAGGTTGTGGTAAGGGAAAGAAAACTATGATGAAACTTCGTTTAAGCAGTGATTTGAAGTGAAACAAGGTAACCCTCTATAATCTTGTATTTTCCTTTTGAAGATTGTCAATGAGACATGGATTTTTGCTAGTGAGGCATGGGAATTTGCTAGTGAGACTTGTGTAATTTACAAGTGAGGCATATTGTAGTTAGTGAGGCTTGTTGATTTCCAGTGAGGCATATTATAGCTAGTGAGGCACACAATGTGTAACCTAAAGGTTTTGACCAGTGAGGTCTAATGAAACTTATTTTTAAAGTGTTTTTTCACCCTTTTTAGGGTTTTCCACTCATAAACTTGGTGTTATGTCTCCTCTTAGTGGTTTCTTATATTGTGCTTGATTGGATATCTTTTTTCAAGTATTATATTCCAATTTGCATGTTATTTGTGACTCCCTCCACATTCAGTATCTATAATGATTGAGGTGTTTCAATGGGTTGCTTTGAATCAGACAAGTAAGTTTAGTATTGAAATTTGATTTATAATTAAACCACTCATTCAACCCTCCTTGCCTCCCCCTCTCTCAGTGGTCATGTACTCCAACACTTCCAACATAGGCCATAGGTAGGAAAATTCCCATTGGTATGCATCATAAATAAAATTCCAATCACCTTGAATTTATTGGATTATATGTAATAAGCTCAACTCAAAATGAGATCAATAATCTGCTCCGATTCACTGTTAGGTATGCTTCTTAGCATTCAAATAATAAATCACCTATACGAACTACACAGGGAACACTTGCCAGACATTGTAAGGCAGTAAACTATAATGGAACATAACTGATGATAGAGCACACGAAACACAAAATATAGTCTGTCATCAACTCAACAGTGATCCTTCGCCCAGTTTCTACTCAAATCATAAATCAGATTTTTAAATTGTTGTAAATGATCCAGTATAAGATAGAATTCATTGGTTCCAATACACATAAATCAAAAACATACAGAACATCCAAATCACAATAGCTAATATTCTCAGAAATTGCAGATATGATATGAATCGCAGTTACATGCCATAGTAATTACTAGATAGGAAATCACGAGTTCATGCTATAGAAAATTGCGAGCATACAACGATGTAAATTTGAGGGAGAGATGACCATCAGAGGTTCAAGACGCCAAATGATCTTCTCGGATTGCATTACTCCAATGAGCATTTAGAGTGTGATTGAAAGACGGCTCGAAGTTTCTCAAAATGAAGTGTCGACTCTACAGGATCGTCATGACATGAATGCACAGATATACACAGCAAGACTGAGATCTTGTGTGCACTCCTGAAAATGACAACTCGGGATGTGACTTATTGACGGGAATAGAAGATCCCGTGATGCTTCGCTCAGAGCTCCGACCTTTGAATGAGATGAAGGATTTCACCCTTATAAACTGTGATTACCTCCTCCTGCGAGTTTGTAAAGGAGTCAGTGCTTGAATGTTAACTACCGTAGCACCCAGGTCACCCGTGATTATTAGATCATGACTTCTCGAATATGAACACCTCCTGTGGTTAACTTGGTCTTGCACGCCTCTTCTCAATGATGATACCCTATTAGCAAGCGATGATCCCATGAATTGGAGCCCAACAATATATCTTCGTGCAATGATGCAAACTCCTTCAGTGTCGAGCATGAGAGATGGGTTCTTCAAAATGGATCGTCATTGCTCACTCGGCTGAATTTGTCTTCACACCTAGAGCCCTATCAACCCAGTGAATTATCTGCGATTGTGTATATAGAAATGGTGGATTAGATCTGAATGAACGATGGGCAAACAAAGGCGAGAAATATAAGGTAGCGACTATGTCCTACCTGATCAGACACGCTACGCGGTCACTTATCTCCTATCTTTATTCAATGATTTCTAGAATGCCCCGCTCCACCATAAATAGATGCCTTGAAAGGTCGGCCCATATGATTTAATAAATTTAAATGTTATTTTAACAATAATTTAAATTTAAAATTTAAAATTTATATATATATATATATATATATATATATATATTTTTGATACAACAGGGGTGTCTCCGCGACCCAGCCCAGCGGCCCAACAACCCTTACCTTGGGTACCTGAGGTGAGCTAGGGCAAGATCCCCCACCCGCAAGAAGTCCCACCTCTTAAATTCGGGAGCAGAGTCAAACCCGAGACCAATGGGGAGCAAACCCATTGCCCAAGCCAACTCTACTACCCATTTAGACTATTTTAAATATTTATTTTATTTATTGTAGTGTTGAAAAACATTTTTTTTCCCTCCAAAATTGAATTAGGGTTGGGGCAGAAAGGGGAGATGACATTATATCCAATAGGAAATTTTAAAATTGAGTGATCAATCCTACAAAAGTGCTCTAGAGTTACTAGATGGCCTATGGATTGCATTGACTTTGATAGTTGAAAGGTATCCAATTATGGATCATTTTCAAGGAGATATACAAGACAATCAAATGGTCCTATAGTAATGTGTTACATTTTTTAGCCTAAGCGAAATTCTTAAAATCAACATTTTTAATATTTTTTAATTATAAGAATCAAATGGTCAAGATCGTAATGATGGTACAAACTAAGTTGTATTTTCTAAGTATATTTAAGCTATAATTTTAAAAAATTAATTAAGTATTTCTACCATTTTATTTTATTTTTTAGTCAATTATTATTATTTTTATTGATTTGTATTGAGTTACCTTATTCCATAAAGAGTAACTTTCATTATTTTTTTTTTTTTTTAATTTATTGGAATCAAACCATTAACTCCACTATTTAGTGTATGGATATTTTTTTGATAATGAGTTATTAAATATTTTATTTATTATTAGTTCTTGAATTAGTACTAACCAAAATTTCAAATCTATATTATTCTATCCTATTTCCCTTGGCATATATATTAACCTAAAAAATTCTTTTTCCATTGAAACAAGGACATCTTTCTTGAATGTAACATGTTTTTTAAAGTTTTTTTGTAATGTTGAATATTTTTCCTAGTTTCTTTAATAAAGGTCATCATTTTTTTTTTGTAATGGACTTACTTTTATTATAAAATTTTAAAAAAAAAAACATTAATGAAAAAATAATGCACATACTATAATATTTTGAAAGCTAATACTAAATGTTATATACTTACAAAATGACATTATCAAATGACTTCATTTTGATCTTCTAAAAGGTGCAACAATTTATCTTTAACATTTTGATAGATGCATAGGAGACTTTGTTGGGGTTTTGATTTGATCCTATGTATGTTCCATATAAAGGGTTTTGATCAAAGCCCCTTCAACCAAACACCCTTAGATGGAACCCTTTTAAAGATTAAATTATTTTTTTAAATATGTGATTTTAGGAAAAAATTAGGATGTCCCACAAGTGGGGCATACTATTGTGGGTCAAATGGTCATGTACTTTGTGCAATTTTGGATCAACTTAGTTACCTTAGATATGTTGGACTCAAGGAACATTGAGAGGGGGGTGAATCAATGTTCAAAAAATTTAAAATTTAAATCCAGATCTTGAATCATTAACAACATTTCAACAAAAGAAAAGTTGCAAGCACAAGAAGAAGATAAAAAAAATACCATAACACTAATATTTTTACATGGAAACCCTATTATAGGAAAAACCACGGTGGAGGTTAATCCAAAATTTATATACTCTGTTAAAAGTATGAAGAAAAGGGAACGCACATGCATTCAAGCACACTGCCTAGAGCTCATTGCTCAAAATAAGAAAGGCTCACTACCTTACAAAATGTTTGCATTACAAAAAAAAGTTGAACTAAGAAAATAGCACCTCTAAATGCCTGGATTCGGTTCCAATGAAGCTCAATAGACGATCTTCAACCCTTCTGACTAATTTTGTATTTCTTCTCTACTCTGCTCTCCTCTTCTCTGTTTTTCTGCCTTTCTGAAACTGTGCATAGATCACTCAATCAGCCTTCTAATACTCACACACACATTTGTTTTGCTCTTCACACACATTCACACACTTCCACACTTACTTTTATACCCAAAATGAATTACTAATCTCACATATATATTCGCTAGCAAGAATTTAATTTGTATATGTCGGCTTTAACAAAATATAATATTCTCCACATGTCGGCTCAAATCATGAACAATTTATAATTTGTGTACCCATACAAGCCGGCCATGACATAGCTGGGACCCAAAATAAAATTCTCAAACATAGAAACATTTAAAAAATCACCCCTTATACATCCGCGACACACTACATTGACTAGGTCGGCCATAATGAACAAATAGATAGAAAAACATCCTACCGAATCACTTTACTCGTACATTGATTAATGCAATAACACAAGACTTAACAAAAAGATAACATAGATGCATAGAAAACTATCCCAGGGATCCACAACAAAAAATGATGATCCAGTGAAGCATACGAATTTACATACTAACTGGATACCCTGTTCTTCATGTTCTCTACCAGTAATACACTGTACTTAACTTTGACTTTTGGTATGACCAGGTTTAGATCTACAAACCAAAATAGTGACATCAGTTGCTATCAATGACAACACTACAATCCATACCAATAATCTCCCCCTTTGGCATTGATTGCAACACTTAGTGAAAAATGACTAAGTGTCAAAACTAGAGATACACTGCCAAACTCCAAAATTTCAAAACACAACAAAACACTGCTCCCCCTTAGGATGTCAAGGATTTTTTCACTGCATTCTCTCCCCCTTTGACATCAATGACAAAACTTTACTGCTTTCTCTCCCCTTTTTCTAGTATTTTTGTTGCACTTCTTCCTTTTTTTTTTATAAAACAAAATTTTACTGCTCTCTCTCTCCCCCTTTGCTAAATAGAAATTTGATTAAAACTTGGAAAACTACAAGTTCTATTGCACAAATTAGAAAATTATTTTATACTTATCTTTCATCTTCGGAAGGAATTTCTTCCAAGCATCTACAACAATCCCAATAATTATTATCAAACTGTTATTTTCTGATGTTTGGTTGATGATCTGAATGAGGGATTCTAAAATTGTAATTTCTTATTCCAACTTCTCTCCTTTGCTTAAGACTTCAATCAGTTTCTCCAATCTACATTCAGTTTGATCCTTCACTTTCCAAAAAGTGTCCACAAGAGTGTTTTTTGCAAAGTGAATCTTTGCGTGCTCAACCTGCAACTCATGAATTATTTTCTTTACTACTCCATCCTGGTCCTGAAACATATTGTAGTCCTGGCCAATTTTATTCAATTCACTTTCAATTTTCTCTAGCTTGTCTTTATATTTTCCAACAACATGAGGCCAATGTAGACAATAATTGTAGATGTTATTAGCTGAATTGATGCACTGCCTCAACACATTCATTTTCTTTTTTCAGTTTTTTAAGGGATAACCTGAATTGCTCCTTCAAATGTAAGATTATTTTCCCCTCTTTCTTATCCAGAGAGTCAGAGGCCATAGCTTCCTTAATACACTCAATCAACTCTTCAGGGAATACATTATGCAAACTTTCCAATTCAATGTTATTTAGCACAGTATTTTCCTACAGTACTCTGAATCAGATCCTGCTCATATGAGGGTCGATCTAACCACATGCTAGCAATCTCTTGCATTCCATCTTTCTCCTAAACTATTTGTTGTATCTTTGTTTTGAATAAAGTGCCTTCTTCTTCATTTCCTTCAGCCATTGTTTCATCTGGTTCAACTGATTCTGGTTTATCTCTCGGGGTGTATTCATTAGAGTCTTCATCAAGTATGTCCATAATTATCTGTTCTTTGCCTTTTCCTTTAGATTTTGGAGACTTGAGTACTGGAGGATTATCATCAAAAAACTCTATTGCTCTTTTTTGCTTCCCCTCTGTCTTACCAGAAGATGATCCAACTTCAATTATTTTTATCGGAAGAGAGATACCAACTGCTCCAAACTTTCCTAACAACTCTCTAAAGAATTTTGCATAAGCTTGCTCACAATTTTTCAAAGTATTCAAATGATTAATTTTTTTCTTACAGACTGGTTCACTCTACTTCCATACAACATTATCATTCTATGACAGACAATTTGAAAATATATCATGATACATATGATCAAAGTGCCAAGTGAAAGGATAATCTACATCCATTGTCAATTGCACCTTCTCCATCAATTGATCTTTCAACAAAATGCACAGGTCAAAGTCTTGGTCCTCCATTATCATCTTATGTGAATGTAAATTGTGCCTATAGAGGTTGATCCTTCCCTGTTTCTGAAGAAAATTTTGTATGAAATTCTATATGTAATGTACCTTGTCAATGGATCTTTGATCATCAAAATTACCAGAGCCCTCCGATCTCCTGTTACACCGGTTAGGGTTTTGAATTCCTTATTCTGAATTAAATTATTCTTTAGAATATCTCCAACATTGCATAACTCAGCTAAATTTCTAATCACTTCCTTCGAAATAAGATAGGGTTTGTCCAAATTTAGAGTTTCTTCATTCAATCTGCTCAAGATGAACCTAACCACTTCCACGTTATCAAAATAAGGAAATTTGTTCCAAATATCCAAACTTCTATGTTTCACTCCTTCGAGCCACTTCAATTCATCGTTAGGAAACATATCTCTTACATCCTTGATCTTCCTACTATGATATTCATCTAAACTCACAATTCCCTTGATTTTCTTCATTTTTTGTACTAAACAAGGTTTTTCTACCGAGCACAAATTTAGAAATTCTACAAGCGAATGGGATACTTGATGAATTCACCACCGAATCAACTTGATTCCTTCAAAGTTATACTCTTGAGGCTCTTTCACTATTCTTTCTCAATGCAAAGTGACAAATGAGGGTTCCAAATATCCTTTTATAGCTTTGTGCACCTAACCTTTTTATCGCAATAAATGTTTTTCCCTAGGAGTTCTGGTTACATTTCTCTCTCAGACAACAAGAGAAGAATTCATCTTCAGACATTCAAGATCTCAACTAAGTGATCACATATACATTTGTTGACAGATGGCACAACTATTGACAACTTCTTGCATTCTGGTGCCAACTACTAACAAAGGGGGGCAAAGGATTTTTCTGAAAGACTCCCCTAGGCTGATGGCCTAAAATCAATTTCTGGAGGAATTACCAAAGAGATTACCATAGGTAGCTTCTGATACAGGCTTATCAGATTCACTCTTCTTTACCAACATTTTCTTCATCTAATCTCTTATCTCTTCCACAGTCACTTTTCCTTTTCCTTTGTCATATTTTTTGAAATTCTTCCTTGATATACCAGACCTCTTCTATCCATATTTCTATTCCTACAGAATCTTGCAATGTGAACAAACCTATTGCAATTGTAACACACTAGATTTCTTTGTCTAGACCATTCATTCCATTGACTTCCCCTTGATCTGCATTGATTAGAAACATGTCCAAATTTTCCATAGATGTAGCACATTTAACATTCCTTATACTGACAACCATACTTCTACATTCAATTGACTTACGACCAAACTTATTACAATTAAAACATTGACCAGGAAATGGTGGACTACTTGAATTTACTTTTCTTCTACATTGAGAAGCCATGTGAACAAATTTATTGCAAGAAAATTAGTAACCATTAAAATTTTGAGCATTGGGTTGTCTTATCGGATACCTTTTGCCTTTGTTCATCTAATTTCTTTGTTTGGGATCCTTGTGTTCAGATCCAAAGCTTTCTTCCTTCTCATATCCAAGACCTTGCTTATCATTTGCATCCTTCTGTCCTTTAGTCATCTCATCAAGCTTAGCAGAACTGATCCTAAACTTCTCCTTGTATTCATTTGTAGTAGAGAGTTCATCTCTAAGAATAACTATCTGTCTTTCAAGCTCTTGTTCATTACTTATGGATTGTTGTAGTTCAATCTCTAGCTGAATGAATCCACTCTTAACTCTGTTGCATTCTTCAAATTTCTCTTTCAAGGACTGAGCCAAATTCTCCTCATTATTCTTTCTTTCTTCAATCTCCTTAGTTAGCTTCATTACCACATATTCCATCTCAAGCTTTAAAGTAGCATTGTCCCTAGCAAGCTTCTCACATTCTTCAGTTATTTATTTTAGGGTCTGATTTAGGTGAACATCTTCCAAGACTTTATTTTATTTCTATTTCAGGTGATCACATAGTTCCTTCCTCTTTTCTCTTGACTCATTGATTTTATCCTTCAATGATTGAATGAATTTTTCAACATTCACAAGATTTGCTTTCAACTCCAGGACTTCTACTTTAGAATGATCAAGATCATCAAGTGCTACCATAAGCTGCCGTTGAAGACCACCAGAGTCCATTGTACTTCAAGATCCACCTCAAGGTGTTAAGCTTCCAAAGAGGAACCTACTCTGATACCCATTGTTGGACTCAAGGAACACTGAGAGGGGGGGTGAATCAGTGTTCAACAAATTTAAAATTTAAATCCAAATCTTAAATCATTAACACCATTTCAACAAAAGAAAAGTTGCAAGCATAGGAAGAAGATAAATAGAATACCATAACACCAATATTTTTACGTGGAAACCCTGTTAGGGGAAAAACCACAGTGGAGATTAATCCACAATTTATATACTCTGTTAAAAGTATGAAGAAAAGGGAATGCATATCAGGCACATTTCCTAGAGCTCATTGCTCAAAATAAGAAAGGCTCACTTCCTTACAAAATGTTTGCATTACAACAAAAATTTGAACTGAGAAAATAACATCTCTAAATGTTTGGATTCAGTTCCAATGAAGCTCAATAGATGATCTTCAACCCTTCTGATTGATTTTGTATTTATACTCTGCTCTGCTCTTCTCTTCTCTATTTTTTTACCCTTATGAAACTATGCATAGATCACTCAATCACCCTTCTAATACTCACACACACATCTGTTATGCTCTTCACACACATTCAGACACTTCCACACTTAATTTTATAACCAAAATGAATTACCGATCTCACATATATATCCTCTAGCAATAATTTAATTACTATATGTCGACTTTGAAAAAATATAATATTCTCCACATGTCGGCTCAAATCATGAAAAATTTATAATATGTACCCATACAAGTCAACCACGACATAGTTGGGACCCAAAATAAAATTCCCAAACATACAAACATTTAAACAATCATTCCTTATACATCTGCGACACACTACATTGACTAGGTCGGCCATAATGAACAAATAGATAGAAAAACATCCCACCAAATCACTTTACTCGTACACTGATTAATGCAATAACACAAGACTTAACAACAAGATAACATAGATGCATATCAAACTATCTTAGGGATCCACAACACAAAATGATGATCCGATGAAGCATACAGATTGACATACTAACCAGATACCCTGTTCTTCATGTTCTCTATCGGTAATACACTGTACTTAACTTTAACTACACCTATGACTAGGTTCAAATTTGTGGACCACAATAATGAATTTAGTTTCCATCCATGACAACACTAGAAGCCATACCAATAATCTCCCTGAGCCATATGCCAACAAGATAATAAATGTTATTAGGAGAATTTGAACTGGAAAGAGCAATGTACCAAGTTAGCTTCCATTGGATTTATGGTAAGGGAAAGAGTTAGTAATACATGTCATATAAATGACTAAGAATGGGAAATGTAGAACTATAGGATGAAGAATAGATAAATAGAAGTTAAGGCTAATAATGATAAATATATATGCAAATAAAGAAGGAACATAAATATATACATATAAAAATGTGTAAAAATGAAAATAAATTAGGATATATAACGATAAATAAAGGATCCAAATTTAATATAAAAATGTGCTATGTATATTACTATATAATTGTATTGAAACATTCCATCAAAATAAATAAAAAAATATACTAAAATTAGTATGAATATAAAAATTTCAACATAACATATTCTATTTTATTTTTTGATGTACATCTCCTATTATTATAATTAATCAAAGCATTGATTAAACTTTATATTTTATAACATGACTTAAAAATTATGTAAATATTCACTCTCCACTTGGATTTTTATTGTACAATAGACAACAAAAGAAAATTACTTAGAAAAGATATGTTTTAATCAAAGTGATAGGAGAACAAAATTAATATGAATACAACTAGCATATATATCTTAAATTTAATCTATATAAATTATGTTAAGATATATCGAGGCGTTTATTTTTTCAATTTAATATATCTATTTTAAAGTTGAATGTTGAAAAATTAAACGCCTCGATGTATCTCGACATGATTTATATAGATTAAATTTAAGATATATATATGCTAGTCGCAGTCGCGGCGTAACACATAACATGAATTAATATATAATTATACAATATTATTTTATTATATTATTAGATAAATAATAATATTTTAATATATTTAATATTAGTTATGGTTAGGGGTCAAACATGGTTAGGTTCAAACTTTTATTAGAGTTGAGGTTCAAGTTTAATTAGGGTTAGGGTAAAGTCTAAAATAGGGTTCAATTAGGGAAAAACCTTTGAGTTAGGGTTAGGGTTGAATTAGGTGAAATCTTTAAGTTAGTGTTAGGGTTAAACTATGGTTAATATTCAAATAAAATTAGGGTTAGTGTTTAATTAGGGTTAGTCTTAGGGTTAAATTTGAAATAAGGTTACGGTTTGTCTTAAAATAAGATTATGAATTATAGAATATAGTTATGGTTAGTGTTATAAATAGAATTAGGGTTAGGGTTATAATTATAATTAAATATATGGTTATGAGTAGGGTTAAAATAGGTTTGGGTTTCAGTTAGGGTGAGTGTTCAATTATAGTAAGGGTTCAATTTGGTTATGATTTCTGATTCATTTTCTGAAACATCCATAGTATCAATAATTTGGTGTTCAAAGTGGAATTCATTAAAATTAAGGTTAGTATCCAGGAATGATAAGAATAAAACTATTTATAATATGTTTTCAATTTGATTGATTTAAAATAATTTAATAAAGTTATTGAATATTATGAAGTTATTCATTCTTTTATAAGCGTGAAGGTGAATGTTCAATGGTAGCAATATAAAGTAATACATCATCATCGAGCTTATTTATTTTCTCAAATATAATGGTTTAACAATATTATTTAATTGAACATTTGTTTAACTGATAAATATTTTTTAAATTTTTAGTGAAATGATAAAAATAATTGTAACTATCAATTTATGTAAATTTGTGTAAAATACACATTGTATCATCATTTAGTAAAATATATCTATTTTATAATTTGAAAATAATGAATTTATATAAACCATGTGAAATTTAAGTTAATTTATAAAACATAAGACTAATAATGCATTATATAAATAAAATTCATAAGCCATATAACCATTTATAAAGCATATAAACATGTGTAGTCTAACCATCCATCATTCACCTTAATACATTGTAAATAATATAAATAAATTATCCATAACAATATAATCCACCATAAAGTATATGAACATATTTAATCCATAAAGTATATCATTGAGCTTAATAAATAAATAAAATTTAACCATACATAAAGTATATAAAAACGTTTATATGAACCATCCATGGTATAGAAATCACAAAATAATAATCACGAATAACAGAAATAACATCCATAAGTCATATATCCATACACAAAGTATATAAAATGTTCATTTGAAATATGTAGTGTCTACAGTAATACATAGATTATGTAATTTGTAATATCTATATTTATTTAGGATTTAATGTTAATTTTCTATTCTATTTTCAAGTAGTTTATGAATGCATCACATATGATATTGGAATTTCCTTGCTTGTATTGTTCATCATAGAACATTTCTCGTATGAATCTAGGAAATCCTCGAACCTTCAAAGAGGCCTTGTACATGTTGTTGAAGAGTTATTTTGCTTGAGGGATTTCAAAGTCTTCGATTGCTACTATGCTTTTGCTTACATCCTCTATTTCATTTATTATTTTTGTAAGATGTTCATTTATTGATCTCATGAGTTTATCCATCTTTGTTTCAATAATCCCATTTGATCCAATAGACTCGGTATGATTTATAGGGGCATTAACTGAATTTTGAGTTTCTAAACTTTGAGAATCCCTATTTTGTGTAGAAATAAAATAGGCTAATACATGGAATACAATAATTCAATATAAGTACACATCATATTATTAGAAATAAATGAATATTTAGTAGTCATACACATTACATAATTTCATTTTTTCTTAGAGTGTATGAAATAAGGCTTAAAGGTTATGACTTTTTATTGTTGCTTGTTTTGTTTAGTGGAGAGATTCAATCAATCAACTTATAACTATTATATCTAAATTATGTTATAGTGTTAATTATTTCCATAATTTTTATTAATAAATTTATTTTCATACAGTGCCCTAGAAAGTTATGAAAGGACAATGAGATTAATTTGAGAAAACTACATCAATATATTGAGAATATTTGTTACATCAAATAATTTCTAAGGCTTTTAGCCTGTTTTGCTATGCCTTTCTTTTGGCCACTTGTTTTCATTTTTTCATATCTATCGTATGTGAAGGGTGGCATAATTTTTAGTACTTTCAGAACTTTGACATGTGATATTTCCAAAACATGAGACCACTTCTTTCAATGGCGACCTATATCATTTGTAGCCTTTTGTAGTGTTAGTCCCTATTATTTATGTATCGTTATAGCCCAAGCCAATCTCAAAGGTATTTGTTTTGTGTTACCCCTATCAATTGTTGGAATTGGAACCCTTTTTGGGTGGTGATCATCAAATGGAATTCCAAAGTAACTGTCAAAATCTACAAGTACATACAATGGTGGTTTAGGTGGTGCACTTCCAGGGGTGTAGACAATACTTTGAATATATCCTGGTGCTCCATTGACAAGACCTAATTCTATCCATAAGTTCAAAGTTAGCGTCGCCCTTGCATTGTTGATGAGTAGTATTTTCCATCTCCAACTCATCATTTCCATCTCTTTCTATAGAAGTAAGTGATGTTTTTTTTTACAACAATGCTTTATGCAACAAGATTGATAACAAATAGATTTTTCTCCTATTATGGCCATGCACATTATCATAGGAGAATGAAATTGATATAAATAAAATTATGAAAAATTTATAGGTGATGAATATTTGATCTAAATGTCAACTGTTGTCTTATTTCTAACATAAAATATATCATATTATTTTAAACATAGTTAATACATATTTTATACCTCACTAGAATCCTATATCAAGAATTAGGTAACTTTTGACAATAAGTTTAGGACATCACAAAATTCACCAAATACATGTTAAGACTTTAAATCACAATAAAAAAACTAACAACTAATTATTAAGATTTAAGATTAATCAAAAGAGAAATTTTAAAATTTTATCATATGGTTGGTTTACTAAAATCTGCAATAATCTTATTATAAAACAATTTTAGAAGAAAATTAGAATTATATATATATATATATAAATAAAAATATAAGAAGACCTACTAGATGTACAACAATAAAATAAACATAGATTACCTAATGTAATGATCTCTACGAAGAGATATGGAGTCTTGTGTGAAAAGGAAAATGTGTTAAATTTAAAAAATAGAACCTAAACTAACTAGTGTACATTTATTATAAAATGCATATGTGTAGATCAAGTGAGGTGGTAATTAAGTGAAGTTTAATTCATAATTGATAAGGAGTTTTGTAGGCCATTGGCCACCCAACCAACTGAATCTAGAGAACAAAACAAAAAATTCTAATTTGGGATGGTATTTTGCATAAAATTTCTAATAATTTTGCAATAAGTGATTTCCCAAAAATACCACAATTCAATTTTGGTTTATAAAAGGGAAAAATAAATTTTCCTATTTTATATGAGCAAGGAAGATAATTAAAGTTGGTACATAGCTTTTGAGGATCCAATCCAATAGCTTCTGCAAAGCTTTGGAATGCAACCTGAGCCAGACGTTGCATTTGGAGACAAATTCCATTTCTAGTATGAGTCTCAACATTAACTGTCTATTTCCAAAATAGTTTCATACAAAGATAGTGCATCCATGAACTTGTTCCTCAATCAAAGAATATTGGCATATGAAAGTGCATCCTTTCCTTGAAACTTTCTAAGAGGAGAATTTGCAGGGAGAGGAGAGGAAAGACTAGAACAAGAACTAATAGTATTCACTAAATGAATCATTGTTCCATTAGGAATTTTCTTCAATTTCTCATTATTATTTTTAGTTGGATCCTACTAATCTCTTACACTATTCACTACTACTTGGTCTGGGGCTAACTAATTTGGGATTTTATGCATACCACAATTGGACACATTTCACACCTTAAGGACATATTCCTTGCCTCTTATATAATGCTACTACATGGATGTGTTGTAAACACAAAAAATAAAATTATAGAATAAAATAAGGCATACTAGTGGAAGAAGGGTCATAAAAAACCGGAAGGGTTTCTAAAGAGCTGCAAAAGAGGTGAGGGGAAAAAAGAATGCAAAGACTATCTAATTACATCAAATTTGTATAGTCAATATAAATGAAATCTCAAAATACTTTCCAAAATGAATTTTGAGGAGGTGTGAATACTCATTTCATATAGAAAGCTTGAGGGAAAAAGAAGTTAAGGATTCCTTTATCAATCCCTCTATTGATGAGTGGGCCCTAATTTTACTCAATTAACAATTCATGTTCTTTAGATGATAGCTGATGTTATCATCAAATTTCTCCATTTTTTTCTCATGTTGATAATTTAGTTTAATGTATCCATAGACATTTCCATGTTGAAACTATAGATAATCTCAAGACCAAAGACCCTACCTCTTGGTTTTTGACTAAAGGGTGGGAATGGGTTGATTCTCATAAGGTCGTTAAATATTTTGGCATCCCTTTTTCAGTGTCTCCTTCTATAAAATGTATGTGGGATTGGATCTTCTTGAAAATTTGGAAAAAACATACTAAATGGAAAACTCACCCTTTTTCCCTAGTTGGTAGACTTCAAGTGGTGTAGAAAGTTATTGTGTCCCATGCAGTTTACCATTCCTTTGCTTGGATTTTTTCCAACTTCCAATTTAACAAGTTATAGAAAATATTGAAAGACTTTCTTTGGTTGAATGGAAAGGGTAATAAGAAGAGACACAATGTTAAATAGACTTGGTGTTGTCTTCTATAAAATATGGGGGGGATGGGTTTGAAAGATTTGAGAATCTAGGGTCTATCCTTGGCTGCTAAAAGGATATGTAAGGCAATCAATGTTGATGAACCCTGGAAGGTTTTGGTTAGAAATGATTTAAAGCTTTCCACTCCCCAAAAAAGAAAGCATTGGGATCCTTTGCATATTTCAGATATTATCTTTGCCCACTTTTTTAAGGAAAGCTAAGGTGCGGAAACAACTCTCCTAACGTCAAAACCTCAGGGAAGAATGCAGAGATACTTTTGAATTTTCAATTACAATCCAATTAAGATACACTTGAAAGCAATAATGGAAACAAAGAAAATAAACATACATAGATGAACACAATATTTACGTGGGAAAACCCTTATGGGAGAAAAACCCACGATACCAAGAAAAAACCCCTTTGTATTACAGTAATTAAATTACATACAGAGTACGGGCTTCACTCTCTCTGATGTCAATTTACAACAGCATTCACAATGATCAACCTTGCTATAGAAAACTCTAGTTACAATGTACTCTCAATTTAATTCACACTAATACACATCAAAAAATTCATCTACAGTTCATCATTCATCCATCCATCGAACGAATCATCCAACCGAACATCATCTAAAATTCTAGAATATATTCATGTCGTCACTAGTCTGTTAAACTTCCACATAGAACTGTCTCAACAGACTAACTTCCAACGGTTCACATTTGACTTCTCTAATTGGTCGTAGACTCACCACGTAGGATAGTCATCACTCGGTCAAAGGTGTTCAAACCTTATGCGCATGTCGGTGAGACACTAACCCTGTCTCCCCGATGCCACAAGACTTGACCATCAATGTCACCAAGAGTCATTGCTATCGACAAGAGGTTCCACCGAGTTCACAAGTTTGCATCAATCTCAGCAATATAATCGGCGAGACAATCGCTATTCACCAAGAGATCATACCAATATCCATCACATGTAT